>PYHX02000495.1:30923139-31373139 GCA_004302925.2 Cochliomyia hominivorax | reverse complement strand
GATGGAGTATGAATTATTAAGGATGAAGAAATCAAATTTACGTAAAATTACTTTGTTTTTTCACCACTTTTCTTAAAATTTCAAAATAAATTATGAACAGTTGTACAGTTCAAAACGGTAAATTCGAATTCAATGAAATTGGATATCTACGGTGTGGACGACTTTAAGTTTTGAGTTTGGTCTTTGAGTACCTAACGTCAGCCGCTTCATAGGCTTACAAAATGATACCTTGGGTCATACAAATATTTAAAATGATCTTATATTTGAACCGATTTTAAATATTTTTCATTACAAATTCATTTCATCGTCACCTGGTGTGTCGTTAGGACAAAATAATTATTAGAGTGATGAGATAGAAATTCGTTCAATTAGTCTGGTGATATGGTCATGCGAGTACCTTGGGAGTAATTAGCGTTATTCAAAAACTGATCATTGTCTGTCTCTCATGGGAGTTTACTGATTGGGTCTATTATGGTGGGGTTTGTATTCATCGAGGTATTTCTCATACAGAAGACTTTTCTTATTCCGGATGTAAACAATAATATGCAAGACAAGATTACAGCTATTCAGAGAGCAAGTAATTGGCTGAGGTATTATAAAATATGTGGTCGAAATATCATGTTTTTTACCGACATTGAATCTTGTCCAAAAATGCCGCAAATAAATGAGAATACAAATCATTAGAATTATGTACTGATCTTCGTTATCTTGGCTATGTGAGTGATAAAGATCTTGCAGTCTGATCTCTTGGCAAACTTCACTGATAAGGAAACTGGTCGTCCGTGTGGTTTACCATTTACCAAAGATGGAATAATGAACCAATCTGTTTGCTTGCGAAGATGAAACGGCCAAGATTGATTGGAGAAAACAATTCAAAATTTTTTGACAGTTGCTGCAGTGTCGTTTTGGAGAATGTGGTCTTGAGGATGGACAATCTATGACATGATCGCTTCTTGGGTTTTTACAGACTTTGTGATATTGTAATAATTACAGCACTCACCCCTCCTCTTTCTTCTTCCCTTCCCATATATAAACTTAGCCTATTACTTCTTCTCTTCCTCTGTTATTTCACTTTTCAACATTTCTACCATTTCTGGAAAGGGGCGCTGTATGAGGCTATAGCAAAATATGGACCGATATTGGTCAGATTAATAACATATATTCAAGACAGTTGGAAAAATAATTCAGCCGAATTTCAATATAAGCTGAAAATAGTTTTCCGGTAAGGGGTCACATATGGGAGCTATAGAAAAATATGGACAGAGATTAGCTAAATTAATAATATATATATATATATATATATATATATATATATATATATATATATATATATATATATATATATATATATATATATATATATATATATATATATATATATATATATATATATATATATATATATATATATATATTCGAAAAATCATTTTGTCGAATTTCAATAGAATTGTGATTTATTTAGGAGTTTTGTAAGCTCAAACCCGTTTTCCGGGAAGGAGGGTTATATAATAAAATTATTTACATATATACAGGGCGGTTAGAAAAAAGCTTTTGCTTAATTATAATAGAATCAGTACATATTAAAGATTTTTATAAGCTATAAACAATATTCCGGAAAGGAACCTTATATGGGAGCTTGGTCAATTAATGACTCTCGTACAATCTGGTATTTTGAGTTTATTGTGTTAACAAAATAAATATATAAAGCAAATTTAAGAAAATTAACTTTAAAATTGCGACCCATATAGAATACAGATTTTAAGGTGTATCAAAATTTTACATATTTAAGCCTATAACTTTTTTCTATTGGATCGATTTAAATGATTATGACTGTATTTTTGTTTAAATCCATCCATTGTTGAAAAAATTATAAGAGATCTTTTTCGGAATTTTTTGGTTGTCTCACATATTGTCTCACTATTTAAATAGGAAACTGTTGAGGACAATAACAAGCAATGTGGCCAAATTTCATTGAATTCGAACAATTATTGTAGGCGTAAACTAAATCAATTCAGATTTTAATTTGATGCGTTAATATATATACTTTATGGGGTCTGAGATAACTCATTTTTGGTGTTACACACGGAATGACAAAGCTAATACACCCTCATCACCACTTCTGATGGTGGAGAGTATATTTATATTTAAACCCAGTTGGAAAAATAAATTTTTACTTCATTTGCGTTTTGTACTTCATTATATTTTCAAATAATCTTTTTTTAAAAATATCATTACATTTGATCCATTAAAATAAACTAAATCAAATTTTCAATTGTCATAAAAATGCAATGAGTTGTTACTGCAACGTGAATTCCAAAAACAAAAACACTGACACTGAAAGCGTCGACGATTGAAAACAATTAAAATTGAAGATAAAAAATCATAACAACAATTGAAAATATATATTTTATTTCCCAGATCCCTAAAATTCTGGTACAAATTCAAAGAAATATATTTCGAAATTAGATTTTGAAAATCTTTATAGATCAAAAATATGGATTTTTTTTCAATTTATTATTTTTCAAAACCTCTTGATATTTCACCTGCTCTGTAAATGTGAGAATTATATAAATCTTCACATCATGAATGGACTATAATGTATTAGTCATTGAATCACGTTATACTCTTTTATACCCTCCACCATCACAAGTGGTGTAGAGGGTATATTAACTTTATTCATTATGTGAGTAACGCTAAAAAGGTATCATCTTAGACCCAGTAATGTATATATATTCCTGCATCAAATCAAAATCTGAGTTGATTAAACTGTTGTTGGCACGCTCTTATCCACAATAATTGACAGATCTCAATGAAATTTTGGCCTGAGTATTTGTTATAGAGCTGAGAAGTTTCCTATTTAAAATCAGCAAAATAATCTTAGTATATCAAAAGATATAGACCGATTTCTATAGCAACCTCTAAGTTCTAGCGAAGAATTTTCGTAAAAAAGTCAATTAAAAATTGACAAATAAGAAGATTATAATGTTATTATATATAACTCCATTATCATTCTAGAAATCGGTTCAGTTGGAAAAAAGGTTATATCCAAAAATATAACTAATTTTATGACTCATTAAGTTTTCCTGGGTGGTATTTAAGAAAAACTCTTATATATTAGAATGTATATGTGAGAATCTATGTGTGAGTATGTATATACAAGAAACGTATTTACTTACACGCATATGTGGTGGAGGGTATTGAAGATTCGGTATAGCCGAATGTAGCATTCTTACTTGTTTTAATTATAATGTACATACATTTATTTAAAAAGCTTTGAAATATATAGTCCATCAAGTCGGATTATGGAATACCACACACGTTCATGGTAATTAAATTTTTACCTTGAAAGGAATATGCGTCAAGTATATACCCTGATGCATATTTCTATATACGCATTAAATTAGTGATACTAATACTCATGTTATTGGCACGATTTGAGATGAAACGATCTTCGGATGTCAAAATGTAATTTCGGCTGTGGTATTATAATGGTTTAGACAGCATTTTCTGCAGATGTCGAATCAAAAATTTGTTTTGTTTTACCAAAATTGAATTGCACAATTCATAATGAAAAGCTGGAAGATGCGTCTCCCACGTTAATGGATTAAGATAGCATATTCTAGCAAGATAATGTTGCGGTTCATGTTTCAAAGTAGTCTAAATAATGGTTTCACAAACACAGCATACCTCTATTGGATTGGCTGTCGTATTTGTTATTTGCCCACTAAATATTTTCTTCTTAATTTTTTGTAGTTCTTAAAAAACTTAATGTGCGTTTATAGGAACATGCATCAGTGTATATATAGATATTTTTAACATAACTGAATTTTTATGAACTCCATCCATAAAAAAGCTGTGGTTGATTTCTTCAATAACTCGCCACTTTGAAATACCTGCAAAACTCACCTTTTTGAGAATGTTGATTAATTTTTAAATAGAACTTATTTTTTAATTTAGGTGAAATTGTTGGCAAACTCACCACTCTACATGTTATAAAATATTTGTGATTTTTTTTTATTCAGTTAAATATAAATCAACTTAGAGAGTTATTTTTTTTTGGTGAATGATTCGCAAACGATCAGTTTGTTTGGGGGATTTTCCCATTAAATTGCAAACGACAGTTCATCTGTTTAATACTCGAATCTACTTTGCGTGGCGTAGGGCAAATTAAAACAAAGCAAATCTAATCATGATTATTATTAACTGAAATCTCATTTAAATATAAACATAAAATAGTGTAACAAGTCTAAGCGTTTTAAGGTATAAAACGTTGTGAAATCACGTGAAGAAAAACAGTTTCATTACAAATTTTCATTAATAAATAATTATTAAATTAAATAAAAATATTAATTAAATTGAAAAATAATTAATAAAATGTATAACTATAATTTATCCTTGTTAATATTTGCCACTCTGCCGGTAGTTTTTGCCCAAAATAATTACTGTAGCAAAACACTGTGTGAACCGGGTAAACAACATATAGCATGCAACAATTATGGTGTAAGTAGGGTAAACATTCTTCATCAACAATTCTTTTGAAAAATATTTAATCCCACTAATAGTACCTTCAAGCTTCCTGTGGCTCCAATCCTCAAGTAATATCGATGACCTCAAATTTACGCAATTTAATTGTGAATAAACACAATATGTTACGTAATCAAGTGGCCAAAGGATTTGCACAATATAAACCTGCCAAACGTATGGCAACCATGAGATGGAGTCCAGAATTAGCACAATTGGCCGAGTTAAATGTTAAACAATGTCGCCTGAAGCATGATCAATGTCGCAATACAGATGAATTTAAATTTGCTGGACAAAATTTAGCTGCCAGCTCGTGGAGGGGAATGAAAAGAGCGATAACAAATGTCATTGAAAGTCAAATACAAATGTGGTTTAATGAATACAAAGACGGTTCAATGTCAATCATTAAGAAATATAGCAGATCTGCAAATGGGTATGTATTGAAAACTTCCCCAACGATTTGTGTGATTAATTAATAAAAGTGATTTTCTCGTTATTATAGCAAAGCTATTGGTCATTTTACTGCCATGATTCAACAAAAGTCAACACATGTGGGTTGTGCAGTTTTAAGACATTTAAGATCGGATGGTTTTACCGAACAATTAATGGCCTGTAATTATGCTTATACAAATGTTCTGGGATCACCTGTTTATAAGGCAGGCACGGCCACATCAAAATGTGAAACTGGCGTTAATCCAAATTATAGATTTCTATGCTCAGTTGAAGAACATTATAATGTAAATACTGTTTAAAGTTAAAAAAGTCCCTTTTTATAAAATTTTGATACTTCTCGCATATTAACTCAAACATGTAAAAGATATATGATTAATACAATAAAATATAAATTAAATGAAATATAATTAAAAAAATAATTATTAAATCCATTTAAAATATGACGGATATATTTTCAATAATTTTAATTTTATTATTTTTTACACAAAAAAGTTAGTTTTTATTAAAGAAAATATTTTTTATAAAAAAGCTTTTGCGGAAAAAAATAATTTTTATAAATTTTTATGAATTTTGTTAAAAATAAAAGTTTTTTTTTTTTGAAAAATAGATTTTTTGGTAAAAATAATTTGTATCGAAAAACAAATAAGAACTTAAAGTCGGTGAAGTCCGACTATTTTATATCCTACACCACATTCTTGGTTATAAATAGTAGCTACGACAGTTTAATGAACGGCCCTCGTATATGTTGTTTTCTAATTTATGCTAAAAAGTTCAATATTTTATTATGTGCGATTAATGCGTTTCAAAAGAATTTTTCGAACACGAAATATGGAAGCTAAAAGTTATTATGTACCAACCCTCGTAAAAATTCGAACATCGATTTCTGTTTATGTTTATCTTAATTTTACTAACTCTTTACATACAAACAATGTATTTGTGATTATATTTGGAAAGGTGGTTGTATGGGACCTATGAGAAGTAATATACCGATCCTCGTATAATTTTGCACATTGTTTAAGATAACTTTAACACTTATTTGTGCCCAATTTTGTTAAAAGCGTTAAAAGTCGCAAACAAACGCAGATCCATTCACTCAAATAGTTTTTTTCCAAATTTCGGTAAAATATCGATTGTTTTTAAATTCAGTTTTTCATTTGATTACCTTCTAACTGAAAAATTAACAAAGCAATTTTTTTCTAATAACAAATAACACCTCTAAATGACAAAATAATAATTAATTTTTCTTTATTTTTAATTAAAAAAATGTCTACTAATTTCTATTTATTACAAATTTAAAACTCATTATTTTTCACATTTCAGTTTTCAGTTTTCAATTTCAAAAGAATTTAACATTTTAATTCAGTTTTTAAAAATGTAAATAATCTGCCCGTTGAAAAATTAAAGTAATTAAAATGACAACACTGAAATTTTATTAAACAACAATAATAAACAGTAAAATGCAATAACAATACAATAACAAAATAAACAACAGCAAACTCTCACTCTCCCTAAATAGACTCCCTAACAAAAACAACAACAGTAAACTTAAAAAACCGCAAGGAAATGAAAACAAAAACAAAAGCACACTAACACAAATTTCTCATATATGAAAATGTTAACAATAACAAAAGAAAGCAACAACAATTATATAAGAAAAAACCAGTATTTTTTTACACAAAATAAAACAAGAAAAGGAAATGCGCCAATTATTACGAGAAGAAAGAAGATACAAATTAATACAAAAAAATTATTAAAGTTACTTACCAAATTTGTTTAATTAATAATTTTTTATTAAATTTTGTTATTAAACAAGTTAAAACACTTTTATATTTATAACAAAACACACAAACAACATAACGACCGTAACCCGTCAATTTATTTTAAACGTTTGGAATTACACATTTTCGCTTTCGTTTTTATTTAGTTTTAATAGAATAAATTGAATTATTTTATTGAATTAACTTTTATTTTCTTAATTTTATATTAAATAATTTAATAATAAAAGATTTTCACATTTTTACCGGTAAACTATTTTGGCGCACTTCTAATTGTTGAACGAACTAAAACAAAACTAATTTTTGTTTTGATTTTCTTATTAGTTTAGTATGTGTTTAGGGTTGCCAAGCCAGAATATTATGTATTTTCGTCAGGGATAAACCATTGGTGCCAAGGAATGAGATCGAAAAAATCCTAAAACTGCGTTTTAAACTTTGAGTGGTTTTAGAAAATGTGATATATAAGTAGTGAGATCGAAGAATTGTTAACACACGATTTTCATTAAAATACTAATCCAAGTCTAATGTCATACAAATGAATATATTGTTAAGCTGACCAGGAAAAAATACTTTCAAAAATTTTAAAATATTTTCAACAAAACCCAACTTGATCCTACAAAAAGTGGACCAAACACTCAAAGGTCTGCCATCAAACTGTTATTAAACAGTACCGGGAAAATTTTACCGTTGTTAGAAAACTTTTTTCAAATGACATTTTGAGAAATTTATGCCTTCTAAAAGGAATTTTTCTGGAAGGTTATATTGGAGTTAGAACCCTCTTATAATTTGGCAAAGTAGTTTTGGCTAACATTTTTTATAATTTGACTAATAATATTAGTCACGCATATGTGATATTTGGAAAGGTGGTTTTATGGGACCCATGAGAAATAATGGGCTAAAAACTCCATTTGGGGAGACATATATATGGGTCCTGTATGACAAAATGGATCGATCATAATCAATTTCAACAGGTGTTGTTCTTGGGACAAAATAATAGCACGTGCTAAATTTCATTAAAATATCTTCTAAACTGCGACCTGTACTTTACGAACAAAGGTAGACTACCGAATGGTCGAACATATTTAAACCGAATCAGGAAGTGATTCTGAGTCAAACGGAATACTTAAAAGTGGACTATTTTCCTGCCCGTTTTCTTTAAATCTTGCACTTTTCGTACCAAATACTCCGAGCACTGTGCCAACCGAGCTGCTTTCCTACCACATGTGTTGGAAGCTCTTTTAAGAATACTTTTTATTTTTATATCATACACCACCACTAGTGGTGAAGAGGATATATTATCTTTGTCATTCCATGTGCAATGCTAAGAAGGAATATACATGCTATGTATGATTTAGCTATGTCCGTCTGTCTGTCCGTCGGTCTCTTGTTGGCACGCCCACATTTACAAAATTGACAGAGACCAATGAAAATCGGTTCAGTATATTAGAAGATATAGACTGATATTTGATGCAACCTCTAAGGTTTGTAGTTGACAATATGTAATAGATTCAAGAAAGCACTTTTTCTAGTCACTTATTTTAATCAGATTAACAATATATTCATTTGTTTTGTTTTGTTTTTTTTTCTTTTTGATTTTTATTGTTTTTGCTAAATTCACAAATTTAAGTTAATTTTTAAATAAACAAAAAACACGCACAAACCCATATCCATTATACAAATAACAATTCTTTATTCAAATATAATATATATGTATATATATATTCATATATTTTGTTTACAATTAGGAAGAAAATAAAAAAAAAAACATCTTTCAGGTATAGAAATTTTAAAACAAAAAAAAAATAATCACAATTTTCAATTTGATTTAATTGAAAAGAGAAGAAAAAATATAAAAAATCTCTACCATAAATTCATGAAAATTAATAGTAAATTTTATTACTATAAATAAGTTTTTTATCACTGGGAAACATTTGTATTATAATTAGTCGCATAACCAGATGCTGAGTTGGGATACAAATATTCCAAGACAGATTGATGCAAATGAACAGCATTGGGCCAAGTACAAAGACCACAATTCTGGAAAGAAAGAAAGAATTAATAACAGGTAAATGAAATAAATTAAATATTTAACATTATTTCCCTTCTCACACAGTGTGGTAATTTGCCTGAAAAATTGGTCAAAATTACTTAAAGAATTTTCGTATTAAAAGCTGGGCTAGATAGATCGAAAAACGAATTCGCATAGCATGAAATAAATATTCCTTGAAATTACTGTTTTTATAAAAACGATAAATATGATAAAATTATAATAAAATTTGATTTATGTTATTTATCATATAACGCAGAATGTTATTGACTATCGTACTGCCTACACACTTGGACAAAAGTAACCATCAACTCTCATGTACAATGTTTAAAGATTTTCCATGATCGGATAACTATTAAAATAATTAACTTAAACAAAAAGTATATTTAATTCAAATATTATTTAAGTCAAAATAACTCCATTTCACGTATTCCTCAATTTATTTCTTTTTATTCACATTTTTGGAAATAATGTGATGTTCTCGTATCCGTCTATTCAAATGGTATGGTAATATTTGCTTCATTAGGATGATTTTGGATGAATGAAGAGAAGTTTTAAGAGTGTGAGGGGTGTTATATAAGATCCATAAACGACAATTTCCGCCGTGAGCTTAAGGTCATTATTTTGCTAGAAGAAATAACCGGATTCAATGCAAATTTTTAAACCAGTTCAGGATATTCATCAATAAATACCTTATACTAACACTAGGTAGGGGGATGTACGCCTGTACCAATATTTCCCTTTAACTTTGCAGCAATTTTGTGCGTTCGGTTCAACATTTACCTCCTATACAAATGTCCTACCCAAATGAAGTTTTAAGCTTACAAAAATAAGTAATTTGACGGAAATTCAGTGATATTCTAAACGATATAACGATGATCAGTCCATTATTTCTTATAGGTCCCATACAGCCTTCCAAATATCACTTTAAAGAGCATAAATCTTATATATACTTTACGGTGTTGCTATATAAAAATGGTCAAAATAAGACAAATTTAAGGAAAAATCGATCTCCCATATGACCGTCCGGAAAAAATAATTTTGATATGCATAAATTTCAGATAAATATTAGTGTCACAATCATATACTGCACACTTAAGAATAAATCAAATTATACGAGAGTCGTTTATTAATTTTTCGCAACAACCATTTTTAACCAACTTTGTAATGTTGACTTTTTATTTCTTACTTGATTTAAATTGTTTTTACTATTTTCCGTGCTCGGTTAAACAATGTAATTTTTCCCGGATCCTTCTTTTATTTGTACATACTTAAAATAATTACCATAATACACGAATTTAAAGAGAAATGATGGTAAGAGCGAAATTTCTTAAAGTTTCTTTAATATTTAAATGCATTTTTGTTAATAAGAGTAATTATGGAAAATGTATTTGAAATAAACCATATTTTATGTAAAATTTAACTATTTTTATATATCATTTGTTTTATCGTACAGTGACCCTCCAAACTAACGTAAAAGCAAATGTCGTTGACTTTGACCATCTGTGTACTTAGTTTTTCAAAAAAAATCGTTAAATTCATTTGTGCCATTTTCACCAATTTTTCAGCTAATTCACCGTACTGTGTGTCAATTGCAGAAGATTTAATATTAAAAAATTCATTTAACTTACATCACATATGAAGAAGTAATTTTGATTGTTAAAAACATAAGGATTGATACGATTCAATTTTATATATTTACCACGAAATGTGGTTTTTGTTTCAATGATATGATCATTTATTCTTTGCAAATTCCATAATTTATCATTATTTTCATATGCTGGCAAAGAATTAACATCTGTTGTATCTTCATTATTACGCATTTGTGAGAAACGCATTTTTTGCATTTCATAACGATTTGCTAATAAAAATTCATTACCATTACATTGTAGACAGCGGGTAAAGAGGCAACGTTGATCGATTTTTAATTGAAAATATTGTAGAATGTTAAGTACTTGTAGTTCCACTGAATCCGAGGGTATTTGTAAACATTGTTGTTGTGGTAATTCTCGTGAAAATGTTATATAACGTGAATCTCTAGTGAGAACATAACGTTGATCATTACGGGCCATGTCAATATAACGATTAATGTCTATATTATTATGAATTTCCACACAATCAAGACCTAGTTTACGTAATTCTTTTGATAAACCAATAAGCATTGAATCACAGAGAAATTTAATATTTGAAGAGCTTAAAGGAGGAGAGAAGAAAATGTTAGATTTAAAATTGTAACATACACTGGCATATATTGCTAAAAACGCATATATTAATTTAGTTTTTCCTTTAAGTTAAATTCGATTCTCGTCTTTTACAAAAAAATGTGTTGGACCGTGTTTCCAAAACTTTTGAAGACACCTAAATCAATTTTAACGCGATTACAGTCGAAATGCTGGCATAGAGCTAGTAATTGGACTTCAATATTTGATCTGGAATATGTGTTTAAAATTTTTCAAAAAATAATTTGTATATATACGCGGAAATTTACATCAAGGAGTGCGCTTGCATTCACAAGAATTCATCAAGTAGTTTGTACCATTCTTAGGAATTCATAATGTGTCCACTTATTTGTGGCCTGATTTGACATCCTGTCACTCTTGAGTGGTACAAGAACAATAATGTGGTATTTATACCAAGGAAAGAAAATGCTAGTGGAGAGATATTAAGCTCTCGTTAATATAGAATTGAACTCATAATATATTCACTTATTTTTTGGCCTGTCACTTGGTAAATAAGCCCTTGAGTGGTACAAGAACAATGATGTGGTATAAGATGTTCAATCAAAGTGGCAGAAAGCTTTGTTATATTGTTATTGTAAGGGTTTTTTTAAAAAGATTTAAAATTTCATCACTACTGATTAAAACTATAAAAAACGGCTTTAAAATTACAAAATTATTCCACAAAGTTTTGGAGCCACTGTGGTGAATGTCTATTAGGTGTTTTTTATATTTTAATAAATAAACATTCATACTTTTAGCAATATGTACCACTGCATTATATTTTTAAATGAACTAAAACATACTTACTTTCTATTTGCTTGATTGAGGATGCTTGATTTATCATTGAACATAAAATCATTTCCATTTTGCCGTAAACTTCTATTATTTGTTGCTGCATAAGTTGTGCAATTCGATTTTGTTTTCATTCGAAATAAATAACCAGATTTTGAGGTGGTTATATCCTCTATGACTGCATCTATATTAATACCAATACGTAATAAAAGTTCAGCTAATACCTGATAAATCTGCAATAAACAATGAGCATCGAGAGCAGCATAAACTATTTGATCGTGTCTTAAAGGGCGATTTGCCCAATTTGAGCATTGATTGGATTTATCTAATTTTTTACCCAAACACATTTCTGTTAAAGCGCAAAGGCTCTCACCGGCCACCGACATCTTTTCACAAGGAAATGGTGATATTTGCATATATTTTAAGCGTCTCCACAAATCTCTCAAATCCAAATAACAAGAAGTTGCCTGAAGATTTAGTTGAAGAGGTAGAGATTTATGCAACATTTGTAGATCATAGTGTAAGGAGAAACCTAATTTTAATATTTCTAAATTATTAAAAATTTTACGACCTATTAATTTCCATAAACGTTCATCGAGGTTAGGTGACAGACAATCCACCAGATACACACGTTCTATAGTGGCCAATTGTATGAGAGAGACACGATTGTCATTTGATACTGAAGGTTTCCATTCTGAATCGAAACCAATAAGTAAATGTTGCTCTAAATATGACAACATATCTAGGAACTTTTGTTTACTATCCACCAACACTATAGATTCAGCAGGTAATTTTAAGCTTAAATAATCATCTTTTTTCACAAAAGGTGATGATGATGACGATGTTGAATAATGTTTGTTTTTCTTAGTTCTAGGTGTAACAACTTTATTATCCCATGATTCATTTGAACTTGTACTAGCATTTGATTTTTGTTGACTTCTTCCTGCATCTTTTTCGAGATTCTCTAATTTTAATTGTAATGCCAAAGGACATTTTTCAAGGGGGATTTTATATAAGTGTGCCCAATAAGTCGCTTCATCGAAATCTCCAGCATTTGTAATTTTAGCTATAAGATCCAATTGTAAAGCTTTACTTTTATTGGCCTCTTCTCGGGCCAATTCACGCCATGAATCAAAACTCATGCCGCCATCTTGATATTTATGAAATAGATAATGTAAATATGAACATGATTTTGAATACTTTAGATTAGGAGTAAATTGAAAATCAATATTATATTTTTTAGCTAAACGTGTAACCAATTTAGACATGGGACGGTAACTAAGTATATTATGTTTTATATCGGAATATTTGTATTTTCTAAAAGAATGAAAGAAGAAGAAATTAAATTAGAAAATCATTTAAATAAAAAAGCATTCAAATTCAAAATACTTGCTTTAATATTTCATCACAATTTTCATGCACAGTCTTTTTGCGATCTAACAAAGTATCCAAAAATTGTACTGTAGGTAATTGTTGCTGTTGGGCCACATTTAAAAACTCCTCAGCCAAAGAGATTTTCTCTTGTAGTATTAGAGGAAATATGAGATCAAATAAACCAAATATATGAGTTACATTTAAAAATATAGACCAATAAGCAGCCTTTATAGAAAACAAGAGAAATTGATACTTTATTAAAGGAATCATTTTACAAAAAAAAAAAACAAACAACTTACATCTTTGTAAAATCCATCAGCTAATAATGTTTGTAATTTTGGTATTAAATATTCTTGAATCTTTTGTAATTGATACGTTTCTGTCACAGCCTTATAAAGTGGCACAATGCCACATGTTTTAACAAAATTAAAAGCCACCATACGAGTATTGTCATCACAAGTTGTCTCTATAGAAGGATGCTGCTTATAATTCAAACAGTTCAAGTACTAAAATTAAAAAAAAGCATTCAACAAAAATTTGTAGTCTTTTTGCGAAAGCAAAAAGACAATAATTGTTGCTGGGTCTTTAAATATTTTCTAAAATGATCAAATACCAGTATCTAGAAAAGAGAATTGAAAATAACAAAAAAATAATTAAAGGACTATCTGTTCAAAAACTTAATCTTGAAAAATCCATAATTTGTAATGATTAAATTTTTGATCTTTTGTAATTGAATTTCTTCACAGCCTTATAAATCACAATGCACATGTTTTAACAAAATTACAAAGAGTTGATCACAAGTTGCTAACAAGGATGCTTTATAACCAAACAGTTTTGAGTTAAAAACACAATGTAAATTGCTTTCTTAACTAGTTTTCTATAGAATATTTTATATTTTAAATAATTGAAGCAGTTTGAGGCAAACTTTGAATGCTTGCACTCTTGAGAAAATTTAATAATTTGTACGCAGTTTTTACCTTAAAAAATTAATTGAAAATTAATCATTAATTAATTAAAATTAAGTACGGTAAGTCATGTTTTCAACAAAAATATTCTTTCTGCATTATGAATAACGAACGTTGTTCAACAGTTTTCGAATATGAACCTACAATATTTTTTTGTTGCTATGTTTCGAAGCAAAAAGTAATAATTTGTGCAAATTACTCATACAAGAACATATTGTATCAATATCAAATTTAGGTCATTATCTGATTACAGCACAGAATAGGAAAACGTCTCGAAGTCGTTCTACATTGCATTGCTAAACTATCAAATTTTTTGGACTCTTTTGGAGGAATATTCCAATTCCCATTCACCTCTAAAAATCGTTTTGATCATCCCGAACGCTTACCATGTTTTGTTGTCAATACTTTTTACTTCCAATTGTTTATATTCGATAATATTAATAAAACAGCAATGACTTATATTTCCTGAATTTCACCATAAACATATTTAAAGACTGCAACAATTTGGCATATATATGCATACACATACTCACATTTGTTATAGGTCTCTCGAAATTCCTCAAACCATGTTTCCATTTCAGGACTTAATTTACAATCGAAATTCTGTCCATTTAAACCAGCTGCTGTGGTTATATCAGGTACCACAGTTATTTTTAAATTTTGTGTGGAATACGTCATATAATCTAAATTGTCCTCATCATCCTCGTAACCAGCTGGTATACCACGATAGGGTAACATTTTGTTTGTTCCCAATTTTCTTTAAATGATGTCGTCTTTTGTTAAGAATTAACAAAATTATAAAAAGAAATAGAAGTGTTAATTAAATATTTAATTAATTTTATATATTTTTTAGTTGTTCATATTTCTTTTTTAGATCTTTTAAACTTGATAATGTGCAAATTTATGTATAAATAAATACAATTGCATTTTTTTCTTCTCGTAGTACCAACAGCAGCAGTGGCAGCACCTGCAGCAGAGAAACAACTGAAAGCATAGTTGATAAATAAAGTATTGAAATATAGAATGAGTGCTTACATTGTTTTTTATTATAGTTAAATTGATAAAAGCAATAATAATTTCAGAAACGCCAGAAATTGTAAAAAAGAATGCTTATATTTTTATTATCAATAAATTATTACAAATATTTGCACTGAAGTTATAGTGCTTAAATAATTTTTTTACAATTATATTAAATCTACCATCCCTGTCATAATGTATTAGAAGGGTATGTATTTTGGCTTATGAAAAAAGTCGAACTCGACTTCGCCACAAATAAAATAAAACTTCTTAATAACAAATGTATAATTTTATATGTGAAACAAATAGATTTTTAACTTTTTTCTTTTAAACATAAACACTAGTTGAGGTAAAAATAAGTAACAAAACTTTATCCGTACTCTAATATTTATTAATATTATTAACTCGTGCAGTGACACAATCATTCTTTATAATTTTTAACAATAACTTTTCTTCAAATGTTCCAATATCTCAAAAATGATCGATTTAATTGTATCTTTAAGCTTAAGGGGCTTAAAGGCAACATTTCAAGTTTTCATTTGATCCCCATTCAATAGCTTAAATCTATCAAATACCATAGATATGAAATTTAGTTGTTTTAACTAAAAAAACCAGTTAAAAAATTTTTTGCGTACCGGGTTTCAGTTGTTCTGGTGAGTTTTCACTTGTAATTTTTGAAACCTTCAAATATTTAAATTGAATTATCCAGAGATATTGATATATTTTTATTTGCAATAAATAATTATTTTTCCATAAACTTTAAAATGTTTAAGATAACAATGTAATATAGTTTACAACTACTTTTAACGCCGTTAATTTTTTTTGAAGATGCAACGGCCGCCGTTAAAAACATAAAGCTCGAATGTTTGGTGCAGCATTTTGTGAAAAAAAAAGAAAAAATTGTCTTGGACGCGTAATATTTGTATTTGCATAAAAAAAGAAATATAGATTTAATTCAATATCTTTAATTTTAAGTAATTCAAAGAAGTCCGGTTTCCCGGCTATTATAATATTGTAAATAAACATTAAAAAGATGCCGTCTGTTGAAAATGGTAAGTTTCGCTTGTGACTACAACTCAATTTTCTTAAATATATTTTTGATTTATTTTAGCCTAATGTTGAGGTTAGGTGTTTAAAGTTATTTTTCTTGTAAAATTTCTTTTAATCTTTTTAAGGACAAAATGATCAACCAGAGAACGGCGTAGAAGAACCAATTGAAAATGATCAACCAGCTTCCCCTTCGCCGGATAAAGGACGTAAGTCTAAAAGTCGTAGCAGATCTGTGACACCTAAGGCAGATGACGCCAATACATCAAAAGAAACAAGATCTAGTAAATCGCGTTCTCGTAGTCCCAATGAAGCTAACATTTCAAAAGATACAAATAGATCAAGTAAATCACGTTCGAGATCTCGTTCGCACAGCTCAAACAAGGGACCTGCATCGCCCAATACATCGGGAGTACTAGAAGAAAAAGGTGGCCGCAGTTCAAGATCTCGCAGTCGTAGTGGTAGTCGTAAAAGCCATAGTCACAGCCGCAGCGGCTCTAGATCTAAAAGCCGCAGTAGATCTAGGTCTAGAAGTGGTTCACCTGGCAGACGATCTCGTAGCGGTTCTCACAGAAGTCGTTCAGGTTCACATCGTTCGAGAAGTGGCAGTAGATCGCGTAGTCGTTCCCATTCTGGATCAAGAAGATCCAGATCAGGTTCGAGAAGATCCAGATCAGGTTCCAGAAGGTCTAGATCAGGTTCAAGAAAATCCCGATCCGGCTCAAGAAGATCAAGATCCGGGTCCCCAAGATCACGCTCAGGTTCAAGACGCTCACGATCGGTCTCTGGCTCACGTTCACGTAGTCGTTCGAAATCCGGTTCCAGATCCAGATCACGAAGTGGGTCAAGACGTTCGCGCAGTGGTTCCAGACGCTCTCGTAGTCGCTCAGGATCTAGACGTAGTCGCAGCGGCAGTGGTTCTAGATCACGTTCCCGCAGTGGTTCTCGTCGTCGTTCTAGATCTGTAAGTAGACGTTCCCGCTCCGGTTCGGCAGCTTCACGTTCAAGATCACGTTCACGCAGTGGTTCTAAATCATCCAGATCACGTTCCCGCAGTAAATCTGGTAGTAGATCACGTTCTCGTTCTGTATCGCGATCAAAATCACGATCTAGATCAAAATCACGTTCTAGATCCAGATCAAGATCACGAAGTGGTTCGATTTCTCCTACCTCAAAATCTAAAAAAGCTCATAAGCGTAATGTTTTAACTGACTCAGAAGGTACGAGCTGGAAATCTTAAACAATTAAATATTTAAAATAAAATGTATTTTTAACAGGAGAAGACGATGTCTCTTCAGCACAAAAGAAACGACCAAAAATTACGGATACTGATAATGAAGACGATGAGGTGGATGACAAAGTAGTAGAGGAAGGAGAAGAGGGAGCTCAGGCTGAAGGTAAAAATGTGGTGGACAGTTCAGATGATGAAAATATACCTATAGACAATGACAGAGGGTAAGTTGTAGTTCATACTTAATCTGAAATTTCTATTGCATTATTTTTTATTTTTAGAAATGATAATTTCATTTCTGATTTCGATGCCATGTTGTTGCGTAAAAAGGAAGAAAAACGTTATAAGCGTCGTAAACGTGACATCGATTTAATCAATGACAATGATGATCTTATCGATCAGCTAATAATGAATATGAAAGGTGCTTCGGATGAAGATCGTCAATTGAATTTGGAAGGCAAACCGGCCACTAAGAAGATTGCAATTTTGAAACAATGTATGTCACAGTTGATTAAAAAGGATTTACAATTGGCCTTTTTGGAACACAATATACTCAATGTCTTAACTGATTGGTTGGCACCCTTGCCCAATAAAAGTCTGCCATGCTTACAAATCAGAGAAAGTATTCTCAAATTATTGGCAGATGTAAGTATTTTAATTCGAACATTTTACAATAGTTAAACATTAAAATTTAATGTTTTGTTTGCAGTTTCCTCCCATTGACAAAAGTTACCTCAAACAATCGGGTATTGGAAAGGCTGTCATGTATTTGTATAAACACCCTAAAGAAACAAAACAAAATCGTGATAGAGCTGGCCGTTTGATATCGGAATGGGCTCGTCCTATATTCAATTTAAGTTGTGATTTCAAAGCCATGAGTAAAGAAGAGCGGCAAGAAAGAGATAGGCGACAAATCCAAAGTATTCGTAAGAAAACACCAGAACCTGAACCATCTACATCTAAGAAACGTAAAGGCCTGCACTCAGCCCTTACCACTACCGAAGAAAAACCTTTAGGTCCCGGTGATCCTGGTTGGGTGGCTCGTGCACGTGTACCATTACCCTCGAACAAAGATTATTTGGTAAGGCCAAAATCAACGGTAGAAGGCACAATTTCAGGAACACAAAAACGTAAACCAAACCGTTTTGAAAAACATATGAAAAAGTTCCTTGACCAGAAAAGACTTAAAGGTGGTTCACGCAGAGCTGTAGAAATTTCTATAGAAGGTCGTAAGATGGCTTTATAAATAGTTTCGGGAATATTAAATAGAAATTATCATTTATGTCCATTTGTATAAGAATTATATAAGTTTTTTTTTTCTTTTTTTTACCCTACACCACCGTATGCGTTTGCACTGATGTTTGTAATATACAGAAAAAATGATCTTATTACCTTTAATATAATGTTCGGTTCAAAAGCACTTTTTGAATTTCTAAAACAATGTCCGTTTGTAAACGTTGTGAACACTCTACAGGTCGTTTGAGATATCCTGATGAAATTTAGTACATATTATTAATGCCCATAGACGAAACATTGATTTTGGGTATGTTCGGTCCAATATTTGGGATAGCTCCTTTACAAATGTCCTCCCAGAGTTAGTTTTAAGCTCACAAAAGTTTTGAATATAAAGCGATTTTGACAAAATTTGACAGAAATAAGTATCATATTTTAAAGCGATGGTCCAAGTTATGCGAGGATCGGTACATTACTTCTCATAAGTCCCATATAAGGCCTCTTCGAAATATCACTACGATGAGCAAAAGTCTCACGTATACGTTGGTATTTACGTATAATTGGTGCAATTAAGATAAATATAAAAAATCGATTTACAAAATTATATGAGGTCCATAAATTCTTCTAGTACTAATATAAACCCCCTGAAAAATTCATTTTATAGCGCATAAATTTTATTTCAATGTTAGTGTTACAGTAATGTATAGAACATTTAAGAATAAATCGGGAAATCGAATTATACGAGGGTCGTTTATTAATTTTTCGTAATTATCAATTATAACCAACAATGTGGTGTAGGGTACTAAATAGTCGGGCTTGACCGACTATAACATTCTTACTTGTTTTTACTATCATTTCTATCCTACTTAATATCAGTGATTTTTTCATCTTTAATTTTAAATATACTTTATGTAGTTTTTGAAATGTGTTTTCAAAAAAAGTGAAACCTTTATTTATAAAAATTAATAAATAAATGCAGTTGTATTTATACTCTACAATGATACACCTTGTTACTCTCAACAATGTACACCGTTGTCGAGTGTTTTATATTTTTTGAAGTTTTATAAATCAAGGTTGATTAAAATGAAATAAAAAGAAGAAATAAAATCCAATACAAAGAAATAAGAAAAATTGTAATGTAGATCGAATGTGTTAATTTAAAGCAATAAATTTTTTTATTTATGTTAATAATTTTAAGCTTAAACTGATCTAAACATCAATCAATGTAATATTTTCATGTATATAAATATCAACCTTCAATAGCTCCCACTTTAACATAAACGCGACAATTTAAATCATGCGTAGTTGGTTTCTTTTTTTCGGGAGTATTTGTTACGGTGTTAACGTATGTATACAACAAATTAAAGCCAACGTAAACATCATCTCCAGGTTTTAAATCTGCATCCGGAGTAAATTGTAATCGCAATAATACTTTATTCGATTTACGCCAAACAATAAAGCTGTAATATTTTTTTAATTAAATTATCAATCAAAATTAAATTTTAATTTACTTACTTTGGTTCTTCTTTTTGTGAGGTTTGCGGTTCCTCATCAAATTCCTTCGAATCATCACGTAAATTCAAAGTGAATTCTTTGTCCAATGGTATTAATTTTGAATTCACTTTTTGCTTCACTACTCTAGGTTCTTCATGGATCGAAGTTTGCCTTACCAAAGTGGTATTAGTCAAACTATTAGTACCTGTAAGACTTGGAGAGCCAGTGAGAGATTTTAATGAGTCCATAGCTGTGGCAGCAGTAAGAGAAGTATCTTTTAAAGTACATGAGCGCTTAAAGTCCTCGATCATACGTAATTCATCCTCTAAAGAAGGCAATTGAACAATTCTTATAGTCATATCATGCATAGTAGGATTACTGAGTTTCAAAGTGAAAGAATTTAATTGGCCAGCCTTGAGAGGTTGATCATAACTAACCAGTAAAACATCGGGTACATGATAACTTGCAAATAATTGTATGCGATACTTGACCGAAGTTGGATGATATTCCGGTTTAATTACATTATGTTCACATTGACGGCAACGTAAAGAACGTTTAATCCACATACAACGTCTTTGTGGATACAATTTGTTAATTGTAAAAGGTTGTTCACAAGGTTGATTGTGGCGTTGTTTCACCGTGGTAACTGTGAAATTATTTTTTTAAGTTTTAATTTAAATGATAAACATTTCTCTGTTTGATTTATTTACTTACTATTGCGTAAGTTAATTTTTGCGTAAAAATACTATCTGGTAATTCCCCGACATCAGCACTTTCTTGTGACGGTGCAATATCTACAGGTTTAGCCTTTTGTGTATTTTTATCGGACCATCCCATTTGTCGTCTTATCATTGAGACGGTCAGACCTGTACGATCCGTAAGACTGGGAAATTTATGAGCTTTTGGAGCTTTACGCCTTAAGTACTCTTGACGTTCTTGTTTATCCTGTTGGACAACAGCTTGGTAGTATTCGGCCAAAGCATTAAAACGAGTCTGATAAGCACATTCATTATCAGGCCAAGCGCCAGTTGCTGGTAAATAATAATGGATTGAAATTAGATCAAAATGAAATTGCTTTTTTAGAGAAAAATCGCATTGCACTTTGTGGCAAAAATGCATTTTAATTGCGAAATGATTTTTTTTATAAAAAAATTTTAATTTTATAAAGAAACTGATAAATTTGAAAAATGAATTACTGAAAAGTATTTTTATAAAATGACAATTCTAGCGAAAAAATGCATTTAAATTTTTATAAAAATTCACTATTGGTAAAAAAAAATATATTTTTCGTGAAAAAGTAAATTTTTGGTGAAAGATTAAATTAAGGTTTAGATAAAAGTGACATTTTTGACGGAAAATGAAATTTTCAGTACAAAATTTCAGTCTTTGTGAAATTCACCTTTTTAGGGAAAATGACATTTTTAGTGAATAATTACATTTTTTAATAAAAATAGCATTTTTAGTGGAAAACTATTTTTTTGTGAAAGGTACTTCTAGTAAAAAATTGCATTTTGTTAAGTAAAAGATTACATTTTTAGTGGAAATTTGTACTGTTGTGAAAAATTGAATTTTTAAGCGAAAATTGCATTTTTTAAATGAAAATTTTTGTGAAAAATTACATTTTATAGTAAAAAAACATTTTTATTAAGAATCACATTCTAAGTGAAAAAATGCATTTTATTAAAAATCTTATTTTACTGAAAGATGATATTCTTAGTAAAAAATAAACTTTTGAGTAAAAATTCAAAAAAATAAATGATATAAAATGTCTTTCAAAATGTTAGAGTTTTCTGACAAAACTAATTTTTTTAAACATGATGTAAAATCTAATTTTGAAAATCAATTCCGCTTGGTTACTTACCTACAGCTTGATCGGGTATACCCACATCTCTCGAAGTCCAACGACAAGCCAAACATGATAAATAATACATTTTCTTGGTAATAACCTTTGAAGCATCTGGTTTAGTTTCTTCTCTTTCCTTGACACCTTCTTCAGGCTTTCTACAAATGTAAGTCCAATAAAAATAATATCTTAAACATTTTATAAATAAAAATATTTTGTATACTTTTGCACAATCACCGTAGTGGCCCGAGCCGATAATGTGTGCTGACAACAAGGACAATCAAAGCAATTTGCACAGCAATTTTTTTTATGACGTACCTCCGATGAGGGAATGTTTTCCAAACAATTCGAACAGAAATGTGAATCGACCTTAAAAGGTAATATTTAAGAAATTGTATAGAAAACAAATAGAAATTACTCACTTCGTGGCAGACACAAAAACCACACCTCAGCTTAGGACAATGACGGCAAAAGAATAGTTTACTTATGGGATTTAGTATACCACAGGAACACGCATATTTGACAACACTATCTTGCATAAAATTTGCCATTGTAATTTTATTAATAAATTTTACAATTATTTCTTAAAAATTTTAATGCAAAAATATTGCAATTTTTTTTTGTTAAACCAATGACATCAATAACTGAACAGCTGTCATGTAGGTTTTCTTTAGAGTTCGAAGTTCAATAATTTAACGGCGTTTTATTTAGTAGGAAGATTATCAAAACGACAGAATAAAGTTTTTTCGTAAAATGTTTCAAAATCTGTATTTTTACTTGTTTTAAAACTTTTCAATTGTAAATTAGGGATAAAACATATTATAAGTCACAATTGATTTTATAAAATTCAGTTTAAAATTTGTATAAAAAGTTTATTTTATTAAAAATGCAGAATAACGTTTTAATAAAAATATTAGCCACACTAACACTTTTCTCCATTATTGTTACCTTTTTCCCGGTATTTTTGTTGACAGGTAAAAACAGTATTTTTTCTGGTTTAAATAAATACCGCTTGATTTTTGAAATAAAACTACAAGAAAGAAATTTATACAAATATTCGCAAAAAAATTGTGTATTTCAAGTTAAAAACTAATGAAATAAAAATAATTATTTAAAAAATATGAGCGATTTAAACTGTGCGAATTTAATAGATTTAAGTTTAGAAGATGATACTCCCAGCTGCAACGATACAAACAGTAAGACTGAAAATTGCAACACACTACTTCCGTCCGAGACCACAAATGATGGTATACTATTCATACCGCCCACCTGGCGTAAACGTGATAGTTTAGATAATAATCCTTTTGATTGTGTGCAAAAGTTGGCAGAGCGAGTTGATGATCCTTTTGATATGGTGGAAAAGGAAGCTTGTTTAAAGGCTCGACAGGCGCAGAAGCCACAAACGGAAGTAAAACTGGGAAACTTATTGTCCTTGAGTGACGATAATCTTTTAGATGAAGAGGAGATGCCAGAATCCCCTGCTTTACAAGCGGATGACATAAATCGAATAAAATCCAATGCTTTGGATATGGAAAGTCCACCTGTTTTGCTAAATGAAAAACTAGTTCCAGATAGTGTAAGTGGTCCTGATACGGATTCAAATCCTAATAGCAGTGCTGAGTCTACTGCTTCTGCTAAACTAAAGAAAAGTATGGAATATCGCAAAAGATTATTAAAATTAAGCATTTCCAATGCTGCTTTTAGTTCACCTTTGGCGAGGAAAACTTCAATGGAATTTGAGGATATATTAGGTACTCCGGTTTCATCGATGTTTTCTAGGGCTGCTGAATTTGGAGAAAATCTATTGGCTGCCGAGTCACCCTTGAAATTAGTAGAAGATGAAGATCTAATGGCTCAAGAACCGCCAAATTTTATAGATTCTGAAAAGAATTTTGAAAAAGATTTGGAAATGTTAAAAATACCCATATTAAATGAATTACCTTCTCCGGCTGTAGAGCAAATTTCTATTAAATCTCCTATAAAATCTAATGTTAAGATCGAAAATTGTTCTACAGAAAATGCTTTACCAAATTTGGCTGCTATCAAAGCGAAACTTAAAGCCAAAAGAGAGGAAATCAATAATAATCACCAACAAGAAATATCCTCTCTCATACACAATCTAAAATCTTTAATTACTAGGGGTGAAGTTGTCGATGAAAATAAAAAACAACAAGCCGATACTCTATTGGAAGCTTTAAGTTCAGCCTTAAAACCGACCGATACAGAAGAAACCCTCAAACCTTTAGATTTGCTTAATGTACCGCAACCCCAACCTATCAAAAGACAAGGTACATTTGACATTGAATTGCAAGAGAATGAGAACAACAATCTGGATAATCAACCTTTAGTACAAGATATGCCTAATTGTATGATTAGCTCTTCGGCCACTTATGATGGAGAAACCGCAGAAGAAAAACAGCATTTAAATTTACCAGAAATTGCTCCACTCTCTCCTCAAAATTCTTCCCCCGAATATCATCAGGAACATGAAAATCATGATTCTGTTAATGAAAATCATTTGCAACCAGATGTTAATGATATTATGGAACAATTAAGCAAATTGTTAATAAACAATTCTGGTGATAATCCTCCTAGCAATCATAATCCCACTTTTATAGTTGTCATGAATACCAATCAATTGAATCACTCGAATATTAATAGTTCCCAACAAAATATTGTTGATGCCAAACAAAGATCTTCATTTGTTGCGAATTATTTAGAAAATTCCATTAATGATGGTTCACCTGATTTGACTAAAGTTAATTCTATGACACGGCGACGATCACAATCATTGTCTATACATGATAAAGTAAAGATTGTTCAATTGCCGCTGCAGCCACCTACTCCTCGATCTCTTCAAAAACAACAACATGTACAGTTTGATGATTCTCCTCCGGTAACTACAACACCACCAGCAAGCGATATAGAAACACCAGAATTTAAGACTCCTGCTCGAATGGAGAGACGAAATTCCTATTCCAGCGGCACACCATATACTGCACATGTGGGTGTAAGACGTTCAGGTTTTGGGTAAGTATCGAGGAGAAAATTTACTTATGTAAACTAAAGACTTTATTTTTATTAAACCTACAGATCTGATTGCAAAAATCCCTTAAATGTACGAAGACCACAAACTCTAGATACCCATCATGAGGGGCAACAACAAGCTATAGTTAGACCGATGACAATGCCATCCAATAACTTGCCTTCCTTTAAACCGGATTTAAAAAAGAAACCTAAACATAATACTGAATCTATTATAAAATCCTCTGGTCCTTTGAAGGCAACCATTCCTGTGAAAAAAGTAGCTCCAATGTTGAAAACATCACCGCCAACACCAGACAATGTGGGAAAATCATCTTCAAACCTACACAATACTTCTTTACAAAATCCATCTAAAATCAGTAGAGTTCCTACCACACCATTACCAACAAAGGGAGGATCTTCTTCAATGGGTGTTGGAGTTGGTTATCCAAATGCTTGTTCAACACCAGCGGCATTCACATCGCCTTTAAAACGAACTACAGGACCCGTAAATAAACCACGATATTCTTATATGTCTGCTACCCCCAATCCGAAATCATCATCGACAAGTTCCGCTTCAGCAAGTCTAAAAAGACGTACCATTACGGAATTTAAAGCCAAGTCACCTTTAAAACCACGTGTTAGTAGTGTAGGTTTAGCAGCAGCTGCTGCTGCAGCTTCTACAACTACCAGAACTACAACCGGAAGTTCACGTCTATCAACATCGGCAGGAGCAAGAATTTCAAAGACTCCGATGAAGACAACCACTTCAAATACAGCCACAATTAAACCGGTAAGTGAAGATCCAAGTTATTATTTCATTACTGTACAATGACTTTTTTAATTTCAGACAAGTCGTTTGGGTAGTCGAGTATCTGTTGGAGGTTCTGTTTTGTCAACCAGAAATAAGGAAAATAAACGGCCTTAATTTTATATATTTTATTTAATTATACTAACATTTTATATATTACTTTTATTACTGTTGACTTATTTTTGTTTTCATTAAATTTCATTAACTAACCATTAACCTGAAAATTCCAAAATTTCATTTTCTATAATGTTTCTTTTAATTTTTTATATCAGTATTAAAAAAGGAAATGGTACTTAAAATGATGATTTTTTGTAGTTTTATATTTTTGCTCCCCTAGCTCTGAGAGAAGCTACAAAACTTATACACAACCAAACCATTCCAAAACTACCTCTTGAAATAACTGCAAAATTTCACATAAATATATTTAACGCTTATAAACATTATATAATGACATGTTGAAATTGCTATTCATTTAAGGATTGAGATCGAAAAATTATGTACGCACATTTTCATTAAAACTTTTGATGTCAGGCAAAAGAATAATTGTTAATCTGATAAAAATGAGTGACCAGAGTAAAAGTGCGTACTAAAACTATAAAATATTTTCAACAAAATCCAACTTGGTTCTACAAAAAGTTGGCCAAGCATTCAAAGATCTGAGGTCAAACTGTTTCCAGTTTGAGAACTTGTCCATTGATAGAAAATCTGGTTCAGGTAGAAGGAATTGTCCACATGATGTTTTTAAGCTAAAAAAAAAACAAAAGGCTTCTAACACATGCAGTATGAAATCACCACAGTGCTCGGATTATTCGGTCCGAAAAGTTAAAACTAATGTAGGTTTAAAAATATACAAGGATCAAAAGTTCTTGCCAGGAGCGTTGCCAAAAATTTATAACCCAAAAAGAGGTCACGGAAATTGAATAAAATTCTCTAAAAAAATATTCATGCTACATAATGTTGACGAAACGTATGTTCCGGCAGCTTTTTTGCTACATCTGCGTCAAAAATTTAATGTTACTGATGCCATATTTCGTTAAAATCGCTTTATATTTAAGAGTTTTATAATTTTAAAACCTCATTTCGGGAAAGTATCTGAAACATTGGACCGAACATGATCAATTTCAACAGGTTTCGTTCTTGATCCAAAATAATATGTACCAAATTTTATCAAGACATTTCAAAATATCGGCCTGTAGAGTGATTCAGAGTCGAACGATGTACTTAAAAGTGGGCGTAACACCACTTTTTCTGTATGTTACAAACATCAACACAAACAATATATACAAGTAACAAGTAAGATTGCTATATTCGGCTATGTTGAATCTTCAATACCCTCCATCACAAATGCGTGTAAATACATTATGTTTCGTACACTCAAACATGCACTCAAAGACGTAAAGAATATATAAAAATTTTTCTTATTATATAACACGGAACATTTAATGAGTCATAAGTTATTGCTATAACTTTTTCCTACTAAACCAATTTTAATAGTTTTTGAAATAGTAATAATTACATGATTAATATTATATATAAATAAGAAAATTAGAATTTATAATTGAAAATTTTACGAAGGTTTTTTGCTTGAATTTAGAGGTTGCCTCAGATATTGGTCTACATCTTTTAATATACTGAACCGATTTTGCTGGTTTTAAATAGGAAACTTCTTAGGACTATAACAAATATTTAGTTCCAAAAGAATATACAAATTTTAACAAATGATTTTATCCCATATGCCATAATAATATAATACCTTATGATTTGTCACATTCGAGACATTTTCTCTCGAAACATATCAGGGAGCCGAAAATAAATTGCAGTTTTATTTTTTACCGAATTGCTTTCAGAATATGAAAAAAAACGTTTGAAAATCTTAAGGATCTTTATTTTAGCAATTTAGTTTATTTTATTATTATTTATAAACATTAAACAATCATTTTTCATTTATATAATTTTTAAAATTTTCCTATTAAACTTTTTTGTAGCAGAGTTTGTTTCGTTTTCAAAATACATTCCACATTTATTGTTGGGTTTACATCCCAGTAACAACAAAACAGCTGATAAATAACAAAAAACTGCATACACTTGTCAAAATTTGACACAAACAATGGCTGATATCGAAAGTGAAGAGGTGAAGAACCTTGTAAGTGCTCAGTAAAAATTAAAAATTCTAATATAAAAAATTAAATTTAATTAAAAAAATTTACATTGAATAAAAGAAAAAATTCTAAAGTTTGTTAATATAAAAATTACAAAAAGATATAATAAAATTTTCAGTGTTAAATTAAAGTTTAAAAATGTGAAAAAAATTTGCAGCCCTACATACAATAAAAAATCCAAACAAAAATCAATAATTTGTATGAGAAAAAAACGAAATAAAATATAAGAAAAACAACAACAACCACCATAAATTGTATTTAGAACAAAAACAATAAAACACTGTTTATTACTCATACATACACAATTACGTTTATGAATTTAAAGAAAATCGCACACACTGAGACAAACTGTGAAAAACACACCAATACTAAATTATAAATTGAAAGCAATCAAAATAAAACAAAAAAATGAACAAAAACAAAGCAAAATAATTTATTACTACCAGATTTATACAACAGAGAATGTTTATAGTTAATTTTTATACCCTACACTACATACATAAGTGGTTGGAATTTTTTGCGTTTGTGCAAAAATTTTAATGGGCAAAAGAACTATACCGTTCGACATAGAATCCGTCTAATTGGCTGTTCATGTAAACCTTGTTAACAACATACAGGACGCAATTTTAAAAATATCTTAATGAAATGTCGTATGTAACATTATTTTGGCCCTAGGACAATGCCTATTTAAATTGGGATTAAAACACTTGCCCCCATACAAATATTCCTCCCGGAATTGGGATTTAAGTTCACAAAACTTCTAAATATAAGTGATGTTAATGAAATTGCCACAAATTATTCTTATGTTATTCTTAAACGATGTGCCAAATTATACAAGGTCCCATACAACCACTCTTCTAAATATCACTTTAAAGGGCTTTAATCTCACATATACGTTGGGATTGATATAAGAATTTGTCAAATCATGGCAAAAAAAAACAGAAATCGGTGTGGTCGATCATATAAGGCCCACAGAAAAAAATCGATTTAAAACGCAATAATCGCACATGAATGTAGTTCTATCATAAAATACAAATAAAAATACCTTTAAACGAGGGTAGTTCATTAATTTCTAGTAGCTACCTTTAATAATCAACAATGTGCGTTCCCACGAGAATTAGATCTCCGTCCCGAAACGACCCGAGTTACAATAGGTCAAAAATTGTCAATTCAGTGGAAGCTGTATCAAAGGAAAGTTCTTCCCCCTATGAAAGAATTATTAGATACTGCCGATCTGTTACAGTAACAACAACTAACAATGTGGTATAGGATATTAAATAGTCGGACTTGACCGACTATAACCTTTTACTAGTTTTTTTTTTAAATTTTTTATTCTTGTTATTTTTATAATTGTTAGAATAAGTAAAAGCACCAACAACCACTTAATGGTTAATTAAAATATTTTATTCAATTTTTTATTTTTATTTTAAGAAAATTATCAATTTTGCAAAAAAAAATGTATTAAATTGAAAATTTAATTTCTACAAAAAACAAAAATTCTAAAAATTAACATTTTTTCTTTTTCAATCGAATCTCTTTAAAGCAAATTGAATTTGAATGGGTAATGAAGGATGAAGTACATTCGATATTGAAAAAATTAAGGGAAATATTAGTGGTAAATATCAATTTTTATTTAAATTTAGAATAAATCTAGATTTACATCATATAAAAAATAAAAGAAAATTAATTTTTTTCCCGCTCTCCATTCTTTTCGAGGTATAAGGTCCGGAAGTTTTGATTCATTCTTCTCGTTTCACATTTAATCAAAAATCACCTTAAGTATTATATGTTTCTTAAACTGGCGCATATTAATATAGACGCACATAATTTTGTTTTAAAGAATTTGACAAATAAAAGAAGAAAGTATTTAGTGGGCAAATAAATTTGAATCAAATCAATTAAGACTTCAAAATGCTTTTATTAACCAAAACCAGTTCGTACTAAAATTATTAAATGTTTTCAACAAAATCCAACTTAGTCCTACAAAAGGTTGCCCAGAGATCTGCCGGGAGAACTTGTCCGTTGATAGAAAACCTGTTTTGAGTAAAAGGAATGGTATACATAATGTTTCTAAAGCCAAAAATATAAAAAAATCAAACAGAGACCAAAACCAGAGCACGGATATTGTAGCCAAATTTAAAAAAAAATCTTTCTGCATAATGAATGACGACACGTATGTTCGACGGAATGTTGAAGAAAAGTTTAGAACCCAAAAGTAGTAAAATGTCCCAAAAATTTCTTGTTATGGCAAGCACTTTCCAGTTACGTCAAAAGAAGCCAAACATTTGGCACAACGAGATCCATAAATACCATATTTACATTAAGAATGTTTACAAGAAATGTTGCTATTCTTCATAAGACTGCCTGGAGCAAAAGCCAGTGGAGTGATATTTAGCTATTGTTAAAAGAAAATTGAAGAGCACAAAGGGTGATAGATTTATACTTTACTCGAACTGATGGTCCGTATGAGCAAGGAAAAGATCTCTTCAATACCCATTTTTTAATCATACATTAACTATGAAACGAGAAAAATAAATCTGAAGCTTCAGGACTCAATTTAAAAAAATATTACTTCATAATCTTGGAACAAAATCTGTGTTCATTTAATAGCACAGTGATGTAGATTTAAATCTTAAATTTTATTTAACAATTCAAAAACAATTTCTCATCAGGAATGTGCTCGTCGCTTTCCCGTTCCACTTTATGATAATGAGGGAAAACGTACAGAAAAATTCCATTTAATAGCCGCCCAAGATCAATTGAAATGTTCTGTTACTTTAACCGGTGATAGCATTACACAAGCGGTAGGTGGTCTTTAATAATTTATTATTTATATAAAAATATGTTTATTTATTAACACTTAAATGTATTTTTCTTGTTAAATTATTAACAGGATATTAGTTTCAAATTAAAACGTTCCTCTAATCAAGTTCAACGTACTGCAATCACCTCAGATGCTCCTTGGAAATTGCAACAAGTACAAGACGCTGCCAATCATTTGCAACAGGCCATTAATTCTATTGATAATGTAGACGAGAATTATAAATTTCGGTAAGTTATTACTAAGTTTTTATATGAATTATTTAATTATTGTTTTATACACGTAATTTATTATGCACTAGATAAACAAGTTTGCAATTTGGTCAAGGTCCAACATTAAGTACTTTACAGTTTTTGAAAATGTTTCAAAGAATATTATTTTTTACGTTCTTTAGTAAGATGTTTGTGAGGAAATATTTTTGCTAAACAGAAAAATTCTGGCATCAATAGAGTGAATCATATCTTATAAAATTTATTTGTTGACGTATAAAAATATCTTAAATTGAAAATGTTAAATAACTAAAATAAGAAATATAAATAAAAAGAAATTGTTTATGTTTCTTATTAAAACTTAAAATTAAATAAAAAGCTGTTTGTTATTCTAAGAAGAAATTCACAACAAAATTGTTATACTGGAAAAATAAATAAATCTTTATTGAATTATTTTTAAAAAAGCGTTAAATCGTCTTTATTTAGAATTCAACTTATTCATCAATTTATCATTATGGAATTGTATTGCTTAACAACAAGTATCCTAAATAATTTTTTGTTTCCTGAGTTCCTTGATATATTTGAATTTTAAAAGGAGTTCCTTCTTCTAATTACGATTTTTAAAATTCTAAAAATATATTTGAATATTTGAGGTCGAATTATTCTTAATATACATATCTGTTAATATCACTAAACCACTAAACTTACAGTTTTAATATTTTTATTTCATTGAAATTAATTCTTGAATTTCCAAAAAAAGTGTTTTTGTGGCTTTAGTCACTAGTGATGAAATTTTTAACCTTTTTTGAAAGTGCATGCATTAACGTTTTTATAGTGATTTCAGTCACTTTTCTCGATTAGGCATTAAAATTTGCCACATTATTACCACAAATACTAATTTGTTATTCTTATACCACTCAAGGGCTTATTGTCTAAAGTGACAAGACGTCAAGATAAGGCAAAAACAAGTAAATATGCTATATTCGGCTATGCCGAATTTTTAATACCCTCCACCACAAATGCATGTGAAGTAAATACGTAATGAAAGCAGCTGTTTTTGTAAACATTTCTTGATGTAACAAATGATTGGCTTTTATGGCGCAATTGTTTGTATTCCTCAATAAACTTTAATTTTCGTAGCAAATGGTCCGAGCAGTGAGCTAACCGAGCTATTTCCTTACCGGATGTTTTGGGAACCCTTTTGAATTTTTTTTTGCTATAAAAATATCATATGGACCATTCCTTCCCAGTACTGTTTAATAACATAATGGACACTTATTTTAATCCGACAAACAATATATTCATTTCTTTGCAATAAACATAATATCTTGATTTAAATATACTTGACTGAAAGATTCATGAAAAACTTCTGTTAAGAAATTTTCTATATTTTTAAAAGCAAATTTTTCGTCTTCATTTATAGAAATATTCTATATGGAATAGCACCAAAAACAAGATTAAGAAAAAATCCAAATTTGAGACGCAAAATTGTGGGACTTACAAACGGAATTATTTATAATCTTGTGTTGTAAAAGATTATTTTTTATATTAAAAATCTTAAACATATTTTGTTCAAATCGAAACAACGTGTTTTTTTATTACTTTTATTAATTTTCCTAATTCGTTCTTCATTTAAATAAAAGTAATTCATACCTGACAATAATTAATATGATGACAACACACTTCATTTTCACTTATTTTGGAAATATATGACGGAATTCTTTGTTATTTATAAAATTTTAATTTCTACTGTATTTTAGACAATAAACATAATCATGGAATTAGAGATTTTTATGCCAAATATAATAAAAACAGTAAGATCGAAAAATTCTTAACATACATTTTTCATTAAATCTTTTAACACAATTATTATTTAATTTGCTGATTGAGTTACCTTCATAAAACATATCTGTTATTTTGTTTAATGTCATATAAATGAATTAAATTGTAAATCTGATTAAATGAGTGACCAGAAAAAATGTGCATACTAAAACTATGAAATATTTTAACCAAACAAAACTTCGTACTACAAAAAGTTGAATAAGCATTCAGAAACTGTTTACGAAGTTATTAAACAGTATCAAACTGTTTCCGAAGTTATTAAACAGTATCAAACTGTTTCCGAAGTTATTAAACAGTATCGGGAGAATTTTACCGTTGATAGAAAACCTAGTACAAGTAGAAGGAAATGTCCAAATGATGTTTCTAAAGCCAAAAATGTAGAAAGCATTTTCAACAACAGCTTCCAACACTTCCAGTAGGAAAGCAGCCCGGTAAACTCAGACTAATTGGTATGAAAAGTTAAAGCTAATGCATGATTAGAAACATACAAACTTAAAAAGTCTCCTGACAGAAAAATTAATAAAAAGTTAAGGTAGAAAACAGAGCACGGAATTTAAGTCAAGTTTTCTAAAAAGTATTCTTGCTGCACAACGTATTTTCTGGCAGATCTTTTGCAACCTCCTGTTCAAAAATTCTATGGTGCTAATGCTTGAGGGAATGTCGAAGAAGTTTAAGACCCAATACAGTTAAATTTCCAAAAAAATTCTTGATATGACAGAAAATATGCAATTGCGCCAAAAAAATCCAATTGTTTGTTTCAACGCGTTCTATAAATACCGAAATTTACATTAAAAATGTTTACAAAAAGACTGATTCCATTCATAAGACTTCATAAATTGACCACTTCTTTGTTTTCTTAACTTGGCATCCTGTCACTCCTATAAACTGCCCGGAGCTAAGGCAATTGGAGACTCTTGTTAAAAGCAATTGTGCTCCAATGTGTGGTAGATTTTAAAGGGAGATAGAATACCTGTTCCAGTAAAGTGACAGAAAGCACTATAAAAACGTTAATGGAAGACTTTTCGTAAATGGATAAAATACTATAAACATATATGTTTCTATACCCGCTTCCACTACAAGTTTTGAAGAGGGTATATAAACTTTGTCATTCCGTGTGTAACGCTAGGAAAATATCATCTAAGACCCCATAAAGTATGTAAATTCTTGCACCAAATTAAACTTGAGTCGATGTTCTTTTATTCTTTCGTAAAATTGTCAATTATAAATAGACAAATTAGATTTTTGTCATAATATGAAGTTATATGTACTTTATTACCATTTCAAAAATTACCAAATCGATTTAGTAGAAAAAGAAATTTGTATAGCTAAAAGTATAATTTATTTTATGACTCATTAAATGATTCTGTGTTATATTTAAAAACAACTTTTATATATTGTAAACGTCTGTGAGTGTATATGTACTAAACATAATGTATTTACTTCACACGCATTCAGCACTGCCGAATATAGCATTCTTATTTCTTTAAATTAAAAAGTTAACTTAAGTTTAAATAAATTAAAGATTAGTAATTTCAAAATAATTTTAATGAGTTTTATATTTGTAAAAGTTTGTATTTGTAAAAATATCTATATAAAACCTTTCAATAAAAAAAAAAACAAAGTAATAAATATAATAAATATATATAAAGAATTCGTGAATTTCATTAAATTTATATGTTTAAAACAACAGCGTTATTAAAAAATCCCCTAAAGATTTTATATTTAATAAACACGTAAATGATATTTATATTATAATAATATTTATATGTTATTTCAAAAAGAGATGTTAATTTTGAAAATTTCACTATTTTCAGATCATCCGAAGAAGTTTTACAAATTATAACCGATTTAATAGGAGCTTTACAACGTGGCCGTACTAGTCTTATTATACCAAAGAAAAAATCTATAGATGATTTAATGAAGGGTAGAAATATGGTAAGTCGTTTGTTTATTTTGTAATAAATATATATATTTTTTTCAATCGTAATAAATCTAATTTATAAATATTTAAATTTAGAAATCCTTAACGCCTAATCTACCAGAAGATCAAGCGATTTCATTCTTCTTACAATGTCACAAATTAATAATTGCTGTCTATCAGCTGCTAAATGTACAGGGCACTATGAAAATGGAAGCTACACAAGCGGAATGTTCGGTAGGTTGGCTTAATGATGTTTTAGTATTATTTACAGTTGGGTTGACATTATGTCAACAGCTCAAAGATAAAATGAATGCATTTAAAATGGACACCATAAGTTAGTAAAATTTTTGTTATTTTAACAAAATTCTTCAAAACAAAAATTTATTTAAATTATTTACATTAATTTTATTTTAATTAAAAATATAGTACAGCAACGCATACATAAAATCAAAAAAATATGTAGGCAATTAATAAATGTACTTATTTTTGAAGAAACAAAAAACAAATCCCTTAAAAAACAACAGCAACCAGTATATGAATGAATGTATTAATTATTGTACTTAAGACGTTTAACAAAAAAACCAAACTAGTTATTTAAGCTAATAAGTACTTGAAAACGTTATTTGTGAACTTAAATTTATTAAACAAAAAAAAAAACAAGAAAAATTTTTAAAGTCGGTCAATCCCGACTATGTAATACCCTACACCACATTGTTGTTTGTAAATGACAGCTACGAAAAATTTATGAAAAATTTTATAATTGGCTTTTCTGATTTATGATTAAGTGTGAAGTACATATGTGTGATACTAACATTTATACGTTAGAAAAGGATTTTTTCTAACGTATAAATGTTAGGAAGTAAAAGAAATGATAGACCGATCTATGTGTAATTTCGAACATCAATTTTAGATTGTATTTATTTTAATTTGACCAGTTGCTATTATAATACTAACGTAAATGTGGGATTTATGTTCTTCAAAGTAATATTTGGAAGAGGGCTTGTATGGGACTGATGAGAAGTAATTGACATTTAGAGTAATATAAGAATAATTTGTGTTGAATTTATTCATGACCTTAAAACCCAATTTTGGGAGTATATTTGTTTGGGAGCTACCTGAAATATTACACCGAATATGACCAATTTCAATAGGCTTCGTGCTTGAGCCAAAAAAGTTACATGTTCCAAATTAAGTCAAGATATCGTTTCTTGACGTTTACAGCCAGACAGATGGACATACTTTCAATTGATTCAAAAAGTCATTCTGAATCGAACGGTGTTAGACCGTTTTTTTCTGTATGTTACAAACATCAGCACAAATGCAAAACACTGCAAACACCTACGGTGGTGTAGGGTACAAAAAAACTAATCTAAACAAAGGACTCTTTAACTTAACTACTTAAAAAAACAAAAGCAATTTGTTTCTTTGTTTTAATTAAAAAAATAAATAAATAAAAAATAATCCTAATTAAATATACATTAAATATAATATAATACTAAATGGGTTAGTAACTAAAATAAAATTTATATTAAACAATGCAAACCATAATGACAATAACATATAAGCAAAATAAAAAAAAACTTAATAATTAATGAAGAAAAAAGTAGAATCCAAAAAAAAAACTAATTTAAAGCTTAATTATATTTTATAATAAAAGCTTTAGTTTGCATTTTAGTTGTCAGCTCAGTTTTAAAACGAAAACAAAAAGCTTTTAAACGTTAAGTTTGAAATGAAATTTATAATTGAAAAAACCTGATAGAAAAACAAAGATCTCAAAATATTTTAAATACGAATTTGCTTTTGTTTATTTCTCTCTCTCTCTCTCTAAAGTATTATTTTATAATATTTATTTTAAAATCTTAATTTGTAAAAGAAAGTATTTTTTATATATAAATTTCCAAAAATATTTTCTTTTACATAACACGATTTAAAAATTGTATAACAACTTCAAATGTTAATTTAAAAGTCAATTTAAAAGTAAAACTATTTAATGAAAAATGTACTTATTAAACAAGTAAGAATTCTATATTCGGCTAAGCCGAATCTTCAATACCCTCTACCACAAATTGGAGTGAAGTAAATATGGTATGTTTCTTACATACACACTCACAATCGTATACATTGTTTTTCTTAAATATAACATAGAAATTAAAGAACTTTTTCTTCTACTGAACTGATTTTAAATATTTTGGAATGATAATGAAGTTCACATAACCTAATATTATGACAAAATTATTATTCTTATTTATCGATTTATAATTTTACAAAAGTTCTAGAACTTATTGATTACCCCAGATATCGGTCTATATCTTTAAATATACTAAACTGATTTCGCTTAAAAACTTATTCAAATTTCATTGAGCTTTGTAAATTTTTATGGACGTGAACGTGCCAACAAAGACAGACGTACATAGCTAAATCGACTTAGATTTTAATTTGATACAAAAACATATATACATTAACTGAGATAATTCCTTCTTAGCTTTACACACGGAATGACAAAGTTAATATATCCTCTTCAACACTTGTGGTGGTAGAGGATATAAAAATTATTTATTTTATAAGAAAATGTATTTAATATTTTTAAAATTTATATTTTAATTTTAATTTTTATTTATGTTATGTAATTACTTACATATGGTTTCAATATTTGTAGAAATTATTATAACTTCAAACAATATTAGCGTATTTTTATTTTTAGTAAAACTTATTTATTTATAAAGAAATAATTTCTAGCAACAGTATTTGATAATGTCAGTGGTCCCAAAACATTTTTCTTAATAATTCTGTAACATTGTAAATATTTAACATTTAATAACGAAATTTGATGTGGAGATTTTTGAGGTGTTTTGCAACTGATTTGGAGAAGATTATGTTTCTAGTGGGTCCTGGAGTCGGGTAGTGGATCTTCAAAGTTGGTCTTCTCGGGTCAATCCAAAATTTTATTATGACTTGATTGAAATTATTTTTACAATTTACAAAAAGAAATATTTTTTTATTTTTAATAATTAAAAAACACTTCCATTAACGTTTTCTATCAATTTGCTCAAACATTCTGGCGAACTTTTTAAAAAATCATACCAGAGATGTACAACAACGACCTGACCAACTGGAAAACACCTAAACTATTCTCATGTTAATATTAATAAGAAATCTCCAACGGTTTGAAATTTGCAGACTTATTTTAAAATTAAATGTTTTGGAACCACTGTGCAGTGTTAGTTTTGTTATAGATTTTATGTGTTGTTACGAAACTGTAGTATTTATTTGGTTTTTCAAAATATTTAATTACTTAATTACTCCTTCGTATTTGTATTAAAGAAATTAAATCAAATTTAACCCAAAATAAAATTTAATATTTTTTTAATTAAAGTCTTATAATTCCAAAAACTAATTTCTGTTATTTTGTAACTAAATATCTTTAGATAGTAAGAAAATTTTACAACAAATTATTTAAATTTCAAATATTTTCTCTTTTTAACACCCTGTATCTATTATTTAATAATAAACAAGAATTCCAATATAAAAATATAATATTAAGTATTAAAAAAAAGCACCTTCAAATGGAATTTCATTAAATATTTATATACATAAATAAGAAAAAAAACTATTAACGAAAAAACAAAAACAAAAAATTAAAATATAATTGTTATTATTGTTTAATATTTAATTAATTATAATAATTATAATAAAAAAACAAAGGCATGATTTGAAGTTTCAATAAAAATGTTAAAAAAATATACAAAAAATATATGAATTTTTTGTTTTAAGTTTAGTTTTTCTTATTCAATTGTTGTTTCAATATACTCAATTGTGTTAGACAATTATCACGATATAATCTACGTTCAGCTAATTTACTTAAAGGTACCATTTGCTCTAATTGTTTAGCAACTTCCACTGCTGTGGGTCCTTCCATTTTGGGTGTTGGTTTAAAAGTTTTACTAACAGCATAAATTGTATTTGTATAACGTTCAAAATAATTAGTCATGCCTTCAGCATTTAAATGTGCTGTCTCCAAGGGGCCCAAGAAAGCATAACGCATACCCAAACCATCGGACATAACACTGTCTACATCTTTAACATCGAGTAGGCCATCATTGACTAAATGCCAACATTCATTTAGAATCGCATATTGAATACGATTAAGTGCGAATCCTTCAATTTCACGACTCAGAGTGACTGGTTTTTGTCCAATTTCTTCCATTAGAGCACGAGTCTTGGTCACAGCTTCAGGTTTAGTCCAGGGTGCCGGTACAACTTCAACCAAAGGCACATAATAGGGGGGGTTAACGGGATGCGAGACAAGAACCTAAAAATAATAATAAAATTTATTAAATTTTTTAATGTTTTTATACAGAAAATATTATAGGAGTGAGATCGAAAAAATTCTTAACACATGTATTTATAAAACTTTTAACCCAAGCATTATTGGAATCTTTTATCAAGCAAATTAATTTATTGTTTATCTGATTAGAATGAGTGACCAGAAAAAAGTGCGTGCTAAAATTTATACAAGTTTTCAATAAAATGCATCTTAGTCCTACAAGAAGTAGACCAAGCATTCAAATGTCTGCCTTCAAAATGTTTTCAATGTTGTTAAACAGTACCGGAAAACTTGTCCCTTTATAAAAAACCTGGTTCAGATAGGATGAATGGTCCACATGATGTTTTAAAGCCAAAAAAAGAGGTTCCAACACATCCGTTAGAAACGCAGACCGGTTAGCAGACTGCTCGGACTATTTGGTATGTAAAATTAATGTCAATGCAGGTTCAATGACATTCAAGGGTCAATAAGTGCCTGATAGGAACGTCGCTAAAAATTTAGACGCCAAAAACAGAGTAAAATTTTATTCTTGCAACATAATGGATAACAAAACGTATGTTATGGCAGACATTTCAAAACTTTCTGGTCAAAAATTTTATGTTGCTGATGCTCAAGGAAATGTTAAAGAAAAGTTTAGGACCCAAAAGCAGTAGGAAATTTCAAGAAGTTTTTGTTATGGTAAACAATAAGCAGTTAAGCAAAAAAGACAACCAGTTGTTACAACGGGCTCTATAAATATCGAAATTGACATCAGGGAAAGTTAACAAAAAAGGTTACTTCCATTCATAAGACTTCAAGCTATGGAACAGAAATGTAGTATTAATACCAAGAGAAGTAAATCTGCCCGGAGCTAAGGCTATTGAGAAGATATTGAGCTCTTGTTAAGTGAGAACTGAAGAGGGTGTCCAAAAGTGTGGTCGATTTTAAACAGAGGTGGACTACTACTGTTCCAGAAAATTGACAGAAAGCACTATGAAAACGTAAATGGAATAGTTTCCGAGAAAGGTTCAAAATTTCATGAAAACTATATCAAATATCTTGATAAAAATTTTAAAAATATTTTTTTGTTGTTGTAAAAGGTAATAATAATTTATATCAAATAAAAAATTGAAACTGTAAGTTAAATGTTTCATAACCATTAACGTTTTTGTGAGTTCTTGCTATAGCTAAAGTGTTGGAGAGCTGTTTATTTATCTTATCGGTGTTTACTTCTCATTTGTTCAAACACCATATATTTGTTGGTCTTAAGCATTTCGTTTACACTTTTAGAGCGCATATAAAGATAAATAGATTGTTTTTTTTTATTACATTTAATTTCAAAGTATAACTACTTGAATTATCGGTTAGATATCGTGGTCCTACATTTTTTGAATTGTTCTCAACAACCTATGACAAGAATATAAAATGCTTAAAATGATCAATGAAATTTTAAAATGAGCGTATCAGCTACACTTATTTATTTTGCATTTTATTTGACATTATTTGCATTATGGTCTCTAAAATTTTTAAAGTATCTATAAGATTCCTTATAAATTGCTTGCTTAATTGGAAATGGTTCTTCACGATTCCTTAAAAAAATTATATTAATTTGATGTTAAAACTTTAAAAAATGCTTATTCCATCATATGTTATCCAAGAAGGTGACAACATTGATTTGCTTATAAAATTGTTCTTTATGCTCCAAACATTTTTTCACCGTTTTCTAAAAATTTAAAGAAAATTTACATGAGCTTGGAATAAGATCTGCCCAAAAGCCCCCAAAAAATTGGTGTATTAAAAAATAATTTCACTTTAGATTTGGCAAATCCCTAAGCTTCATCATCATCTCTAAATTGTCATTATATAGCTACATATGTACGGTAAAAATCCAAGAAGTATTTTCTGCTGGACACCCGACAAGATGTTCGTTAAATGAAAAAACTCAAAAATTTGAAGAACGTTTTATACTGGTTAGAATTCGAGTGATAACTTTGTCATTCCATGTGTAACATTAAAAAGGAACTATCTCAGACCCCATAGTGTATATATTCTTGCATTAAATCAAAATCTATATCGATTTAGCTATGTGCGTCTGTCTTTCTTTCTGTCTCTCTGTTGTTGGCACGCTCATCATCCACAATAATTGACTGACCCCAATGAAATTTGGTCTGAGTATTTCGTGAGAAGTTTCCTATTTAAAATCAGCAAAATCGGCAACCTCTAAGTTCAATTATAAAGTTGTAAGTTATAAAAAAATCGGTTCAGTAGAAAAAATGTTATAATCAAAAATATAACTAATTTTGTGATTTTGTGAAAGAAACTTAAATATATTGTATACGTTTGTGAGTGTATGTATGTGTGTATGTATGAACGTAATGTATTTACTTCACATGCATTTGAGGTACAGGGTATTGAAGATTCAGCATAGCCGAATATAGAATTCTCAATTTTTTTAATATTCCAAACGATTCAAAAAATAAATCTTAGTAAATTTTTGAACAGAATGATAAACCAGTTATACCACTTGTGGAGATGAAGGGTATGAAAAGATTTAATTATCTTTAAATAAATTATTGAAGTTAAAATTAATTTGTTATAAAATGAAACCAGTTATTCTGTTTTAACCTAAGAAAATTTAAAAAAATCTCCCAAAATGACAAATATATCTAAACGCACGTTTAGAGTTTTTAGGAAATATTTGGAATTGTAAGTTTTGATCAATAAAGCATTGAAAAAAAGCAAAAATTATTTAAAGTAGTACTATAACAAAAGTATCACATGTGCAACACTTAAGCTGTGTTCACACTACACAAATATTTAACGATATAGACGTAAGCACTAAATTACATATTTCAAACTTGAATAACCTTCAAAATATTTCTTTCCAAAAACTTGTTGATTATTACATATTTAATAAAAAAATTAAAATAAAAATGTTTTTCTTGGGATTATTATTTTGAAAAAGTGCATTTGTTATATTAATGTCAGTTTGTTTGATGACTGATAACTGACAATTATCTTTTTGTTTGTAATCATTTTAAATATTATTTATTTTTACTATCTGGGTTACTTGTTTTTTTTACTGTGCACTATTTGATTGTTGATTAATTAAATTCAAATTTATTTTTTTTATTATTAAATATTCAGGCATCAGTTGATGTTACGTAGATTGGTAATATTTATTGATGGAGATAAGAACAACAAAAAAACACGGTAATAAAAATTGTATATATAAAATATTTAAGTTGTATATATAGATTTTGATTTTTAAAGGTGCCCCCTGACAATATATACTATTATTAAAACTATATTTGAAAGAAATCGGTGTAATATATTTATCAAGGTTAACTCGTACGTATCTAACATGACACAGTCGCTCCAAAACAATTTTTAATAAATAATTCTGTAGTTGGCGATATCTAATAACATTTAACATGTTTATTTCGAGAACTGCAGGCCTTCAGCTGGTCACGGGGATAATGTGTGACCTTTTAAAGTTGGCCATCTTGGCATGATAAATTTTCTTAAAATTGGAGGAAATTTATATTTGATATAGTCCTCTTAAATATCTAGACATTTTATAATTGCAGAGATATGCAGGTCGAACACCATTTTTAGCCTTGTTTTTCTTAGTCTATACATGTGTATATGGGCTCAAGATGGCCCCTTAATTTTTTTAATATGTACCAAATTCTTTATAAATTTCTTAAACGCATTGCTGCAAGAATAACATAAATATGTGAAACTGTTAAAAAGTAACATTAATCGAAGTTAGAACTTTAAAAAATAGTTAATTTTGCTAGAAGGAACACAGCTTTAGGTTGGATTTCAGGCAAAGTTTTGAACTTCTTAAACAAGTGTTTGGTATCTATAAAAACGTTAAAACATGATGATTCAATTAGTGAAATATTATTTCATGTAGAACTTAAAATTTCGAATTTTTTAAAATGGAAATTTCTAAAATCCTGATACTAAAATAATTGACCTTTTTATTTTAATATTCACCCTGTAGTTATAAATGGCATTCGGTAGAAAATACTTCTTAGGACTTTACCATACACATGTAGCTTTATAATAAGGATAATTCAGAGATTATTCCAGCTTAACTATTTGAGAACTTAATCAAATAAATGTATTTTTTCGAAACCAGTCATTATCTTGAAGAAAACAATAAACAAAACATGTAAGAACCACAATGAATTAATGAACGACCCTCGTATAATTTGATTTTCTAATTTATGCTTAAGTGTGCAGTATATTATTCTGACCTAACACTGACGAGAAAATTATGCGATTAAATATGATTTTTTTTGGTCGAGGTTTATATGGAAGCTAGAAGATATTATGGGCCGAACTTTGCAAAATTTCGTTCATCGATTTTTGTTTATATTTATCTTAATTTGACCAAATATTACAAAACCAAATCATATGCGAGATTTAAGTTCTTTAAAGTGAAATTTGAAACGTAATATTCACACAATTTGGAATATCATACAACTTATTTACTATAAATTTCGGTAAAATTATTTTATATTTAGGACCCATCATCACCATTTTCATCATTCTTAAGCCAAAACAATGTCATGTATTCAATTTAATCGTGATTCACAAAATATATATTGACATCCAGCCAGTCAGGCGGACGGACATTTTTCAGAAAGTGATTCAGTTTTTCAGTTACAACTTTTGCATAAACGGTATATCCTACATCCCTTCAGGATAAGGATATAACAAGGCTTAACATATTTAAAAACACCTCTAGCTACAACCATGTTGTACATTTTAAGATATATTGAACGATTCAAAGTTATGGGCATATTAAAAAATATCGTCTATAAATCACTTTACCCGAAATCCTAATAATCATGTTTCTGCTACAATGAACTTATTATTTTAATGCAAATTGTTCGAGTTAATTCAAAATCTTATTTTTTTCGGGTTAAAGTATATTTGCTAGAATTTTGTTTTGGAAATAAAATATTTTCAAAAAAAGAAAAAAAAACTACTTACATTTTCTTGATGTTTCAAATCCTTACTAAATAGCGAAGGCAAAAATGTACTTGTTGAACTGGACAAAATCGTATAATCCTCAACAAGTTGATCCAATTGTTTGTACAACTTTTGTTTCATATCCAAACGTTCTGGTATACATTCCTGTATAAATATGGCACCCTTAACCAGTTCCTTTAAATCGGTAGTACCCGATAAACAAGCAAACTGTTGAGCAGCTGTTAATTTACCACGTAATAAACCTTTTGATTCTAAATTCTTTAATTCTTTTTCAGTTTCTTTTAAAGCAGTTTGAACTTGTTCGGGTAAGATATCGTACAGAGTAACTTGATAACCCACTGAGGCAAATAACATAGACCAGGAACGTCCAATGAGACCACTAAAAAGTAAAGTATATAATTTATTAAAATTAATTCAATCCAGTTGCCTTACGAATGTAAATAAGTTAAACAGATGGTTTCTTTCAGTATTTCTAAATATGTGGGTCACCTTTAGATTCTGTTTTGTTGTTGTTGTTGCTGTTCATTTACTTTATTTGTATATTCAGTTTACATATTTTAGCGTTTCTTACCTTCCAACGATACCAATTTTTTCTCTTTTACCGGTTGCTGTTGCCATTATTTTACGTCTTTTTTGCTTTGGTGAGTTAATGATTGTTTAATTATTTATTATTGTTTTAGAGCAACTGAAAATAAATTTAATTTTTTATTATTTTCTTTAATTTTTTACTTTATTTTCCGTTTTAATTAACACTTCACTAACCGGTGTGTTGCCTTCCACAGCCAAGAAACTTTTAATTTTAAAATTGTCATTCATTCAATTAAGTAAACTTTTCTTCTCTGCACAGAAAACTCTACGAGGAAGGCAGCTCTCTTGTACTCATATTCTATTCTCTTTTGATAATTAAGAGAAAATATTTATTTGTTAATGATAAGAAGAGTAATAATAAAATTTTATTGCTTTGTTTTGAAAATGTTTTATTTGTGCAGAACTATAAATAAATTAAATCATTGTTTAAATAAATAAAATTCAATAAAGAAATTAAGAAATATATTTACACCCTTCACCACCACAAGTTTTGAAGAGGTTATATTAACTTTGATAGCATTTCAGACTCCAAAATGTATATACAGACTTGCATAAAATCGAAGCCTATTTAGCTATGTCTGTCTGTTGTTGGCTCGCTCAAGTTGACAATAATTGACAGAGTTCAATGAAATCTGGCCTGAGTATTGGTTCAGTAAAAAAAAGTTATAGCAAAAAATATAACTAAGTTTATGACTTATTAAGTGTTTCTTGTTATATTAAAGTATATACGAAACATTACATATTTACTTCACATGCATTTGTGTGTGGGTTTTGAAGATTCGGTTGGGTCTTATACGTATCTCTATTCACTATATATCTTGTGTTATAGAAAATATCGCAGTAGATATGAATTCAAATTGCACTCAATCAAGTCTATTCATAATTTAAGATGTCTTTAGATAAAGTACGTTATATATATTACTTTTGATCAATAAACTGCCAATTTCCTGCAGGTTATTAGCCACTATATATTCCCATTTCCTTGCTAGAATATGGATTACTCGGCAACAGTATTGCCCCGGTTTTGAGGTAAATGATGAAAGTAGCCAATTTGATATACTTTGTTCTGAAGTAAAACGTATTCCTATGAGAGTATTATACATGGATCGAAACAAATATTAGTCAGAAGTAGCCTTTCCAAAAGTAACCCTTTTTCCAAAAAGTTTTTACCAGTCGAGCGTTATAATGAAGAAAAATCTCTTGTATATCCTACACCACTAAAGGTGGTTGTGGTATTCTGCGTCTGTAGAAAAAAATTATGTAACACCCACTATAACGGTATAACTCAGAATCACTTTCTGAGTCGATTTTGCTGTTCGTCCAATAATATCAGGTTGCTCCCAAACAAATGTCCTTAATCTCTTTAAATATAATCAAATTAGATATGGCACAAATATATCTTTTAGTCCAAAAACATACCAAATTTTAAGACGACATTTTGTATGTTAAGATCTATGTACCCAGAATACATCCTATAAAAATTTGGAACTTTCGGTCCATAATTTCCTCATAGAATCCTGTTAGACTTATCCGACTGTTACACTCTTACTTGTTTGAAATGGTTAATGTTGACCTTAAGTTTCTACCATTTTTAGGCACAAAAATGTTTAGGGTCCATCGAATACTGAATTATAATGAGAATTTTTTACCAAAAGGGTCCTTAAACATATATGAATTGAACATCGCACAGAATCATTTCTACGTCAATTTCTTCTAACGGTCTGCCAATGTAACTTTGAGAACAGTCTCGCAAATAGTTTTGATGTCTCAATGAAATTTATCATTTATGATAATCTTGGTCCAAATACGAAGTTTTAAAATTTATGATAATCGGTCCAATAGTACCCGAAAATTTATTTTTGTGCTCGTAAATAAAAAATATTTTTAATAAATTTTGTACAAATACATTTTTTATTAGTCCATTTTTACAGGAAGAATTTCAGAAAGATTGGTAAACAAATAGTACTCAATTTCCGAAAATCCCCTCAAACGGTGTTAATCTATATATATAAAAATGGATCTGTGTTTGTTTGTCTGTATGTTTGTTTTTCTTTGGACTTATATACAGCTAAGCCACTGGACCGATATTTCAAAAATTTTCACATTATGATCCCCATATATCCGAAAGTAACATAGGCTATAGAAAATTTCGATAAGAGCAGGGGTAGAGGTACTCTCCATGCAAAGCAAATATTGATTATCGAATATCTAAAGAACCACATCACCGAAAGTTTTTTAATTAGGTTCCAATTACTTTTTCAAGAAACTATTTTACAAGACTTAATTTGGGGGAGAGAAAGCCCCAAAAAAGCATTTTTTGGTCCCAACCACTTTATAAAGGAAATATTTCAATAGACAAAATGAAGGATGGATAGGATAAGGGGGAGAGGTATTGTATTTGATTTATATTATTTTGGAAAAATTCATCTTCTTTTGGGTCTTTAATATCAATTTTAATTGTAATATGATCCGATTTTTGATGCGTACAAATGGTTCTATACTAAAAAATACATAATTATATTTTATATTATTTTTTTTAAAAATATATTTTTTTATTTTCTAAAATTGAATTTCTACTTAAAACTAAAAATAAACATTTTTAAAAAAAGTTTCCATTTTTAAAATATCACTAACTATACTAGACTACTGTGTATATATATAAAAAAATCATTCACATTGTTGTTGCTTAAGTATCTTGTAAATCCGATTTCTTAGAATTAGTTGATCCCACAATATGACGGGGTAAAAATAATATTAAAATGGCACATGACATTAAAGCAAAACATGCGATATAAAATGTCATCTCACAATAAGTGGCCAAAAATGCACCCACTATATTTGTACCCACCACACTGCCAATACGACCCATCATTAAAGAGACACAAATGGCCATGGCTCTAAAATGGAAAAGATTATATTATTAAACAACAAATTTCAAAGGATCCAGATTTTTCGCTTTACCTTAATTGTGTGGGATATAATTCAACAGTGGCTCCGCCCAGAACATTAATGCACACGCCCACCAAAAATAATAAAACATAAAAAATGGCAGCCACCGAAGTGTAAGGAATCAGAATAGCTGCCAAACCACAAGAACTAAAGAATACAATACAAACAACTACAAAACAGAAATTTTAATTTTTCATAAAATCCAGACTTCAATTTCCGAAATTTAAAACTTACATAAAATGAGAGTTTTTCCTAAACGATTTATGATAACTCCTATCACAGCAAATGAAGAGGCATATAAAATTTCCATTAATAAGGAATACATATAAGTGGTGGGTTCCAATTTATCTGGGCAGTCATTTATCTAAAAGAATAAGGAAACAAATTTAAATAAATTCTTGTTATTAAAACAAATCTTAAATGATGTGGACTTACTCCTTCTGTTAGATTGTCATGTTTGGCGTAAACAATTTGACATAATTTTTCGTTACCATCTGGATTATTACGCATAAATTCTCCCATGGCATTAATGATATAAGGGAACCACATATATAGACCGTTAGTTATGACATACAACCAAAATTGTACTGTACAGACGATTAAGGTGATACGCAAATATTTTCGTCTAAAGAGTGGTACCGTCTGATTCCACATGGTCAATAAAAGTTTTAAGAAAAAGTTAATATTTTTGTGTTGAACAGTGGACACTTCATCACAATCATCTTCGGGAATAATGTGGGAGATCTATAATTAGAAAAGGAATAGTTTTTTAGGGTTAAAATTTTGTGAAAACATATTAATAATATCGGGACATTTTGATTTATGGAAAAAAATTACAGATTTATACGATTTGACTCATACATTTTTTCATACCGGTTTTTTCAAAAACAACTTTAAGTCTTGAAATTTTGACTGATTCAAAAATATTGGATGTGCAACCAAAAATAGCAAATTTCAATAAAAAACACTTAGTAAAGTCCAGGGTTATAAGACGAGTGAGCTAAATCTTCACGTGCATTGTTTCTCAATTGACATAATAGTGGGTTATGGTCTCATGTCTGGGTACTTTTCTGAATTCTTATTCTCAAAGTTAGAGATTTCTAGATCAAAGTAAAATGTTGATACATTTTCGGACATGATTTTTATAAGTTTTTTCAACTTGCTGAGCCCAATTTGGGCAAAAAAAAAAAATAAATTTTGTTTAGAATCTGTACACAATTTTGAAGAATTGATTTTAAGGTAACGAATAAAAAAATGGGTTCTGCATTGATCGAAAGAATGATTCTACCCGTTGAAGAAAATGTCATTCTTAGGTGAGTCTTATTCCAGTAGAGGCGTTTTGTTAAAATCCAAATAAAAGATAGTAACAAGTGGGAAGATCTGGGCTTAACGATTTTTCAAACAGCTTCTGACCGGTCCTTGGTGATTGTGGGTTTTTTATTTATAATACATTTTTCTGCCCTGAAGAGTATTCCAGTAAAGGAGATCTTCGTCGATTTAAATATATAACGGTCAGTAGTTGAAAAGTCTGGACTATAAGGGGAGTGATTCGAAACTTCTGATTCAAAATCTTGCAAATTAATTTAACCGGCCAAGCATTGTCATAATGAAAAACTATTTTGTATCTGAAAGTACCTTCCAGTCATTAATGGTTTATAGCTCTCTTCATCGATATAAATTGTCTACGTTGAAAGTACCCTTCGATTTTCAATAACTTATAATGCAAAATACCGATTGGTATCATGGATATTCAACTTTGCCATTGATTTGTTTGATTTGCTTTGCATTTGTGTTATTGTGTTATCGCAATGGATTGTAATTCCAGTGTCTCAAATCTTCAATTCATGCGAGACCCAATATTTTTGATTTCGAATTTATTTCAATGCTGGTTGTTATGTGTGGTCTAAAAATGATGTATGTCTAGTAATTGAGAACATTTTTGTTGGGCAATGCCTCCAATTCCTAATTTTTCGGCTGACGATCCTCGTCATCAGCCTCATAATCACCATAGAAATTTGTGATTTTACCTTTCAAAATATCAAATTGTTATTAATGTTCCAAAACAAGTTATAAACTCCATTTAAAATAAAATCTGAACCGATATGAAAAATAAACTGAACACTTAATTCTATTCAGTGCAAACTGTAGTTTCGACTTGATCAAGTAAATGAAATTATACTGTCAAAAATTTACCTCCAAATCCTCTTTGCCACCATTCATTTTGTAAATTTTTTGTAATACTGCTATAGTCTCTTCCTCCTTATGAATGGATAATAAAAATTTCGGACTTTCTGGCAAGAAAAACATGGAAAGACCTGCTAAGAAACCAGGTAAACCACATACAATAACAAATAAACGCCAAGGCTTATAGGTAATGCCCAAAATGGTAATGGTAAACGCCAATCTTGATTGATAACCATAAACGAAAGGAAAGGCATTAACATGGCACCCAAAGCGAATATAAATGATGAGATCATCATGGCCCTGGATCGTGTACGATCAATATGGAATTCTCCCAAGTAAGCATAGATGGTGGCCGAGGCACCAGAAACACTGAAAAGGAAATAAAACCGTTATTCGTATTCGAAATATTTTTTTTTAAATGTCCTTGAAATACTTACAATACACCATTAATTAATCGCAAAAATAGCATTATCCAATAATTTGTAGCAAAACTGGAAAATACTGTGACCACAAAACCCAAACACAAAGTCGGTCGTATAACACGTCTTCGCCCCTTGGTATCGGCTAAAAAGCCCCATAAATGTGAACTTATAATCATGCCCACATAACCAATGGCACTTAGAAGTCCCTTACGATAATTATTTAATTGTAAATCACAGTGAGCCACCGGCATATAGAAGGCCACAGCGGAGGTTTCCAACAAAACATTGGCTAATACTACACCAGAGGTGATTATAACAAAATAATTAAATAAACCAAATTCTGAAAAAGAAAAACCCGAAAATATTTATTAAATTATTTATTTATTTATTTTAATTATTTATTTTTTATTTATTTTATTTATTTATTTTAAATTATTTATTTTAATTATTTATTAAAAAATTATAATTGATTTTATTTAAACATTTTGTACAAATTATATTTTATAAATTTACTAGCTAAAACCCGGTGCGCTTTGCCGCCCTTATGAGGTGGGTGGTATCCTCCTCATGGTCATATCCGTTCTAAGATCCTTGGAAAGGTAATTTACAGTTCTTTAAGTGTTCGATAATTAGTATTTACTTTGTGTTGATATACCTTTCCACTTGATCCTAACCGTCCCATATTTTTATCAGTAAAACAAATTCTTGAGAAAGTGATTGGGTCGAATTTGAGAACTATTGGTGTTATAGTTCTTTAGATATTCGATTATCAATATTTTCTTCGTATGGAGGCTACCTCTACCCCTGATCCTATCCATTTCTTTCGGGTATATGGATATCATTCTTTGAAAATTTTAGTAAATTTGGACCAGTAGTTTAGCTTTCTATAAGTCCCAAACAAACACAGATTCATTTTTATATATATATAGATGAAAAAAATCTTACTTGTTTTCTCTAATGCCTCTGAAAATGGTATCGCCTCCTCTTTGAATTTGCCGTTTGTTGTGTGATTTCGATCTTGAGATTTGTTATTTGAAAGTACTGAAATATAGAAAAAATAGTTAAATAACGTTATTATAGCATGATTAATATTAATAAAAATCTCTAGAATATAATATTTAATTGCTTAATTGTTGATTGATGTAAAATTAGAAAATAAGCGATTTTTACAGAATTTTTTTGAGTTTTACAAAAAGCTTGAAATTCAGAACAGTTTTACAAATTGCAATCAACTCAAAAGCATTTATGGAACCTCTTAAATTTAATTAATTTATTTTTTGTTTTAATTTCCTTCTCTTTAAAACATTGCAATTTAAGATCATAAAGAGTGAAGTCTTCATTTTAAAAATGAGTGAAATTCGAGAAGTCTTAACATTTTCGGAAGGTATATTTATTTTAAAACTTCCACCATTACAAATGTTACCTTTGCCAATCCATGTGTTAGCTTTACATCTAAGATCCAATAAAGAATATATAGTTTTAAGAAGTGAGATAAAAAATTCTTAACACACGTTTTCTATAAACTTTTAACCCAAGAATTTTTTTTTTTTGTGATCAAGTTGTCTTTGGAAAACACGTCAGTTATTATGTTTAATGTCAAAAAAATCGTTAATCTGATTCAATGAGAGACCAGAAAAAACGTATTAAAATTATTAAACATTTTCAACAAAACCCAACTTTGTCCCACAAAAAGTCGGTCAAGCATTCAATGGGCTGCTGTCATACTATTTCCAGTGTTATTAAACAGTATCGGGAGAACTTGTACATTGAGAGAAACCCTGGATCTGATAATTTCTTTTTGTAAAATAGATTTTTTTCAAAAGAGCAGCAAACATCGGTTAGGAAAGCAGCCCTATTACCTCAGTGCTCGGACGAAAGTTAAACACATTCAAGGTTCAAAAAGTTTCTGACTGGAAAGCTGCCAAAAATCGGGAGGCGAAAAGCAGGGAACGGAAATTGAAGTCAAGTTTTTAAAAAAATATATGTTATATGATGCACGATGGATGACGAAATATATGTTCTTACAAAGTTTTTGAAACTTCCTGGTCAAAAACTTTATGTTGCTGATGCTCAAAGGAAGGTTGAAGATAAGTTAAAGACCTTAAAGCAGTCAAAATTTCCCAAAATGTTATTGGTATGACAAGCGATATGTAGTTATGGCAAAAAAAACCAATCGTTTGTTATAACGGGCGCCAAAACGTATTTTTGTTGTCAGTTTTCAAATAATTTAATTGAATCTTATAAAATCGAGTTTGAAAATCACACCTGCATAATTTCATAACTTCTCAATCACATGTCATCATTGCGCTTTAAAGAGCTTTAACCTCACATATACGTTAGTTTTGTATTTATATTTGGTTTAAATAAGATAAATATAAACAGAAATCGATATTCTAAATTTTAAGCGGGTTACATATCCTTTCTATATTTCGATTATAACTTTACCGCCCCCCCCCCCCCAATTAAAAACTTTAAGAAAATGCAAAAACGTCACTCAAATGATAATATTATAATCTGTATGGAACTCTTAAGCAGAAATCCGATAATAACTATAATATGGTCTAGAGCATTTTATAGCAAGCTTGATCGACTGTAATTTTTTTGTTTGTCACTCAAGAAAAGTTAATTTAAAATAAATTTAAAAATAACAAATGTTTATTTTTTAAATTATTTACTTATATCGTTTTGAAAATTGACGGTTAATTTACATGTTTTATTACAATTTTTTTTAAATATGTTTGTACATAATGTTGACAAGTTTTTACAAACATCCCCACTATAAGTGGAAAAGGGTATATTAATTTGGCCATTACGTAAGTAACGGTAGCAATGGCAAGAGGTAAGAGCCAAAAAAATATAAATATTCTTGGACCAAACTAAAATCTGAGTTAATTTATGTCTCTTCATCTGCTTGTCAGTCCCATCATTCTGGTTTGGCATACTTACGTCTAAACTATTTGTTAGAGCTCAATGAAATATAAATTGATTATTTTTTATACTTCGGTGAAGTTTACCATTTAACACTAGCAAAAGCGGTTCAGATATTTAAAAGCTTAAGACCGATATCTTAGACATCATCAAAAGACAAGAGCTTTTGAAAATTTTTGTTTTAAAAGAAATGGATCAAAATCAGTTCAGTAGAAAAAAGGTTATAGAGAAAATTTTGAAAAATTATATAAAACTTTTTACATTGTGAAGGGTATTCAAAATTCGGTAAAGTCGAATATATATTACAGTTTTTTCTTTTATATTTAATGTTGTATATTTTTGCTTACAAAAATTTACAGAACAAACAAAAGAAAGAATGCCGAATCTTCAATACCCTCAAACACAAATGCATGTGAAGTAAATACGTTATGTTTCGTACATACATATTCACACATACACATAATGAAGTGTATATAACTTTATATTATGCTAAAATTTCAATTTAATTTGTCTATTTATAATTGAAAATTTTACGAAAGTTTTTCAACTTAAAGGTTACCTCAAACATCGGTCTATATCTTTTGAAATACTAAATCGATTTTGTTGGTTTTAAACAGGAAACTTCTCAGGACTACAACAAATAATCAGGCCAAATTTCAATGAGCTTTGTCAATTATTTTATATTTACATGAGCGTACCAACAACAGACAGACAGACGGATATAACTAAATCGATTCAGATTTTGATTTGATGCAAGAATATTTTTTTTAAATTATGGGATCTGAGATAATTCCTTCTTAGTGTTACAAATGAAATGACAAAGTAATATACCCTATACACCACTTGTGGTGGTGGAGGGTATAATTTTAAAAATCTCATTATTATGATCTACTGGTCTATGGCAAAGGGTAATAAAAATTCGTTACTGCTGATCATCATCATTATTACATATATATTTTGTATATTTAATGGGAGTTTCTTTTGTTTTTCTTTTGCTTACAAAAATTTATGTTCAATTACAAATACAGAAAAAGTACCAGTTGTCAGGGTGACATTTATGTTTTGTTTATAAACAATTTTGTTTTCGATTTGTTGTATATAACAAATATATTAATTTAGTTTTTGTTGTTGTTTTATATTTGCTTTCAATTAACAATAATTTGAGACGCCTTTATTTTCTTGTCTCTGAATTTGTTATATTTTTTATCAATTAAAATACAAAAATCAAACAAGAAAATCCATTCAATTTCATGTTTATGGGTGAAAAAGCACATTTTTTTGGACGGACGAAAAGACTTATCAAGACAAAAGCTTGTTTAGCAGCACGTGAATATTAAAAATAAAAATGTTTGAAGAATAAAGTAAAAAAAAAACGTAGAAAAATAATTGTTTGTTTTTTTTTTAAGTTAGTTAATCACTGTTTGAGAGTCATATAATTGCTTTAGATCAAAGTGTACTATGGAACACCCTCGTTTGAAATATTTTGTTCATTAGTTCTTAAAACAAATAGAGCCATATTCGGCATTTACGTATTTCACATACCCTTCAGCATTCACACTGGGCTCCAGTAAAAAATTAACTTATATTGATTCAGATTTTTCCCATATATATAGGTCGCGTTAATCGGCTCAGAATTTAATATTGTAAAATATTTTTTTTAGAAATTTAATTATTTTTCTATTAAAATTTTATCAATTTTATTAAAATTTTCATTAATCTTTGTTATAAAAAATTCCATTGAATTTTTATTAAAAACTTCATTATTTTTTATTTATTAAAAATTTAATTAAATATTGTTGCCAAAAATTTCATTGAATTTATATTAAAAGCTTAATTATTTTTTGTTTATTAAAATTTTTCTTTAAAAAAATAATTAATTTTATTAAAAATTTCATTAATTTTATTAAAAATTTCATTAAACTTTGTTATCAAAAATTGTATTGAATTTTTATTAAAAACTTCATTATTTTTTGTTTATTAAAAATGTCATTATATTTCTATAAAAATTTCATTAATTTTATTAAAAATTTCATTGAACTTTTATTAAACATTTCATTGTTTTTTTAATTTCATTTAATTTTTTTATCAAAAGTTTAAAAGAAAATTACAATCCACTAAATTTCAATTTGTTCACCATTGTTTTCACAAAAATTCTGGGTAACAATTTTACGAAATTTGTTTGCGAAAAACTGAACTTTCAATTCTTCCATATCGGCTTGATGTATACATTTATCAATATTAAGATCGCTTTTGAAAGGTATTATAACGCTAATTGTCAATACTGATTCTAAAACTATTTTTAATTTAAACAAATAATATTCTATTTTATTTGTACAGTATTACAAATTCGCAGAGACCATTATTTTATTTATGTAGAACAACACTAGTATTATGCCCTTCACCACAACAAGAACGGAAGAGGGTATATTAACTTTGTTATTCCTTGTGTAACACAAAGTCATCTCAGACCCTACTTAAGTCGATTAAGCTAAGTCAGTCAGTCTGTCTGTTTATTTTGGTCTAAGTTTTTGTTACACTCTTTATAAAGTGTAGTTTCTTATTTAAAACCAGCAAAATCGGTTCACTATATTTTAAGATATAGACCGGTATCTGAGTTATATATTTACTTCACACACCATTGTGGTGAAGGGTATTGAAGGTTCGGCATAGCCAAATATCACATTCTTACTTGTTATTTATGCACCTTTATTGTTTATTTGTATTTTTCTTGTATTTTTTGTTTTTGGTTAAAAAAAAAAACTAAAATATTAAATTATTTTGTAAATTTGTCACAAAACCAGATTTTTTTATTAAATTAAATTGATTTTAAACAAAAACAATACAAAACGCATTTTTTCACTGTCTGCAAATCGATTTTGAGGTTTTCAATTAAAAACTTGTAACTTGTTATTGTTTAAAGAAAGAAAATATTTTGTAGATTTTGCTGATTTCAATTCACTACCGAAAAAAAACGTGATTAGTTTGCAATTTTTTATGTCAAATATTTTATTTTATTACAATAAATTGAATAATTTAATTATTATTTATTAAGTTGTTTTGTTAAGGAAAAATTTAATTTCTTTTGATTTTTTTTAATTTATAATGATTTATTTCATAAATATTTATTAATTTATTAATTGATTGATTGTTTAAGCTAAAACAATTAAATATTTTGTTTATAATTTTTTTATTTTCAGTAAAAAAAAATTTTAAAACTTACAATTTTCACTAGCACCATCATTATTTTCATTAATTCTTAAAGTACTCATTATTTATTTATTTATTTATTTATTTATTTATTTTTCTATTTATTTATTTATTTATTTTAAATTAATTTTTAATTTAAAATTTTATATAAATATTCTTTATTTAAAATTTTTTTTCGTATATTTATTTGAGATATTTTTTTATGTAATAAAAATAATATATAAATGAATTTTCAGTTGTTCCGTCTTCAGTTGCTGTTTTCATGAGCAAATTTTATTAACTGAATGGTTGATTTTCGATACAAAAATCTTGTAATAAATTTGTTTTCATGTTTTTTCCCCTTGAAAATATTAACAGTGTCTAACAAAAGTATTAAACGAAAATTTGTATAAGAAATACAAATCATGTTTTTATTAAACGTAAACAAGTAAGAATGCTATATTCGCCTGTGCCGAATCTTCAATACAAATGCATGTGAAGTAAATATGTTATGTTTCATGCATACACACTCACTCCAACACTCACAAATGCAATATATAAAATTTGTTCTTAAATATAACACATATTTTTGATCATAACTTTTTTCTACTGAACCGATTTTAATAGTTGGTAATGAAGTACATAAGTACATGTCAATTTATTATTGACAATTTTATGAAAGTTCTTCGTCTAAATTAACAGGTTGCCTCAGATATCTGTCTTTCAATATATTAAACCCATTTTTTTTTTGTTTTTAATAGAACATTTCTCGGGAATTTAACAAATAATCAGGCCAAATTTCATTGAACTCTATACCAACATTTGATTGTTTTTAGTTGAGTTCTTCAGTTTGCAATTTAAAACCGGTATTATCGGTTCAGTAGGAATAATGTTATAGGTCAATATCTGTGTAAACCCTGGAAATGTTTTGGTAATATTTTCCGATAAATTTTTCCGATCACAGAAAAGAATCAGCATAATTAGTTCAGTACCAGATATTAAAAAAGGTGTTTAGGAAATTTTCCAAAAGAAAATATTAAGGTTTTTAAGAAAGCAAGTCGGTCGAATAAGTTGCTACAAAGCAGCAATTAAAAATTATGGACCAACCCTCCTAGAATTGGACTTTTCCCTCCTACTTGATTATATCATAGAAGAAAAAGCCATGAAGAATTATGGATCGACCCTCTTAGAATTTGATTTTATAATATTTGTCTGTATATAATAGTATCTTAACATTCACAATTAGGTCAGAAGTGATTTTCAGAAATGGATCATATGTCAGATCTATTGGAAATTATTGACTGATTTAGACAAAATTACATACAGTGTACTCTGGATGTTGAAATCTTAAATATTAAAACTAAAACTTTTGAGATTTTTAAACTTCAAAGTGATTTTTGGTAGTGGATCTGAATTATGTACCAATTTTCTTGAAATTTAAATTAATTATTATATAATAATTTAAATTAATAAATTTTTTATGAGCTTAAACCTCCATTCCGAACATCATTTGTATGAGACCTTTCTGATATATTGGACCGAGTGTTTCCAATATGCTTCATTCCAAATTAACAACATGTGTCAAATTTCATCGAGATAAATTTTTGACGTGACAGATGTTGTTAAATCGGTTCAGAAAGCGATTGCTTCATATTTGACTACAGCTCCAAGTATTCAAATATTATAATGAAAATCGACAATGATAACTTTTGACTGGACTTAATATGGATGATCAATTTTTATATAAAATGTCTTCAATTCACGAAAAAATTTCACTCGCTCACATGTTTCGACATTATTTTTAAAAGTGCTACAATATAATGAAAAGTCTAACAAATTATTTAACGTGTAACTAAAAATAATTCTTTGTCAAATTTATTCATGGTGTAATAAAATTTTGTTTCTCGCTGTTTAAAGAGCGTATTTTTATTTCTTCTCTCTTATATTAAGTTTTTTTTTTCAATTTTTATACTCTTCACCACCACAAGTGGTGAAGAGGGTATATTAACTTCATCATTCTGTGTGTAAAGCTAAGAAGGAATCATTCCAAACCCCCACAATGTATATATGTTCTTGCATCAAATAAAAATCTCAGTCGATTTAACTAAGTCCATCTGTCTGTCTGTTATTCAATAATTGACAGAGTTCAATGTAATTTAAATCACTTTATTTAGGACTTTTATGACCTTAAAACTTCACAAATTTACAAATTTGCTTCCCATATTTGTATGGGACCGAACATGGACAATTTCAATAGGTTTCGTTCTTAGGCCAAAATAATAATATGTCTAAAATTTCATCGAGATATTTCAAAAACTGTAACATGTGGACTGTTCACAGCGTTTAATTGGATAACCAGACAGACAGCCAGAAGGCCGGACATCGTTTAATCGACTCTAAAAGTGATTTTGAGTCGAACTGTGTAGAATTGCGTTACACCCATTTTTTACCATGTTTTCTGCATATTACAAACATCATCACAAACGCAAACAAACCTTCGGTGGTGTAGTTTGTGATTGTGTATGTACGAAAAATAACGAAAAAGCCTATAAATATAAATTATATTCAGATCTATTATTTACAAAATCCTTTTTGAAACAAGATCACTTTTTCTGTAATCGTAAATAATCATAAATTTAGTCAAGTTCTTTTAAATTTGATTAAATGATCAAAAAACTATAACATGTTTAGTTTATATGTAAATTTATAAATGGTGCCATTACTTTATGCATTAAGTGTATAATTCATTTAAAATATCAACAGTGTCAGAAAAAATCACCACATTGTGAAAATTACAAATTAATTATTCTTTGATCTTGACATTTAAAATTTTGAGTACTTTTCGAAAAGCGTCTTGTAGCGTACATAATTTGTAAACAACGAATAATTAAAAAAAATAAATATTCTACTTTAAAATAATGAAAAATTTAAAAGAACTAATTTTTCATTAGTAAAATACAAAGTTTGTTTTTGAGTTTAACTCAAGATGACATAAACTCATTATGAGTTTTCTTTAAAGATGTTTGTCTGTGCAAAGTAATGAAGCATAATTTAGGGGGGATTTGCTAAAATTAATAAAAATTATAACAGTTATTATTTAGTTAATAAAAAATGGGCACATTAAATTAAATTTTTCAAAAAATAATTTCATTGTTATTTGAAATATCCGAGAAGAATTATGGATTTGCCCTCGTAATTACCTGGTTTTCTTATTTCTGCTTAAGACTTCAATTCAGTATTATGAAAGTAACATTTGTGTGTAATTTATAGATGATGTTATGTCGTACGTGTAACAAATTATATACCGGCCCTTGTAAAAGTTTAAACTCCCAATTTCTGTTTATATTTACATATTTGACACCGAATACGTGATTTTTGCACGTTTAAGGTACATTCGGAAGTAATTTCTGTGAACTAATGGACCATTGGTCAATGGGGCAGAATCAATTATTACTGAAATTTAATAAAATGACAGTGAAGGATTTTTACATTATAATTCTGGTAGTTGACCCAATAGCCTTTGGCGGGTTATAGCGGCTCAGATATTAAATTTTTTTAACGCTTGCCAACTTTTTGTTTTCCTTTCAATTAAAAAAAATGTACTTTTTCATAGCCCCTTAATAGATTTTTTAAATACATGCTTGTTTGTCATATTTATCTCTTATAGTTTTCGAGTTATTTGTATTTAAATGTTCAACTTTCAAAATTTTGAAAGGTCATGATTGAGATTTTTTAGTATATAACCCTAAGTATTGCCCTTGTTCTATTTTACTTAGTTAAAAACAAAATTATTTTACTAAGACTGCTATATTCGGCTGTGCCGAATCTTTAATATCCTCCATCACAAATTCGTGTATAGTAAATACGTAGTGTTTGTGCCAACAACAGACAGACGCACATAGCTAAATTGACTTAAATTTAAATTTTTATAAAAGGATTCATTACGCAAAATACTTTACCTTAAGTTTTGTATCGAAAAACCCTATAGGCCTAAGCTCAGGCCCTCTCGAATTTGACCGTTTTAAATCAAAATTTTGAATTAAATCTTCATATTTTAAACTAAATGTAGTTTTGCAAAAATTTAAAGAGTTTGTAATTGTTATGGAGCCCTTAAGCCCTATAGGCCTACCAAATTTAACCCTTTTTAATCAAAATTTTGAAATTATGTTTAAAAATCCTGCATTTAAAATTTTTCGAGATCTCAAAGTGTTTATAATTGATGTGAACTCTATAAGTGATTCTTAGTCGAACGGTATATTAAAATATGGTAGAATCATTATTCTTCCAACTCATTTCAAATATGTGCACAAACGCATAGTACCCCCACCTATAGCGATGTAGGGTGTACTTAAAAAAACAACCTTTAATTAATTTTCATTTTATTGTTTTAATAATTATAAACATGATTTCGAAACCCTTGAAACTGATTTTGAATACCTTACTTTAAAATGTATCTTATGGATACATTTGTATCTTTTTGCCAGAAATCGTTTAGGAAATATATAAAGTGTTTTTATTTGTATTTGTTATTAAAGTAACTAAAAAATATTTGCTAAATTTTGAAATTTTAAAAAGTAACTTACAGATAAATTTGTATATATATTAAGAATAACAGACTGGAAACATTTTTATTTCTATTCATTGATAGAAATCTTTATGTCTGTTTGGATTTTGCAAGGTGTTTTTAAAAGTATCTTATAGGTAGATTTGTGTCTGTTAGCTAAAAAGCTGCTAAGATATATCAAAAATGCTTTTATTTATTTTCTTCGATAAATATTTGAGTTTATGTTTAAAAAGTATCTCTTGAATACATCTGTGTCTTTTTGTCAAGAATCGTTTGGACATTATTTCAAATGTCTTTATTTGTATTTATTAAAATAATTTTACAATTTTTGTTAATTTTCTTTTAGAAAATTTTTGATCTTTTTGCTAAATATTTAATAAAATGGATTGAAAAATTTTGTTTCCTTTTCACTGCGTAGAAATGATTAATGTTCTTTTTGCAGCATTTTTTAAAAGTATCTTACAGATAGATTTGCATGATAAAATTTTTTAGATGTATTACAAATTATTATTAAGTCATTTTAGGAAAAAATTTACAGATTTATTTGTATCTTTTTGCTAGAAATCCACTAAAATGGACTGAACATATTTATTTTTTGTTCACTGAATATAAAATTATATTCCTTGTTATTTTTGCAATATTTTTTAAAAGTATCTTGCAGATAGCTTTGTATCTATTAACTACAAATCTGCTTAGATACAATCGAAATTCTTTTATTTATGTTCTTTCAATAAATGTTTAAATTTTTGCTTCTCTTTTGGCGAAATTAAAAATGTATCTTTCAGATATATTTGTATCTTTGAGTTGAAAATCCTTTATTAAGGTTTTCAAATGTGAAAATTTTAATAAACTTTAATTCTTTTCTAGAAATAACAAGCATAAAAATTAAAGGATTGAATTTATATTGGCATAATGACATCAAAAATAGGAAGGATCAATTTCCCTTAAATTTTTTTGCGTTAACGATTTTATAAATTTTATGTTGAAAATCCTTTGAAATAATTTTTGCATCACTTACCTTCCTCATTATTGTTTTTAGTTTTAGGATCACACATTTTGCTTATTTCCTCACTAAATAATTTTTAAAAGGTTATTTTTTTCTTTATATAAACTAAATACAATTTATATTAGAATAATAAGCCTCTTTTTTCTAAATTTGTCTTAAATTTGTTTCCTTTTGTTTTTGTTATCTTTTGGCACAGTTTTCAATGAATTTAACTTCAATTCATAAATTCATTCCAAAATTAAAATAAAAAAACACTTGTAACTCGACTCTTCACATCTTTTCTAACTGATCAGAAGAATGATAAAGTTTTTTGTTTTATACTGAAAAAAACGTAAAGAAAAATATTTACTTTTTATCTATTTTTAAATAAGAAGAAGAAGAAAAATAGACGAAATTTATAACAATAACAATAAAACAAATTATATTAAAATACGTATATTTGTTTTATAACGATAATTAAAATTATTAACCGAATTAAGGGGTTAAATTTTTAAGTGTCTTAAATTTTCATAAAGTGAAACAAAAATCTAAAATCCGTTTTTTAGCACTTTAATGTGAAAAATTTTTAATTAAATTTCTTACGTCATTTGGCAAATCCATTAAGGTCCTTCTAACATTTAGGAGTACTTATTGGGTGCATTGAAACTTAATATGATTTTTGGAATCTGAGCCGATTCTCAGAAAATTTAGTGTGGGGTTTTCTGGTCAATTAGATTTTAAGCATACGAAATATCACCGCACTAACTAACATCTTTTGAGACTTTATAACTTTAATGTCATTTTAGGAATTGGGTGTGTATGGGACCACGGTCATTGATGTACCGATCTTCTCGAAATTTGACATGTGGATTTGGACAATACAATATTATTTCCTCTAAATTAATTTACAATTGCGATCTCAAGAGTTATCACAACGTTTACATGAACTTCGACAAACAGCTTTTGTACAGAGAAATAAGCATCGTTAAATCGATTCCGAAAAAAGGGTATGAGTCGAACGGTCTACTTAAAGGTGGATGCAACACTATTTTTTCTCTATATTACAACATAATACCCCCATCACCTATGGTGTAGGGTATAAAAACAAAAAAGTCCAAAAACTTTTTATTGGATCCAATATTCGTTTAATCCCTTAATTATCTCAATTTTTATTTACTTATTTAATTCCAATCTGTACAGCAGCATTAGGTTGGTAATAACGTTTGTAACAAAAAGAGTATTTTGACAATAAATCTCAATATGGAGGTTCCATTGTTATGTGCCAATGACTCTTAGCAATTTCGTCATATGAACATACACTGAAAAAAATTGAAACAGTTTTTACTAAGTTATAACGATTACCTGAAAAGCTATCGTTTACACGAAAACGATTTGTGTGGAGATTGCTAGATCGTTTTTATTTCGCAGGTCTACTGATTGCAGCTTAGATCTCTCGGTGAAATTTTTAGTTTTCCAGATCTACATTTCGGTTCAAAGTTTTAGGCTTTGAGATTTTATAACATAAAGGTTAATCTCTTCTATGGTTTTGGTTAAAAATTAATGAAATTCGTGAGTCTGGAATTTTTGGGGTTTTTCTTACCAACATTTAAACAAAAGCACCTTTCAGAAAGATATAATTTTTTAAAAAATTTAAATTTAAAAAAATTTCAGATGTTTTTTTTATTTTTTATTTATTTTGATTGAAGTCCTGGTTCACCTTAATTTTAATAAGGTTTACAATATTAAAATTTTGGAAGTTGGCCTGTGGAGTTATTTCTGACAGTTAAAATTGATAAAATATTGAATTTCGATTTTAGTGAAATAAATCGTATAATTAAATTTTTATGAGTGTATAGTAAACATTTAATTAAATCTAAACTGTTGTTAAATATTAATATTTAACACTTCTCTTATATGAGATCTTTTTTTATTCCCTTTTAAATTTTTTTCAATATAAGTCATAAATAAACTAGGTAAATTTACATTTCTTTAAGATAACAAAGGCCCCTAAATGAAGAATTTAATGCACTGAGAAAAAAAAACAATTATTTTATAAAAAATTATAAATAATTTTCTATTCAAAATATTAAATATTTATATAAAATAAATTTGAGATGTTTTTAGTTTTATCCTTCTTAAATTAGAAAATTACAAACTAGTGTTCAAGTACCCTAATTTGCGCCTTACAACTCTGCTTATAGACCCAATTTTAAAAAAATCTATTTAGCCTCACTGAGCAATATTTTGAAGACTATTATAAGTTGGCCCTTACTTTCCAACTAGTTTAAAGATAAATGTGGACAAAAATTTCAGATGTTTTTATACCCTTCACCTGACTGGGTCAGAAGAGTATATATAAGTTTTTCACAAGAAAATAAGCTATATCCGTCCGTGTATATGTTGAAATCAAGTTTTTGAAGCCGTCCTATAGTTAACATATACAATATATATGTATATCAAATGATTGGAAATGCTTTTGGGAAATTTGCTATTGAAATCAAGGGAAATTGGTTCATAAATTGCTCAGACATTAGTAAAAAACTGAAGGTGCCTCAAACTTTTTTCGGGTTTTGTCTATTTTTTGAAAGATCTACAATAGCTAGAAACTTAATTTATGCGCTGAAGACATGAAAGGAATCGGACCATTTGTTCCTGAGTTATAGAAATATTCTATTAATGCTAGAAACCTTATATTTTTACTAATGGATCAAAAATATTTTTGTAGATTTTTCATAAAAAATAGGCCATATGTTTCCTCGAATTTTGGTTTATTTCAACCGAATTTTCAAATCGGCTCATAAATAGCCGAGATATGAACAATTATTTATTTTTCTTGTGGTTGTTGTTGGGTACAGTATTGAAAACAGTAATAATGTAATTCAAAGTGTTGTTGCCATTTAGCTAGAGATCGAAAATAATTAGGAGAATTTTTCAGTTGAAATCTCGGTCTATTAGTTCTCTAATTATAGACAAAAATGCATTTTCCGAAATTTTAAACCTCCAATAGGATATATGGAAAAAATAGTCATTTTTTCTAAATTTTGATTTTTGAAATTTTCAAAATCGGTCCATAAATAGCCGATTTATTCATTGCTCTTATATATTTATATTAATATTGTTTTAGTGAATTAAATTTTGCATTCATATTGAGTGCTCTGAGAATCTATGTTGACTCATGTAGAGGCTATAGTAATGGCTGTCATTTTCTCCTTCTTCTACAAATGATGATATTATGAAAGCCTATTTATAACAGGGACGTAACGTTAAATGTGAAGTCCATTGCTTTAAAGAAAAACATTCGATTTAAGCAAAGGTAAAGGATATAGAAAATTCGACAAGGCCGAATTTAACAATTTAACTTGTTTTTTTTTAATATTTTGATCTTGGTCTTGGACTACCCTAATCATAAAACATTTATTATATTAAAATTTTAAAAGTTGGCCTGTGGAGTTATGTATAACAGCTAAAATTAATAAAATTGATATCCCTTGACATAAGTGAATATTTGGAATTTCATTGAAAGTCCATTTAAAATCTGATTTTAGTGAAATAATTCATATAGCCAAATTTTTATGAGTGTATAGTAAATATTTAATTAAATCTTAACTGTTGTTAAGTGCTTATATTTAACACTTCTCTTATATGAGATCTTTCTTTAATCCCTTTATAAACTTTTTTTTCAAAATAAGTCATAAACCCACTAGGTACTTGTAAGATAACAAAGACCCCTAAATAAAGAATTAAATACACTGAGAAAAAATATATAAATAATTTTATATTCAAAATATTAAAATCAATTTTTTTTAATTTATAAAAAATGAATAAGTAATAACGTGATTAGGAAAATTTAAAAATGTCTAATTCTATATCTTGAAGATAAACTCTTTTCTATCTTTCTTAATATTCTAAATTTTCTGTGTATTTATATGTGTAATGCAATTTTTACCAGATGTTCTTTATCTAATATTTCTAGATAAAGTATCTCTAATTTCTAGAAATATATTATGTATCTTATAGATACAAAACAAAAAGAACTATAAAAATTTTTGTTGTTTTGCAAAAAAAACTAAACTGAGAAAAAAACGTGTTAAATGTAAAAGTAAAATGAAAATAGAACCATTAAACTGACCTAAATTGAAGTCATATAAAATGTTAAAGAGTCTAAATATAAATAAAAAGGGAAAATTGCAAAACATTTACTCTCTGATATCTTAACAAGTAAGAATGGTATATTCGGCTGTGCCAAATCTTAAATACCCTTCACCACTCTACCAAAACCTTTTAAACCTAAAATAATATTCCAGAAAGTGGACTTAAAAATAATTAATAACCAAATTTGGCCTGAGAATTGCCTCACCAGATTTATATTATCAAAGAGAGTTTAGTAAAATAATTGCACCAAATTTCTATAAAATGGGATCAAATTCAAAATCCTTTTTTGGGAGGGGCCTCATATATTAACTATAGCAAATTATGGCCTGATATTAATCAAATTAGTAAAATAATGGAGTCGATTTTCAATAGAATTCACCCATGTCTTACAAGTTTAAAGTTTTTTTAAGGCAACTGGACCGATACTCGTCAAGATATATTTAAGACAGATCATTATTGATTGTTTAATAAGCTCGAAACTGTTATCTGGAAAGAGGCCTTATATAGCTACAGCTACAGAAGATTTGTGCTGAATTCCAATAGAATTGTAATTTATTTAAGAGTTTAATAAGGTCAACCCCGTTTTCCGGAAAGTGGATTAATATGGGGGCTATATAAAAATAAGGACCGATATCGATCAAAATTAATAACAAATATTCAAGAGAGTTAGAAAATAAATTGTGCCAATTTTCAAGTAAATATACGGGTCTTCAAAATTACGACCCATAAGATACACAGACTTTGGGCAAAATTTTGCATATTTAAGTTTAATACTTTTATTACATTGATCCGATCGTCATGATATTTTGTACGAAAATGAAATACATAAAACTCTATTTTACAGTTAAATACTTGTCTAAATACAGTTACTTTTTCTTGTAGGTTATTTCAGATAACTTTTTTATTATTAAAACGATGTAGCAGATTTAAAATATGAAACTTCTTAGGACAATAACAAATATTCTGACCAAATTTCATTAAATTCGGACAATTATTTGAGGCATAAAGATGTTTCCAACAGTAAGACAGATAGATATAGCAAAATCGACTCAGATTTTGATATGATGGAAGAAAATGTATTTTATAGGGTATGAGATGATTCTTTCTTGGCGTTACACCACTTGTGGTGGTGGAGTATATAAAAATACATTCGTTATTGCTTTTAAAAACAAAAGATAAACAAAAATACTGAAATTATTTTTATCTAAATCACAACTTTTATTTAGAAATGGAAATGTACTAATGATTACTTTACCAGATAATTACAATGTAACATAAGTAATTATACATCGTTTTAATTTGGGAAATCTTTAAAAATATATTTTTAATAATTTTTCATCATTTTCAAAATAACGGAATTTTATGTTTTTGGAAATGAACTTTGTTTTACATTAATACAAACTGAAAATCGAATAATATGCATTTCAGATTTTATAGTTTTAACTTCGAAGTAAATCTTAATCTTAATCTTTTCACAGAATAATCCCAAAATACCTAAAAGTAACACATGCTATAAAAAATTACGAGGTTCCAGGGTGAGAAGTACTCCCAATAGAAAGAAAATATTGATTATCGATTATCTTAAGAACTACAACAGTAAAAGTTTTCAAATTTGATCCCAACAAGTTTCTCATTGTTTTACTGGATAAAACTTAGGACAGATAAGACTGGTGAAGGGGTATCGACCAAGCAAAGTAATATTTTTTGGCGAAAGTAAGTTTGCCGGGTCTGCCGGATGTAAATTAAATGCAAGAAAGTTTATTTTAAATTTAAATATAACGGTTTTTTAAGCAGCAAACAACTGTTGAACTCGTTGTTGGCAACTCCAACAGTAATATTCGTTGGTGTTTTAATAACTGTTCCGTTGATGGTTCGTAAATTGAAATTCACTTAAATTAACAATATCGTTAATGTTATTATAACCTTGATATGGAGGTTATAAAAATATTTAAAATAAACAACACCCAGAATACCACTTCAAATAAAAATCTAAGTCTGTCAATCTTCTTGAAACAATCTCATTATATCATCACAAATTAAATAAAAATTAAAATTATTAGAAAGTAATTTTTTAGTGCAAAATATATTTTTTGATAAATCAGTTTGTTTAATGAAATTAAAACTAGTGATATTATTATTTTAATCGATCATTTAATAATGTTTCACATGAATTAGATTTTTGTAAAAAAATCAATTTTTCATAAAAAATTAAAGTTTTTGAAATAAATACATATTTTTCATAAAAAGTTTGATTTTATGTAAAAATTTTTGCACAACAACATAAAAAGGAAATTATTAAGTAACTAATAACTTATAGAACGATATCTGATTTAATATCCAAAATAATAAAAAATAAATGTCACACATTTAAATAAAATATCTAGTTATGTCCACTTCGAAATAATGCCAAAAGTCTAAAAATGTCTTAAGTCAAAAAGAAAATAGTCTTGTTAAATAATTAACTATATAGAGTTAGCGTATGAGTGATATTAACCAACTAATAACAAGTATTCGAACTATTTCTCTTATGTTCTTAATTTTCGAAGGTCTTATAAAAAGTTTTCTCAAAAACAATTAAATGATCTAAACCCCATCAGTATTTAATTACCATATCATTTTTGCCTCACAATCACTACAATTAATTTACTCTGATTTTTATAACAAAAACTTCAACACACCAATACTCTCTCGCAATTTACAAAAAGGTCATTCACAATCTACAATAGACTTACACACAGTTAACAATAAACCAACAAACTCAAAAGCGATTCGCGTTTTTTTTTATATGCAAACACTGCCATCCAGATGTTTCAGCATTATAATGTTATGGTTTTTAAAACATTTGTCATGCTTTACATTCTGTAAGACGTTAAAAATTCTTAAATTTAAATTCCAATTATATTTCGTATTTATTGCAGATTTCAAACTAAAATTGAAAATTGAAAGGAACTAATCTAATACTAACAAATAATAAATTTAATACAACAAATAAATATTCCTTAATTAAATTTATTAACAATTTAATCAATAATAATAATAACAATAACAATATACAAAATACATATATTTAATGCAGACTTATAGATTACAGGAAGTGTTCAGGTTCAGGTAATTATGAATGAAATCAGACTTTAAAATTAATATATTACATTAATTTACTAACTAATTTAAATACTACTTAGTTAAACTAACTAAATATGCAATTTCATTTGCTTAAATATTAATACACTTAGAGTTTTTTATACAAAAAAATAAAAAACCTAATGAATTATTATAAAATAATAATTATAATAAAATCCTCTTTAGTTCCCCGTCATTGAGACCAGACTTGAGCGTCTGTGTGATTCAATTTCTATTTTTGGATTTTTTGCTATAAAGAAACCCAAGCAACCAGCAAAAATTAAACCAATGCCGGAAGTTAAAAAGGCAGCCTCACAGTGATTGCTTAACAAAGCACCCACAATATTAGCACCCACCACACTACCCAAACGACCCATCATAAGGGATATGCAAACAGCCATGGCCCTGTAAAATGAAATTAAAAAGGTATCATTAGTCAAAGGAAGATATAAAAGAATTCTAAAATGTAGTACCTTAAGCGTGTGGGATATAGATCCACAGTAGCTGCACTTAAAACATTTATAGCCAAACCGCAGAGTAAGAGAATTACATATAGATAAATAGCCAACATGGGTATGTCCACATATATAGTAAGTACACCACAAACACCACAAATGGCCAAACAAACAACTATCATTTGAATCATTTGAAATGAACATTAAAATCTTTCGAATCAAATAATGAAAATTTCTCAACTTACATAATATAATCTGTTTTCCGATTCTATTAATTATAGCTCCAATGAGCGCAAATCCCACAGCATATAAAATTTCCAATACCAAAGAATGTTTATAGGTACTAATTTCCAATTTCTCATTACATTCTTCATTTACATTTACCGAGGTCAAGTTCTGTGCCAATTCCAAGTTTAATGTAGCTTTTTGTTTGGCATAGACCACATCACATATATAGATTTTATTTTCCGGATTTTCTGACATGAATTCAGCTACACTATTTAGAATAGAAGGGAACCACATATACATGCCATTGGAGGTTACGAATATAGAAAATTGTATAATACAGATAATGGCAGTATTACGGATATATTCACGATTGAAAAGAGGTTGAGTTTGAGACCACATAGATCTGAGGAGAACAGTGGCGGCATTATGATTTTCATTGTTGGTAATAACACGAGGTTTCATGTTCACATCTAGATCCTCAACAACTCGGGAAACCTATAGGGAAAAGAGAAGGAATAAAAATTAAGATTAGTTAAGGAAACGAAGATTATTATGGGGGATTTTGAATGAAAGGAATATTGTGTATAAGACTTAATCAGGCGTAGGGTTTTTTTCGCCGGAAATGTGATTTATTATAAAACTGAAATGCTGCGATTTTGATTAAAAATGATTTAAACCAATTTCTGAACCCCGATCAAAACCAAATACTTGGCAGAAGAAGCAAGGTTTGGACAACAGAGCGGGTGAACCAAAACAAAGTCGATCGTACTATCTCTCATTCTATCTGTCCGAATTTCGCCGTCGATTTTATTTATTATTCTCTTCAAACGAACCAGTTGTGTTTGGCACAGGTCTCCTGTGATGTATGATACGATTTCTTAAACAAAAACTTCTGATCCCACAAAATATAAAACTTTGGATTTGTTAGAAGAAAATCGACTTGTTGCCGATCCCGAAAAATAATGCAAGTCTTGAAACTTCCAATTCTCATCTTTAAAATTATTCGGTGAACGAGGCCTCTCCTAGTCTTTTGAATCGTAACGGCTTACGATTTCGTAGCTGCATGTTGGCCTAAACCTCCTACCCATAATGGATGACTTTCAGAAGGTGATATTTTTAAATCTTGTTTAAATCCTTTTTTGTTAACTGATCTACCCAATATTTTTTGGAATTCTTTGCATTTTAGTTTAATTTAATTGTAACTCTTGCTTACCGGGAATGATTCCTTAGTGTTGCCCGTGTTAATGCGATAAATAGTTTTTAAAACTTCCAAAGCTTTTTCCTCTTGACCCTGACTCAATAAATATTTGGGACTTTCAGGAATTTTAAATAATGTCAAACCACAAATCAAACCAGGAATACCACAAATAATCATAAATAATCTCCAGGGTTTGTAGGTAAGACCCAAAAATTCCAAAGGTAAACGCCATTCTTGATTAATAAACAACCAGGCAATGGCTGGCATTAACATGGCACCAAAACCAAATATAACAGCAGCACCCATAATGGCACGAGAACGATGTTTTTGAGTATGGAATTCACCCAAATAGGCATAAATAGTAGCCGAACCACCAGAGACACTAAAAAGTGATAAAAGGAAAATTAGAAATAATGAAAAAGCGAAAGTAGAGAAAACAAAAACTTACAAAAAACCATTTAAGAATCTCAAAATAACGAAAGTCCAAAAATTATTGGAAAAACTGGAGAATACAGTTATAACAAAACCTATTAACAGAGTTGGTCTAATGATCTTCCTACGTCCCCGAGTATCAGCCAAGAAACCCCATAAATGTGAACTTATAATAATACCAGCAAAACCAATGGCACTCATAATGCCACGCTCTTGTATGGTCAAATTAATATCACATTGTGAGACCGGTAAAACAAAACTTATAGCCAAAGTTTCCAACAAAACATTGGCAAGTATAAGTCCAGAAATAAAGATGAATAAATAATTAAATTTGCCAAAAGCTAAAAAAATATAAAAATTAGTAAAAATTTTAAACATTAAAAAAAAACAAATAAAAACTTACTGGTTAATTCTAAAGCTTTTTCAAAATATTCAGTGCCTTTACTTAATTCCGGTTGACCTGCCACAACATTACCACCTTCTATAGTTGCCACTGTGGATTTCGATTTTTCCTCTAAAATACAAATAATAAAAAATAAAACGTAAATATTGATATTTTTATTGTACCCTCCACTACCACTACCACAAGTGTTGAAGAGGGTATATTAAATTTGTCATTAAATGGGGAATCATTTCAGACCCCATTATGTACATCGATTTAACTATCTCCATCAATGAAATTTGTCCTGCGTATTTGTTATAGTTTTGAAATGTATCCTATTTCAAATCTGTATAATCGGTTCAATATATCGGTTATAGTCCGATAACTGTGGCAACCTCTTAATTGTCACTTATAAATCGACAAATTAGAATTAAATTTTGCCGTGATTGAAGGGTGATGAAGATTCGGCATAACCGATTGTAACATTCTTACTTGTTGTTTTTATTATTATTATGAAACAAAACTTTAAATTACTTTAATAATTGTTAAATAAATCTATAATTTAAATATTTATCTATTAATTATAATATTAACTAAGTGAAAAATACACACACGATTTCCTTTGCTGTCACTTCTATATAAACACATGATTTATTATGAATGAATCACAATTTACTCTGGCATTTGTTTGCTTCCTCTTTTGAATTTTTGAAACGGACAAAGATTTACAGTTAACGCACTTCCAGAAGTAAACACTTTATTAACATAATAAAATATATTTATATTTATATATATTGCAAACAAATTTTAATTGTAAATAGATAAATAATTTAATTATGGGATGATGTACCAAATAGGTAAACAACAAATAAATGTTTTTGACAATGATAAACATGAACTTTGAAATACAATTAAAGCGACAGGGCGTTAAATGGCAAAAACATTTAATAGGATCAAATGAAAAAGAAACACTTTCAGCAAACAAAATAAGTGCTGTTTCCCCACAAATGATTTTTTCTTATCGCATAAGAGATATTTAGATTTAACAATTTTACTTTTTTATTGATTTTGCCGTAGTTTTTATCACATTTCGGCTAAAATTTTTATAAATGAGTATATTTTCTAAAATAAAATTTTTTAAATATCTTAATGAAATCAAAAGCATTTAAATTGGAATTTTCCAAAAATGTCGATGTTTCGAAATTTTCGAAAAAGTATTTTCACTCTTTTTAAACTATACACATTTGTCTCTCCAATAACGGTTTTAAAGTGAAATCGAAAAACGTTATATTGGTTATATTTTCAGCCAACATTTAAAATCCTTATATCAAATGTCAGTCATTGTCAAATTTTTTAAAAAGATCGTAAAATTTTGTGAAAAAAATTAATTTTTAAATTTAAATAAAACTTAAACAAAATATAATATTTTTTAAAATATTTATTTTAAATGGCGGTATTTCCTTTTCATAGGAAAATACCCAAAATCCCAATCCGTATAAAACATATTTAAGCATTTGACATTTTTTCAGAAAATGATAACCTTGGCATTATAAGGACCTTCTGACGGGAATACATTTAGGTTTTTACCTAACATATGTAGCTATATCCTAAGGATCTAAGGATAATTTGAAATGATTTCCGATTTGCGATTAAAAAACTAAATAAAATGGGCAGGTCACATATTTTTGTTCAGCTCTTTTTATAATACAATAATAAAATTAAATCTTTTGTCTATTTCATGAATGAATTTTTGACAATGTTTTATAAAATCAACATATACATGGAGGCCTACTTCAAATGGTCACCGATTATACTCCTAAGAAGATAGTTGTCAAATCAATTCGAAAACACCTCAATTTCAAACACATGAATTTCATTACGATATCTTACAGAATTATTGTCAAAAATCGATTGGAGACACTGTGTATCTTTTTTAAAGAACAGGTGGATATGGATAAATTAAAGGATAACATAATATTTTGATTTGTTATTCTTGAAAATTATTTTTTTATAAACTAAAATATTCCAAAGAATATAATTTTTCAAAACGTTTCTTTTCCCTCTTTCTCGCGCAAATAAATCGAAATTGAACACATGTTTTTTAATTGTTTGATCGTAGTGATTATATCATTTGATTTCTTTGCTGTTGTCATAATTATTAATATCAATTATCACCAAAGTAAAAAACTCGAGCTTTCAAAATCTCCAGTATTAAAAAAATATATTGAATTTATCACTTAAAATCCGATTACAAAATATTAATTTATCCAAATTGTGCAAAAACAAGTGAAAATGCCGAATCTTTAATACCCTCCACCACAAATGCATGTAAAGTAAATACATTATGTTTCATTTATACGTACTCATACATGAACACACAAAAGTATCTCAAAAAACTAAACCGTAAACAAAATGTAAATAGATCCTTTAATAAACTTATCGAATTCTCCAAAAAATTTCATAAACATACTTATTATTGCTTTATTTTATACAAAATTATAAATACTTTTAAAATAATGCTTTAAAAATGTTTACTATAGCAACAGTATTTGTAATAATACTTGCTGTACACTTGTTGGAATAACAATATTTACAAATGTGATGGTAAAAGATTAATGCTCGCAAAAGTTTTGTAAGTGTTTAAAAATGTGTAAAATCTAAAAATGGCAATGAAAATAAAATACATTGTCCCTAAGAATCAAAAGAAAGTGAAGTCCCAGCTCCAATCAAATTAGTTTAAAAATTATTGATGTAAATTTGTAAAGTGAAAATGAGACTTAAAGTTCTGAAGACAAAACTTTTCGGATTCATTTGTAAGTTAAATAAAGCCTTTTTTGTTATTCCTTCTTATGTTCATTTATTTTGGATTCACACATAAATAAGCACCAAATTGTTACAAAATCACCAAATTCGTTAAAACTTGGGAGTTATTAAGATGAGTAAGGAAAATTTATGTTAGAAAGGAACAGGGGAAAAAAGTGTGCGTAGCTTAAGTACATCAAAAGCCAACAATTAACAATTATCATAACAATTTTGCAAGCCTACCTATGCTAGTAAGTTTGTTACAAACTTATTTTAAAAATATTACACAGAAACACTTATTGAGTCATACAATTTGTTGTATGTTTTGCTATAATTTTTTTCAACTGAACCGATTTCAATAATTTTTGGAATGATAATGAAGTACATATAAAATTTGCTTGAACTTCTATGTTGTCTCAGATATCGGTTTATATTTTTTAATACACTAAACCGATTTTGCGGGTTTTAAATAGGAAGTATTTTCAGGATTACAACAAATACATGAGCCAAATTTCATTGAACTTCGTCAATTATTGTGGAATCGAATTATATTTTATTATGATGCAAGATGATTTCTTTTTTTTTCACACACGGAATGACAAAATTAATATACCCTCTTCACCAGTTGTGGTGGTGCAAGTTATAAGAAATAAATTATGCAATAAATATGTTTGGTGACTGTTTTTAATTAAAAGCGAAAAAACAATATCAGCAAAATAATAAAAAATAAAATAAAATAAAAATCTTCTTTTTCTTATTTATAATAATTGAAGATGAAGACAGATATTTCTGGAAAAATATCGCAACAAATTAATTTATTGAAGAATTTTTCATATATATTTTTTGAATTTACATACAAAACGAATTATTATATAGTTATTATAGGAAAAAATATGCTTTAAATAAGGAAATGGAAATGGAGAGTAAATGATGACATTAAAATTGTAATATTGATATCGAAAATTGAAAAAACGTCATTAGAATTTCCCTAAACACTCGGTTTATTATTTTAATAAGTATTATTTATTAATATATTTTATTAATATTATTATGTTATTTTTTAATTATATAATTATTCTTAAATTTATCATTAATTTAAAATTTTGGAAATTTTTAATTCGCAATTTTATTTGAATTTCAAAAAAAAAACTTTCGCTTTAAATTTCACTTGCTTTAATTTCAATTTCAATTCAAGACTAAATAAAACTTCTCTATCTGAGCGTTAATACTCTCCTCCAAATTAAGAAACAATTGTAGAATAAATGTAGATAATTGTTTACATACATATACTCGGTGACCTAATGATCCATTGTGATCCCTACATCCAACTTGAAGACAGGGTTCGAATCCCGTAGAGAGAAATAAATAATAATGTGGGGACTAATTTATTAAATAAGAAGAAAAAGAAAATAAGAGAAAGAGAGGAAAGAAGTTATTATTATTCATATATAACCGAGCTTAGTGAGGGTTGTCAGTTCTAAAAACTGCTAAGTCCTTTAGCCCGTCCAGAAATTGACGGGCAAGCCACTTCATCCTAGTCAGCTGGAGTCGAGGACATTTAAGTGTTCCACTGACACCAGCTCATTCTCGCACATCCTACAAATACCCGAATTGCCTGATTCCCATTTCATGGCTAGCACCCCAATGCGAAAGTGTCCAGTTAAGAAACTTATAGCTCTCCTTAGACACTCTCTATCAGCGCCCAATAGGAGGTTCGTTCGTGCAGAGTCAATTCTCCTACCATCCCATTTCCGCTGAGCCCTTCCTTAAACCTTATACCCTATGACATTAAGGAAAAAATCCAAAGTATGTAAAAGACGAAATTATAGCTGAAGTATAAGACGTTAATCCCCAAAAATCTTGATTTAGCTTGGAAAATGCAGTAATTATATTTTATAAAATTATAGAATAGGATAGGCTATGGACTGAATTATATACCAAATTTTGGAATAGATAAATAACAAGATCATAGACTACTATATAGACCACAAAATGAACTAGTCTGACAGAGTTTGTATTAATTTTTTAAGCAGACAATACACTTATAGACTGAATGGTCGAATATAAAAAAGATTGATTAAAGATTACACTATAGAGGAAATTATTGACTACACCATAGACTAGATTAAGAGCCAAAAACAGATATAGTTTTCAAAATAAAAATCTAGTATGACAAGCTCCAAAAATACTGGAATAGAAATATTTAAAATAATAAGTTTATTCTTTTCCTGTTTACGTATTTTTAAACCAATTGAAATTATAAAAAACAACAAACTTTTGTAGCAAGAAATTATTATTCTTCAGTTCTCATGGAAGAGAGAATTAACAAACAAAATAGAGTTATTTCAAACAGTGCCAAAAAGTGTCTAAAAAATCTATTAAATTTCTAATGAAAATTGTCTTATAATCTAAAAAATTATCAAAATATTCAAAGTCCCAAATTTTTTCACTCAAAACTTTACCATTTTTTGGAAGAACCTTTTTGATTGAAGGAATTTAATATCAATGTTCAAAAAATTAAAAAAATATAAAACCTTCGGAAACAATTATTAGAACTCATAACTTCTGAAAAATAGCCCTTTGATGGCCCTGACTTGTATCTGATAGACTATAGATTGAAAGGGGTTTCCTAAAAAGATACCCAATTATTAACAACCTTTATAGATTCTATAAAAAACCACATTAAAAGTATAGTCTAGTATCTATAGGGACCCAATGATTTTTTTTAATTATTGTTTTCAAATTTTTCTTTTTATTAAAATAGAAATTTGTCTACAACTTTTGAAAGAAAGGAAATTAGGAGGCCAATTTTGTAACAAATTTCCATATCTTTTTTAAAACAATTGCAAAAAAGTCACTATATTTTGAATTTACACATTTGCAAAATGATTTGCATAAAACACATTATTACAATAAAGTTTTTAATTGTTATTGTCTTGAAACAATAAAACATTTAATTTCTATTTCCAAATATTTTTACGAACAATTTGAAAACTATAAAAACTTTAAAAAAAGTTTATCATTTAAAATAGTTTTCAAAGAATTCTATTGTTCACAAGCCCATCAATTTCGTTAAAAATTTTAAATTTTATCTTTTTTTGACACTTGTTTTACATTAACATTTAAATTATTTATAATTAAATTTGACAAAAAAATTAAAAATCAATATTTCTTTAAAATTCTGATAAAAAAATCAAAAAAATCATTTATCTACTTACCAGCCACTTTGTCTAATTTTTCTTTGAATTCACACATGTTAACTTTTAAAATTCTTTTTTTTTTAATATTTTTTTCGCAACAAAAATATTTTTATAGATTTTTTATTTAAAGAAAAATTATCCAAATAAAAATCCCAAAAATCAGCCTCTTTGTGTAATTTTATTTGATTTTTTTTTATTTTTCAAAAGCACATCCTTTTTCTAAAAATTTTCAAAATTTCTAAAAATTTTTAAATCGAAATTTTTTTTAAGAAAAAAATTTTATTTTTTATTTTTTTTTTTATTTTTTTTTTCAAAAAAAATATTTTTCAATGATTTTCTTTCAATTCGCACTTCTTAGTTCTTCACATCTAAACTAACTGATTTTTCGTGTGACAAATAATAACGTTTTATAGTCCCGCTCGTAGAAAGCAAAATTATTTTCTTCTTCTTCTTCAACTTTTTCCTTATTCGCGAATGAAATCAAAATCATCATACAGATACAAAGTATATAAATACGATATGTGTGTGTATAAAACATTTATATTTGTAGTTGTGAGTATAGAAAAAAGTATAAACAAATCGTAAACAGACAATTTATCAGAAAAATAATAATAAAAATATAAAAAAATATTAGAAATGTATGAAAATATGTACGGATCTATTCGGAGATGAATAATAAGAAATGTTTATATTAAACCAAAAAAAGGAGAAGGAACCAATGGGGGTCTCTACTTTTGAAACCTCTACTTAATGGAGCTTTCATAATATCAGATCATAAGATAAATATGTTACTGGATTCTATTTTGTAATGGAACTTATACTATAACCCCTGTATAAGAGACAAAATAATGTAGTTGTACCAAAGCGGGATAAACATCGTGCTTTATCAACAGCGATGTCGGTATATATATAGAACCTTTGTACAACAGAACAAGGTAGCCATTTTTAAGGAATTTAATTATTAATATTTGCATGGGGCTACTGTTCCATCCGACATTATCAATATACAAAAATCTAAGAGGTAGCCCCACTTTGTATCCGGTAGACTTTAACTTGTTCATACTTTTAAAGTTTAGGGTTGCTCCAAAAATCACCCAAACTATAAAAGCAATTATTGGCATGTAGTAGATCGGTATCCTTTAGAACTCTTAATTTTCTCAATATTAATTAAAATGACGTATTAAATTCGGGTCAGAAGATAACAAATGGAATGCGCCGAAAACAACTGATTCATTTTAAGGAAGCACTAAATATTCATGAAGGCAAAGAATTAATTATTGAATTAAGGTCGGATGAAAAAAGTACCTACACCGAAGGCAACTCTTACTGAACTTACTGGAATGCGTTTTACTTCACAACAGGGTTTTAGATATTGGCGTTTTTCATTATTAACCTCATAACTGCATCATATCTTTTGACGCGGAATTCATTTGATATCAAAATGATGGCAAAAAGTACAGCCTACCGATAGACAATATTTCTTTTCCATTATATGAGGATCTCCAACCTTCACAGTATTATGAGCACTTTTTTTCAATCAAGTTTATGAATTTATATTAAATACTTCATAGGGTGATTAAAAGTCTACCATATCCGGTTAAACAAATATGTTACTTCTACGAACACATATAAAAGATAACTAATTAAAATACATTTTTATAATTTAAATAATTTTAAAATTTCTTTTTCTTTTATTGCGATATTTTTTAATCCCTTGAAATCCCATTTTGTTTTTGCACGAATATTTATAATCGTTATATATTTTTTAACGTTTTTAAGAGAAGACATAAATTTTAAACGTTTCTCGTAATGTCACTTTGTACAAAAGCTTTCATAATTCTATTTGATATCTTGAGGAGAGGATTCAACAGTGTGTAAAACTTTTCACGAGTTTCTCGTATTTCATTGTCCCATATCTTTAGGAGAGGATTGAAGGCATAAATCTTTTTACGAGTTTTTTATTTTTTCTTCTAGAAATCTTATTACGCACATAGAATTCTTAAAAATACATACATATTTTTTCTTGGTTTAAAAATCATAAGATTTATATTAAAAATTGGTCATTCAATACAAACTTTGTAAAAATTTGGAAATATTATTCATATTGTTCATATTTACGAATTATAGGAAAATTAATTTTATCTAATCTTTTTCAATTGTTCTACATTGATTTTTTATTGTACCAAAAGATTTGAATGTCAATAAAAATTGACAGTTCCCCATTAAAAGTTTCCAAATCTATGTGATTTGGATATAAAATCGTTTCTTTATTTTTTTCCCTGTTCTTATGACAAAATTTAATTGATACTATTAAATTATTAATTGAATTGACAGTTATTGATATTCTCTTTCAATATCTTTTATAAAAATGTTAAATAACTTGTTAATAACACGTTAGAATTTTTATTCTATTAACTTCTATTGAGCATATTAAGAGTGAAATAGAAAAAATATAAACATACGTTTTTCATTAAAACTTTTAACCCAAGTTGTCTTTGTAAAATATGTCATTATTATGTTTAATGTCGAACTATTAATTTCTCTTGTTAATCTGATTAAAACGAGTGACCCATAAAAACTGCATAGCTTGGTCCAAGCATTGAAAGGTTTGCCGTTAAACTGTTCCTTATGTTAAAAACAGTACCGGAATAATTTGTCTATTGATAGAAAACTTGGTACAGCGAAAAGTCCACATGATGTTTCAAAAGCTAAATAATAGAAAGCATTTTCAAAATAACTCCTAACACATCCGGCAGGAAAGCTGCACCGTTAAGTCAGTGTTTGGGCTATTTGGCACGAAAAATTGAAACCAAAGTAGGTTTTAACATCCAGCCACAGGCCAGGGAAATAGACCAGGAAACCAACAACAGACCAGGGAAATAGAAGTCTAGTTTTCAAAAAAAATATCCTTGCTACATAATGGATGACGAAAGGTATGTTCTGGCAGTTATTTTGCAACTTCCTGGTCACAATTTTATATTGCTGATACTTGAGTGAATGTTAAAGAAAGGTTTAGGACCCAAAATTACCCAAAAAGTTCTTGATAATGCAAGTAATATGCAGTTGCGGCAAAAGAAGCCAAAAATTTGTTACCGAAATTTACATCAAGGAATGTTCAATTCATAAGACTTAAGAATGTTCCACTTATTCTGGAGTGTCTTGGCATTCCTTTGAATGATAGAAGAGCAATAATGTGGTATTTGTTCCACTTTCTCAAACTGCGCGGAGTTAAGGCCAGTGGAGTCCTGTTCGAGCAAAATAACACAAAGCGTTATAAAACGAAGGATGGAGAGATTTCCGACAAAGGTTCAAAATTTAATCGCTAGTGATTGAAACTATATATTTTTTGTAAATTGTAACAATTATGTCAGTAAAAAATTAAAACTGTAAGTTAAGTGGTTTTGTTTTTATTAATATATATGTATGTTAAGAATTTTTTGATCTCATTTTTTATATATGTATACAAAATAACCTTGACACATATTTCTTTAATACAGAAAGTTAATATATCTTTCAAAAGATTTTAAATTCTATACTGCAGTAAATTGTATTTCAGTATGGGCGTTTAGCATGGTAGTCCGAAGGATTAAGCTATAAAGCTGGTCAACCAAAACTTTTATACCCATCGCTTTTCTAACTGTTTTAACCAATCTTTTAAATGCCTGTTACTTAAATTGTTATTTATATCAAGAATCAAATGTTTTTAATACAGTTTATAATACACTTTGGTATCTTGAATATTAGACTTTAATTTGGCGGGTTGGCGGAACTCAACATGTGGTTTTTATGCTATGATCGTTTAACATAATCGCACTAAATACTAGTATTTATTTGGAGCCATTAATAATCGTTTTCGGCGTTTGAAAATCATGCTAATATAACAATGATATGAATTGAATTAAATTGTCATATGTATAACAATCAGTTCTCTTAAATTTGTACACATCGACAATGCTCCAATCCGAATAGTCGATAATTTCCTCCAACCGTTTTTCTTCAAAGCAGATTAACACACATTTCTCAAAGATCATTTTTGGGTACAAAATTTTAAATTATTTTAGCGGTCGAAGCAAAAATACTTTTAATAACGAATGTTGACTTATAATATTCAAAATATTGATCTCGCAAAATGATGCATGTGTTTACATAATGATCGGATTTGATTCTTATAAAATCAAATAAGCGAAATAGCAAAAATTGAATGGATTTTCTCATAAAATAAAAAATTTTACATATAATTGAAATCATTTGTTTCCATAATTTCACATATCAGTTTTTTTAAAAAGACGAAAAACCCGCTATTTCGTGATTTTGCATTTAAAAATAAATAATTAAATAATGTTTTTGTTATAAACAAATATATTACTTCATACAAAATTTTTGAAATATGAATAGAAATGAATAGTATTATAAAATTAGACGTAGACTTTCCGTTATGGTTGGAACCGGAACTAATATTGTCTAGTTTTTTAAAGCATAATTTTTTTTCACCACATATTCACTTTTTATTTCGTATGTAACTCCAAGCAATAAATATCACAATGAAATTTTAGTCGTTTTATCTATATCCATCCCTCTGTCTTCTGTCGTCGCTCTGCTTTTAAATAAGCCAAAAAAGTTCTCTGTGGGATTGAAATTCTGGAACTACATTGGACGAAACCTACTGAAATTGGTTATGTTCCAAATCAAATCAAATCAAATTTCAAGATACAGAAAATTCCAAACCAAATTTTGCGAGGCATGAACTTTTTCTTTCTTTTAAGTTCGTAAAAGTCCTAAATATAAAACGATTTTAAAGAAATTTGGTACAGATATATATTCCACAACAATATGACGAGGGTCCGTACATTATTTCTCATAGGTTGCATGCAACCTTCCCTTCTTTCTTCTTTCCTTCTTAAGGGCTTATATGTCACATATACGTTGGTATTGTAATAAAATTTGGTAAAATTAAGAAAAATATAAGCAAAAATCGTTGTTTGAACGAGGGCCGATCCATAATTTCTCTTAAGCTACATTTTAAAAATTTCACACCCACACATGTTATATATTGCCAATACTATGGTGTAGGGTATTACATAATCGGACTTGACCGACTATACCGTTTATTGTATTTATTTATTCGGTGATAATTTTGACTTTTAGGAAATAGATATAACTACAAGCCGTAACCAATATTGGTTAATTTTGAAAATAAATTTGACTGTTTTTGTAAAGTTTTCAAATCGCAAAGTATTTTGTGTGGGAGGCCCTTTACAAAGACAGGGTGTTCAATTCAATGAAAAAACTCAAATTATTAAACTTGTTATATATAGGGAATGGGATTTCGGGTATATTCCCCTATTTAAGGTTATATAATTGTCATTTAAATTTTATTAAAGTTTAACTTCTTTTTAATAAAAAACCAGTCCAATTACTTTTTCTTTACAAATTGCCAATCTTCATGTTTTAACGTTTTAATAGTGTAAAAAGTTTAAATATGTAAAAAGTTTATATCTTAGCTTTAAATCTAATCCTTTTAGGCTCCCTTTTAGTCATATTTGGCTATTTTCCATAATTTCAAAATTATAAAAAAACGTTATTCAGAATTAAGATAAAATGTTATATAATGCAAAAACAAAAACTTTTTATAAAAACATTAAAATTGAGAAGTGTAGCACAAGATATTGCACTTCATATTTTTTTTTAACAAAAACACAAGTAAAAATATTATAGTCAGCCAAGCCCGACTATGTAATAACCTACACCACAATGTTGGTCATAAATGATACTTATGAAAACGTACTGCACGATCGTCGTATAATTTTATTTTCTGATTTATTCTTAAGTGTGCAGTACATTATTTTGTAAAGGAATTTTTATTTTTTAAGGAATTTTTAGAGGGGGTTAAATAGGAGCTACATGAATTTATGGTCTGACCTTGACCTTCGTATTATTTTGCTCATCGTTTTTGCTTATATTTATTTGATCAGTTATTTTAAAATACCAATATACAATTGATATTTATGCCCTGAAAAGTAATACTTGGAAGGGGGCTTGTATAAGATTTATGAAAAACAATGTACCGACCATTGCAAAATTTGCACAGCGATTTAAAATATTATAAGACTTATCAATACCAAGCTTAATTAAAATCGCTATGTATTTAGGGCTTTTTGTGCTTAAAACCTCACTCTGGAAGGACATTTGTATGGGAGATACCCGAAATATTAACAAGAACATGACCAACATGCAAAATAATAGTATATACAAAATGTAATCAGGACATCTCAAACATTGGTACCTGTAAAGTGTTCATAACGTTTTCATGGACAGCCAGCCAAGCAGACGGACAGACGGAAATCGTTAAATCGACTAGTAAAGTAAATTTGAGTCTAACGGTATATTTAAATGTGGGTATTATACCATTTTTTTCTGTATATTACAAACATTAGCACAAACGCATCATTCCCCAAACACTAACGGTAGTGTAGGGTATAACAATAATAAAAAAGTCGTATAAATAAATTATATTTAAAATTTAAAAATAATTTTAAGTTAAAATGTTACTAAGCCAAAAATAACTTTTTAACAAAAACAAAATACAAACTAAATAAAATTAATTGTTTTCTTTAGTTTTCTACAGTAAAATTAAAAATAACATTATTTTTTTCATACAGATTGTTGTTAGAAAAATCTGTTGTAGCGTTATATTCCTAAAACAACACTTAATTATTATCCGTCATAAATCCTTAAGTACTTACTAACTGTGATTCTTATCGCATCTAAATTTTCAAGTATGAAAACTTTATTTGTGTGTCACAAATTAACATTTCAATTTTATTTTTGATCTCCAAAAAACAGCGGTAGCTGCTAAGAACGAAACACACATGCTACATACATACTACACACACATGTACATTACATCTATGTTTTTTTTTCTAGATTTGCTACACCCCCTTGCAAAATTGTCTATATCTCTGTTTTTTTTTCCACATTATTTACACAAGGAGATTTATAAGTAAACGTACGTGGTATTTTGTGTTAACACCGCAGCAGAGCGATAAGCAGTGATTGTACTAAATGTTATTTACCTTAAATTTACGTTTATTTCATTCATTAGGAATTTGGGGAGACAACTCGGCTTTATCATTTTCTTTTATTTTGCTTGCGATTGCAACAAGTCTCGAGACTTATTTTTTACTGTTTTTTACGTTTAATAAAAAATATTGTTTTTTATTTTATTTCCTACAATACAATACGATATGATATAGATGTATATAGATGGCGCTCCCCCTTAAATAAATAATTATTCATAGCAAGATTTTAGGTTAAAAATTTACTTTACAATAATAAATTAGATTCTAAATAATAAAGAAAAAGCATGATTTATGCTGCTATTCGAAATATCTCACAGCAGATATTGGATGGGATTATAAAAAATATGGGGAATTTGAAAAATGAAAAATTGTGGAATTGAATTAAGAGATTAATAGGTTTTTCATTCATTCATTCAAAATTAAAGTGAATTTTGAAATATATTTTGAATTTCAGATCTGGTTGGGGAACATCTCTCGATTCATTAATTGTTTTCAGAAGAGGTCCAAGCGCATATACCTTAATGACTGATGTCTATATGAGAAGTCTAAAAGTTAAAATTTTAAATGTATGAAACATCCCAGCGTTAAATGGTCTAAAGTGTGGCAACACACAAATGGTGATTTTTATTTCTTTTTATTTTCGTTATAAAATATAGAGAATTGGACTTTGAGAAGAACCTAACGCTCGTTTTGGCCATGAGTAATTTATTGTCAGGTTTAATTCTTTTTAATTAATAAAGAGTAGCAAAATGTCTTTATCTGATCGAGATTGATCCTTTATAAATTTTTTGCAATTGAACTGATTTTGCGAGTTTTTAATGTCAATATGCTCCGGACAGACAGACATTACACAGTGGGGCAGAATCGATATTTTTAGAAATAAATCTTTTTTTTTTTTGACTGGAAAGATTTGCATGAAATTTAAGATAATGGTAGAAGCTCGAGCGCCAATATGGCTCGATGTGCGAAGTTATAGGAGCGCACATTTTGGTACCTCGGATATATAATTTCATAAATTACCCTTGTAGCCCTTAACGAAACAACACTAAAAATGCTTAAATATGATATTTGTTTCTCATAATTTTCGAGTTATTTTTTTCTAATAAAAAAGTTTGAGGACGGTCCAGTTCCAAAATAATCTATTTTCAATTTGAAAATTCAAAAGTAGTGTTTATACTTGAAAAAGTTAAAAAAGTGCAATCGATCAATAATATTAATATTTATTAAATATTATTTTTTATTATATAATTAAATTTTCTAAATTATTGCGCGTGTTACAAAAATACTAAATTAATTTAATTTAATATTTTATCTTTGTTAATAATAAAACGGCAATGAAACAACAATTTAAATAAACAATTGTTAAGATTATTGAATTTTTTTTTAAATAAAATAAAAACTTTTTAAAAATATTAAAAAAGTTCATAACCTTTTTATATTTATTTAATGTTTGTAACAATAATTTTAACTAAAAAACTGAAATATTGACATATTTCGCAAAAACTTTTAAAAACAAATAATTTATTTATCCAGAGATACAAATAAAATATTTGTGTATTTAATTGCTGTATGTTTGACAGACACTACCACTGTTCCGAGACCGGCTAAAAATGTGTACCTCTGCAAATCAGCTGGAACACATTTTAGCAAAAAAATATGTGAAATTTCAGTGAAATATAACGGTAAAAAAATATTTATAAAAAAATGTTAAGGAACTATTTTTTTATTTCTCATAAAATTTTAAGAAAAAATTTAAAATTTGTATGGAGGAAACCAAGTTTAAATTAATTATTAACTGTTAAAATAAATAATTTATATAAATATTTAGTACCTTTGAAAAGTTAATACCTATAAAAATAATAATATGTACTTAAAAAAATCATTTAAATCAAATTTTAATTAAATTTATCAAAAAACTTAAAATTTTCAATTTTATTGTTATTTTATTAAAATTTTGTTAATATTTCAGATCAAATTAAAACTAAATTAATAAAATAATAATTATGTTTTTTTAATATGATTTATTAATAAAAATTATTTTCAATATAAGAGTGTGTTAACATATTCCCACTTATTCATTCCAAAATGCGAATTTTGATGCTCCATAGCTAGTCCCCAGATCTATGTAGAACCCGTGCTTCCTTCACATCAATTTTCTGCCGTTTTTAGTATAGCAAGCCATATGCATCATATTGCTTCCTATACTAAAAACATTTTTGAAAATTTTGACTGTTTTTGGAACCTAATCTTTTCATTAGATTCCAAAAACAGTCAAGGAAGCAACGAAAAATCTGCCAGAACTTACGTTTTGTCATCGTTTAGGCAGCAAGGTTTTTTTTAGAAAACTTGAATTCAATTTCCGAGTCCTGTTTTTGGCCTCTAAATTTTGAGCCGCATTCCTGTCAGAAACTATTTCAACCTGTATTACTTAAACTTTATATACCAAACAGTCCGAGCACTAGCTAATTTCGCTGCTTTTCTACCATATGTGTCAGGAGCTCTTTTGAAAACACATTAGTACTGATCCACACTTCGTACGAACCACAACCTATCAACGGATAACTTCTCCCGGTACAGATTTTTAACATTTGAAACAGTTTGACGGCAGACCTTTAAATACTTGGCCAAATTTTTTTAGATTCAACTTGAATGTTGTTGAAAATATTTAACAGTTTTAGTACGCACTTTTTTTACTAGTAACTCATTTAATTGAATTAACGATATCTTCATTTGTTTGACATTAAACATAATAATTGAGATGTTTTACAAAGGAAACTAAATCAAAAAAAAATCGAATAAAACTTGGATTTAAAGTTTTAAATTTATTAAAAGAAAAGAATTTATGTTAAGATTTGTTTGATCTCACTCCTTAAAATTTTATTTAAATGTTAACCATGTCATTCCGAACCATTTTTTCTACATCATTAAATAAATAAATAAATATATGATTGTGTTTAATAACTTTGGAAACAGTTTGATCGTGGACCTGTAATTCCTTTAGACAACATTTTGTAAGTTTAATTCGTGTTTTTTTTAATATTTTTCTAATCGAAAATTAATTTAATAACTCATTTTGAATAAATTGGTAACAAATCAATTATTAATTTAAAAAAAATCACATTTACACAAAAATTTAAATATTATTTTTCGAAAATATTTAAAATTAAAACGTGTGTTTACATTTTTGGCCTCATAAATAAATCATTAATAGTTTTATTATTTGTTCAATTAATCTATATAAAAACCATGTTTCTATTGATCCAAAATTACCTTTCATATTCCTTTTTATTATTTACTTTTTCCATGTTCTTATCTTTTTCAATATTTTATTTTTATTTATTGTCAACCTTATTTCATACGTATCATTAAAAATATATAATTTTTGTTTATATTGATTTAAATTATTATAATTTTGAATGACAAACGACAATTATTAAGTTGTCTACCACACTTGAACTGAAACTCAATTATAATTCTAAAAATATATAAAATATATATTTTATTTTCACAATATTATTGAAAGATTTAATATAGTTTTATTTATTAAAATAATTAACACTTTTAACTCATGATTATTAAACATACAAACATATTTAGGCTTCTAGTACGTATGAGCGATTTTCTTTTTGTTATTGTTTCATATAAAAATTGCGTATGAGTAATATTGATATTTAATTGACAGTTTTTTTGAGTGAAATTATTGATGTGACTAAAAATTAATAAATAAATGTTTTTTTTTATAAATATTTAGAATAAATAAAACGTATATAATAATCAAGTTATTAATGAAGTTATACTAGACGAATTGAAAAGGTAATGACAATGACTTGAAATGCGGCAAAAATTATATTGAACGAATTAAATACTTTGTCGATCTTTTATTGAAAACTCCGAGCAGTTTGGAGGATTTGCCTCTCTTGGTACAAATACCACAATATTGCTTTTATACCAAAGACTTGTTTATAATAGTTACAGGATGCAAAGTCTGCCCAAATAAAAGTATACACATTATGAAGTCTTCAAAATGGAAGCAGCCTTTTTTGTAGACATTTCTTAATGTAAATTTGGTATTTATGGAAAACTTTATAACAAATGATTGCCTTTTTTTACTGCTTGCCACACCAAGAACATTTTAGGAAAGGCTTTATTGGGTTTAGAAATATCATAATGACCATTCCTACTATCTGAACTATGTTTTCTATTAGCGGACAAGTTTTCCCGATACTGCTAAATAACATTGAAAACAGTTTGAAGGCAGAACTTTAAGAGCTTGGACAACTTTTTATAAAACTAAGTTGTGGTTGGTTGAAAAAATTTCCTCTCAGAAATTTTTTGAGCTTTAGAAAATGCTTTTTTGCTTTAGAGTGGAAAATTTCATCTACATGAACCAAATTTTCTATCAACAGACAGGTTCTTCCGGTACTGTTCAATAATTTTAAAAACAGTTTGATGGCCAAGTTGGGTTTTGATGAAAATATTTAATAATTTTAGTACGCACTTTTTTCTGACCTTACATATTCTCCAAATTTACCTATTTTCCAAACATTAATAAGATTAATAGAAATTTTAATATTTTCCGAATTACTTATAAAAAAGTTTTGAAAATTAAAAGAATAATTTTAAAAATGAATTTTGCCTCTTTTGAGTTAAGCAACTAAATAATTTAAGCTTTTTCCTTTTTTCTAAAATTGGAGTTAAACTTAAATACAGGAAGGATTTCTATTCACATTGATTAATTATATATATTAATGCTATTTTCAGAATTATTAAAAAAAAAAACAATATTTTCAATTTTTTCTAAAAATAAATTGAAATATTTTTGAATTTCTAAGAATTCTATGATTCTATGTTAAACAATTTTCAGGTAGTCCATACCCATAGTTTTTGTAATACAAATTTATAACCAACGACTCGTGTCAGTTTTTCTTTTTTATTGTTTAAAAACATTTACAGACATCATTCCTTAATCGACTGAACATTTGCGTTTCGGTTTCAGTAAATCGCCAGTAATTTTCCATTCTACATTCTTTTTACCCATTTTAATATATATATTTTTTAATTTTATTTTATATATATAATTTTTTTTTATTTTATTTTTGTGTTTGTTAATGATAATTTCTATTTTGCTCATTCAAATAAAGATAGACAAAATTGTTTAACTTCATTTTATTTTAATTTAAGAGAAGAGATTATTTTTGGCATATAAAATACAAAGACGAGATGCGCAGTGTGGCACATCGGATCGTTTTTATTAACAACAAAAATTTTTACAATATATGTATATTTAAATATATTTTTTACAAAAATATGACAACAGCAACAGTGATAATAATCCTTAAGTAAATAAATAAATGATTAAAATTCATTCGAAATTGAAATTATAAAAATCAGAAAAGTATTTTTTGTTTTGTTGTTTTTTTTAATGTTATAAACATTTTATTATGTGATTTATAATTATAATGAATTTAATTTCTTAAAAAAAATTGTAATGTCATTGTATTTTTCAATTAAAAAATTTTTCATCTTAAGTTTTTAAAATTTAGTTGTTTTTTTCTGCCGACAGTGTTTCAAATGAAAAATGAAATGGAAATAATCTTGTAACATCCGAACGACTAGACGATTTTAATAAATTTTAAATGTTTTTAGTTTGGACATTGTGACTAACAGTGTCGGCACAGTCCAAGTTAGGTCACTCGATAAAGAATATTAAACGATGAAATTACAATTAATTCTTTATTGAAACATTTGTGCCGCTACATAGTTGTCAAATTTTTTAGAAAAAATTCTACAATTTTTAAACCGTTAAAGATATCTTAATGCAATTTCACATTGTGAGAAATGAGGTGTTTTTTGATTTGAAGAAATATATATGGTCAGGAACATTGTCCCTGGCACTCTGATGTTGACCACCTCAGGTACGTTGATTTTTTAAAAATTCGCCAAAAATCCATTTATGAATTGAAATTTTGAATATAGATAGTTGTTGTAAATATATATACTTGTTTGGTAATCTCTTATAGTTTCAGAGATATTTAAGTTAAAGTAAAGTTTTAACCCGCTTTTTGCCTTGTTTATTTCTGTTTTTTTTTTTAAGAAAGCGAACTAAAATTGTTTAAAAACATATGGCAGATTCCCCATATAATTCTAAAAAATATTGCTGCGTTATAAAGTTATATTAATCTGAAGTTGACATTTTAAAGAAAATTATAATTTGTTGGGATTTTTTACAAAAAGGTGGCAACATTTATTCACTTATAAAACCATTATTTCTTTTGTGCTTTAAATATTTTTTATTGTTTTATAAATAAATCTTAATAGGAATGATTTTAAACAAAATCCGAATACAGAGACTTGGGCATTTTCATAAAGAAAAGTTGGAATCTTTTTAATTCTCTGAATCAAGGAAAAGTAATTGAAATTTCAAATAAATATCATTATTCATTTCAATTTTATTAAGATTATTAAATTTTTAATATGAATTATATTCAAAAAACTAAAAATGTTATAATTGTAGGTTGTAATGACTGCTACGAAACATTTTTCAACGTCCCTCGTATAACTTTATTTCCTTATTTATGCTTATGTGTGCAATGATAATAACATTTATGTGTTTTAAAAGGATTTTCTTCTGGAGACTTGTTTGACAGAAAAATTATGAGCCGACCATCGTATAATTTAGCACTGCTGTTATGACTTATATTTATCTTAATTCGACTAAATATTTTCAACACACCTACGTATATGTGCGATTTATGACATTCCAAGTGTTATTTGGAAGGGTGGTTGTAAAGGACCTTTTGAGACTTATTTGCGCAAAATTTGCTTTATATTTAGGAATTTTATGGACTAAAACCAACATTTCGGGGGCACATTTGTATGGGTTATATATGAAAAAAATGGACCGATCATAACCAATTTCAGTACGCATTGTCTTTGGGCCAAATTAATAGTATGTGCCAAATTTCATTAAAGTATCTTAAAACTGTAATCTGTACTTTGCGAAAAAATTTTACATGGACAGCCAGCCGAACGAACGAACATGCTATACTGTATGGTGGTGTAGAGAAAAAATAGAAAAATTCGACATTAAAAATAATTCATAAATTTTTGGCATTAAATAATGTTTAATTTCCTTTTTCTTTAAAATTTGTAAATCTGCAAGTTCTGACGTTTTCAGAGATTAAATTAGGCTTCCAAGAAAATCGAATTGAATACACTGTGCTTTAGAGAAGTGTTATATTTTGGAGATAACATATCTGGCTCCAACATTATGGGAGCATTAGAAATGATAAGTATATTCTAGCAAAATCTTATATTCAAGAATATTTTTTAATATATTTTGTCTAATATTTATCTGACACAATAGTTTATGGCTTAATTAAAAGTTATTAACATTTATGCTTCATTTGGTCATAAAAATAAAGCTAAAATCTTTAAAATCATATAGTAAATAACAATTTTTGTATGTATGTAAGTCTAGTTTGCAAATTTGTCGAAATATTAATCGTACACAACATTTGTTAAATTAAACTGAAATATCTATGAATATAATTTTAAATGTTTATTACATTAAATAATAAATTAAATAAATTAAGGTCAAATTATTATACTCTTTTCACCTGACAAGGTCATGAAGAGTAATATAATTTTATTTATTTTTGACTAGTTCAAGGCGTATTAAATACATTTATATTCACAACAATAAACCTACTTTTTCATAAATATATCCAGATTCAGACATAAGGAGTGAGATGGAAAAATTCTTAACGTACATCTTAATAACAACGAAACGAAAACAAAAATTGTCAAATGCAAACCGAAAAATTAGTCAAATAAAATTTTTCCATAATATTAAGTTATATGTACTTCATTACTATTCCAAAATGATAAAAATCGGTTCAGTAGGAAAACTGTTATAGAGAAAAATATAACTAAACTAAAAATATGAATAAATTTAAGACTCATAAAATCATCCTATGTTATATTAAGAAATATTTTTATAAACTGTATACGTGTGTGAGTGTATGTTTGAAAATAGTTCCTGTTATGACAATCAATATACAGTTGTGGCAAAAACGCCAACCATTTGTTACAACTCGCTCGATAAATACCGAAATTTACATCAATGTTTACAAAAAAGGCTGCTTCCATTTATAAGACTTCAAAATGTGTTCTCATATTTTTGGCCAGACTTGACATCCTGTCACTATGGTAAACAAGATTTTTTGTTGTTCTATATGGATGAAATGAAATTCTTAAGGATATGTAAAATTAATGTCTTAAATTACACTAGTGACCACATATCTGTATAAAAATTGCTTAGAATGCAAGTTTAAAAGGATTAGTACATTTCAATTATTATAATGGAAATATTATGATATAATATCATGATATAAAAGGAGCAAGTATCGAAAAATATTTGAGATTTTGTAACACATTTAAAATTGTTACACTGCGCTGGAAGAAAACCTCCTTTTATACTTTTGATGAACAGTTTCAATAGTGTTGGCTTCAATTGCAGAGTTACTTACTTCAAATAGTCTGTGGATGGTTTTAACCAGAGTTTTTCTAATTTTTGGACATGCAAATGTACACAATCCTGAATATTGATGATAACATATCATCGATTTACTTAACGGATTTGTCCTTAAAATAGTTAAAATGTTAAAATTCTTTGCAACTTGCCTACAAAGCACTTTATACATTCAAATATGAGGGGACTAATGACTTTAAAGGCATTGAAGTTACAATGAACATTTTCAATATTCCCTTAAACTACAAATTCCATTTTAAAAAAGGCAAATTGCAAAAAATGGCCCGAGAAATTCAACTTATTTTGTTGTGTAATATATACGACTATTTTAAATTTTCGGCGTCTTATAGTTGTAAGAGTTACAGCACGAAACGTGTTCAAAAAATTGATAATTAGTTGAAATTCCTAATGAAATTAAAATTTGTTTCATATACTTTATGATTCCAAAAATTAATTAATTTGACACTGTATATAATAGATTATGTTAAGTGATAAAAGTAAAAATGGTTCTGCAAGCAACTGAATTTAGCCATAATATTACATTCATATATTTGATAAAAAAGAACGGAATTCAACATCTTTTGCTTAAAAAGAAAATATCTCGCTTAAGAATTATATATTTTTCAGTTATATAATGATAATAATTTAATCATAGTAGTAGACTTAACCAAGCCAAAATTAAACAAGTTCCACCCATAGGAGCCAGGCGGGCAAATGGTGGTTTGTTACCAGTGAATGCACGATAATATAGTGTACCACTAAAAAGCACAGTACCCACAAACATTAATGAACCAGACTAAAATCAATAAAAATAATAATATAAATTTTATTTACATCTTCTTTATTAATAAATTAGAAGAAAAAAACAAAATACTTACCACCAATGGATATTTGACTAAAGGCATACCCAATAATGCAATCGAATGGAAGAAATGAAAACGATTGGCCGTCTCAAAGACATTACGTAGTTCGGGCTTATCTTGAATATTTAAATGATGACTGCCAATGGCACCTAAAATTACAGCAGAACCTCCACTTAAACCGGCTAAACGTACAAAATTATAATTATGTCCAGCCAATGTGTACAATGAGGGCAAAACATTTTGCACTACTTTTTTGGACATATTCCCAGCGTTAGACTGAAAGATTTATGCATATTAGACATTTATTATAGATAAATTTCTATATTTTAATTTACCTGTGAACTTGCTTGTGTAAATATGGAAGCAGTAGTTCCTATAATAGTTTTACTCACGGGATTTCCTAATGCCAAATAATGCAAAGTGTCACTTATTGACATTTTTGTTGTTGTCGTTGTTGTTGTGTTTTGGGAAAACTTAAAAAGCCGGTTTTGTTTTTACTTTTGTTTTAAATTAATTAAAGAAATAAAAAATAAAGTTTTTGAATGAAAAAAAAATATATAAAAATATAAAATTATTTACATAAATACACAAGTTAATTAAAATGCAATATTGTGATGACAAAATAATTTGAAAATTTTTGTACAATGATTGAAATGTTGCCAATACCGCGTATTTGTTTCTTTTTTCAAGCGATATTTATACAAAATTTTTAACATGACAATTTGTGAACATTGGTTATAACGTTTTATATCAATAATTATCACAGCTCAATGAAATTTGGCCTTTAAAGAACACCAAAATCTGAGTCAAACTTTAAGTTCAAAGGAAGAATTTATATATTTATCAATTATAGAATTTATTAATTATTAATCGACAAATTAGAATGAAATGTACTTTATTATCAAAATCGATTCTGTAGAAAAAAAGTTATAGCCAAAAATATAACTAATTTTATGACTCATTAACTATTGAGTGCATCTATTGTGGAGGGTATTGAAGATTTATGTCATTATAAATATCTGTAAAAGATTTTTCAGTGATACATAAAAGGAGAATACTATTAATTCATATAGGGACAAAAGCAATTTTAATAAACTTTTAACTATAACTTTTTGCAAAAGTACCACCTCAAAAAGACATCGATATAACGAGTTTCTTCTTCAAAATGGAAGTTAAAAAAACTTTTAATATTTATTAATAATTTCAAATCTTTAATTTCTGGCCACCTTAATTTTGCACTTTCTTCAACGAATAAAATAAAACACTTTATTCTGTCACCAAAAAGCAACCAGAACGAAAAAATGTAACGAATTCAGCTTAATGGCAAAATGACGAATGATGTCTCGTTCATTCGGTTTTATACCTTCACCGTTTTAACTTTAATATTTATACTACAAGTAAGTAATTTTTTTTTCTAAAGTGTTGTGAAATTTATAGAGAAATAGTAAAAAGTATTGTAAAATCAATAAAAATCTAAAGCATTATTATTCAAATAATATAATAACAAAAATTCCATAAAATTGTTTACAATTTGGTAGTAAATCAAAATGATGTATATCCGCCAGCCACGTGTTACAAAATGGCGTCTGACATTTTCCATATGAAATGCTTAAGATTTTTATTCTTAAGATATCAAATGATGAAGCAATTTTGTTTTCCTTTTGCGGTTTCCTCCAGAAGGTCAAATTGCAATAGCATGGTTTTTGACCTAAGGATGGTTAAAGGTGTCTGATAAACAATGAAAAAAATTCTAACCTCACTTTATTTATAACCTCATGTTTGTTGTGAAATTAACTTTTGTTTCTTTGTGTGTTTATTTTTAGAATGGCGGACGCAGCTCCAGCCCGTGGTGGTTTCCGTGGAGGATTTGGTTCTCGTGGTGGTCGTGGCGGCCGTGGTCGCGGACGTGGCCGTGGACGCGGTGGTCGTGGCCGTGGTGGCAAGGAAGACTCCAAGGAATGGGTTCCAGTTACCAAATTGGGCCGTTTGGTTCGTGATGGCAAAATCAACTCTTTGGAGGAAATCTACTTGTACTCATTGCCCATCAAAGAGTTTGAAATCATTGATTTCTTCTTGGGCTCCGCTTTGCGCGATGAAGTCTTGAAGATCATGCCCGTACAGAAACAAACTCGTGCCGGTCAACGTACCCGTTTCAAGGCTTTCGTTGCCATTGGTGACAACAACGGTCACATTGGTTTGGGTGTTAAGTGCAGCAAAGAAGTTGCTACCGCTATTCGTGGTGCCATCATCTTGGCTAAATTGTCTGTCGTACCTGTACGTCGTGGTTACTGGGGTAACAAGATCGGTAAACCCCATACCGTACCTTGCAAGGTTACTGGCAAATGTGGTTCCGTCTCTGTACGTTTGATTCCCGCTCCCCGTGGTACTGGTATTGTATCTGCCCCCGTACCCAAGAAGTTATTGACTATGGCTGGTATTCAAGATTGTTATACCTCTGCTCGTGGTTCCACTGGTACCTTGGGTAACTTCGCTAAGGCTACTTATGCTGCCATCGCCAAGACCTACGCCTACTTGACTCCTGATTTGTGGAAGGAAATGCCTTTGGGTGCCTCCCCTTACCAACAATTCGCCGACTTCTTGGCTGATAAACCAGGCTCTCGTCACATTGATGCTTAAGAATTTTGTTTATGATGTGAAAGTTGATGGCGTATATATCGAGAACTTTTACAATAAATTGACCACTCTTTTGAAAGAGATGAAAAAATAAAAATTGTTGTTTTGTAACTTATGAAGTATTTTGGAATCATTTAAAATTTCTTAGGTTTCTGAGATCATAATTTCAAAATAATTTGTATAGTAAAACTGAATTTCATATGATTTTATATTGCAGCTCTAACTAAAGGATACTTTATGCGCCTGTTTCCCTATAGTCCTGTTGTAATATTTTACAGAAATTAAAATGGTCTTTATGAATCTATTTTTTAAATAAGAAACTGATGATTCACTTAACCATTGTTTAACCTAACTCACAATTCTTCCTCCCAAAATAGGGATTTAATGTGCCAAATTATTCGAGGATCGGTCCTTTACTTTTTATAGGTTCTATACAACCTCTTCCAAATATTACTTTGATACTTTTTAATCTCACATATACATCGGAATTGTTAGAACAATTAGTCAAACCAAGACAAATATAAGAAATAATACGAAATTTTGCGAATATGTCGATCCGTAATTTCTTCTAGCTCCTATATAACGCCCACAAAAAAATTGTTTAAAATACCTTCAATGAGGGTGGTTCATTAATTTTTGACAGCTAACACTTATAACCGTGTTGGGCATTAAGTAGTCGAACTTGACCGACTGTAACTTGTTATACCCAAAATTTACAACTCCTTAAGACAAGTTTAGATCTTTCCAAATATTTAAAAATTCTTTATTGTTAGCCAATTCTAATCTTGGAGTGAAAACTACTTCAATTTATATTGAAGACATATTGAAATCAATTCGAGTTCTCCCTGAACTTTTTAAAAAGAAATTGAACACATAAAACATCATTTATATGAATAACATTTATTTTAAAGACAAAATAATTCATTTTTAAAATAACAATTTATTTTTTTGAAAATATAATATCGGCCCTTGATAATGGAATCTGAAATTAAATGAAAGAAATATTTTATTAAAATTATGTTTTATAGAGATTTTATTTAAATATAAATATTTCAAAAGTATCAGACGTCCTAAAAACGTCATTAGCGAACTTCTCGTGGAAACCACAAAAGGAATATTAATAAAAGCCTCATCATTTAAATGTTAAATATTTTAGTTTCATATTACTAAAAAACACACCTTTGGTTAACGTTTTCTTTTCCTCATAAAATTATGGCTTTCGAAGCCATGATTTTGCGAAACACTAGCGATGATCCTGCATCTGCAATATTAAAGATATTAAATTAATTTTTTTGGATACCTACAATTTAAAAATTAAAATTATATCAAAAATATCAGACACTCCTTTAGCCGTCATTAGTAAAACTTCCGGTGGAAACCGCAAAAGAGATATTTGAAGTTGTCATCATTTTTTTTGCTTTGATATAACATTATAATTCATAAAAATCTAGAAACAATACCAACCTTGCGAACAAAATCTCAGCAGTAAAAGCCATCTTAAATATTTTGCCAATTTATATACGTGTATTGCATCTCAGCGAATCTAAAAAAACAAGAACATAATTGAGGTTAGTTTCAGATTTTATAAATTCCTTGTATGAATTCATTATGCAAAAAAAAAATCAGTAGATTGAGTGTCTTGCAATATTTTTTATTAAGTACAGGTCTGTGTTTTTATCATCATTTAATATTTTATTCTAAATGTAATTATAATAATTCTTACCTTTAAGAAAACTCATTTAATGAGACGCCATTTTAAATTTTCTCTGGCATAAAAGCACGTGTTTCATTTCGATAACATTTTAGCTGCCTTTCAATTGATGCTGCAAAATTAAACCAAAATTTAGTTTTTGTAACCTTTATAATTTATTTAAAGATTTTTGAAATTAAGTAAATTTTCTTGGCAATTCAGCCTGCCATAACATCTTCGATTTTACAATTTAAAAAGTGTAATCTTCCATGAAAAATACATAGAATTTTACGAATAAAATTATAAACTCAGTCTCGTCATCAGTATCATCATTATCAGAAAATTTACTTCACTATTTTTGCTTTATTTTATTAACAAAAATTTGCTTTTACCATTTCCAGCAAGACCCACATTTCTTACCAAATATTTGACTCCACGTGTGTCGTGTTTGACAGATTTTTTATAAAGAGAAATTAAACGATTTTACTCGGTGTATATGAATTTTTGAAAACTCGTTAATTTTAATTAAGAACTGTTATAGAGTTGCCATGTAAAAAAATTGTGCATTTTACAGGGCGAAAAATATTGATTCAGGGAAATCAAATGTGGTGAATTCTTGACACATGAGGCGATTTTTTATCGGCTTTGACCAATAAAAATCAAATTTGTTATATGACTTATAATTTTTTGCGACATACGAACTATTTGGTGATTTTATTGTCATTACAAAAACATCGACAGAGCTCAATAAAGCCTGGCCTAATATTTTTATATTCTATTAAAAACCAGCAAAATCAGTTCAGTATTTTATAGAATATAGACAGATATCTAAAGTAATCTCAAAGTTCAATCGAAAAACTTTGTCAATTATAAGTCGACAAATTAGAAAGAAATTTTGCTATAATATTAAGTTATGTGATCCTAATTGCCAATCCAAAAAAGATCAAAATCAGTTCAGTAGAAAAAAATTTTAACCAAACATTTTACTCATATTATGAAACATTACGTGTTCCTGTGCTATATTTAAGAAATACGTATTTACCTTATACGAATTTGTGGTAGATGGTGGGTAAAGATTCGTAAGTTTATTTTTTTCTACTTGGCAACATTCCATTGTATATTTTACAACTCGTTGGATATTAATAAAACCATTGGGTAACACTTAAATTTAAATAACATGACCATATTTTTAACTTTTAAAAGAAAATCTTAACAATACACATTTAATTAATTAATAATTGTACTGATATTTATAATTTTAATGCAATACTGTTAAATTAAGTGATAATTCTTTTAATTATGATAATATTTTTATGCGATCTTCAATCATAATTAAATATGGCATCTCTTTTTCGGTTTACAAAACCAGAGTTGTTCTTTTATTTATATATTTTTAGTATATAATTTACATTTCATTCATATAAAAATATTTTCAAGTTTTTCTTTTGCTAACAAATAGATTAAAATCTCATTAACTATAATTTATAACTTAATTGCTAATAATGAAATTATCATAGAATTTTTGTAGAATTAAACAAAAACAAAAATTTTTTTTGTAATTATACGTAAAAATGGTGAATAAACAGGAATCGGTTCTGGCTGCAATTACATTTTTTGCAAAAATTCATCCCGGTGAAGTTTGTGGCAGTAATGGTTTACCACTAACACCTAATTCCATAGCTATACTGGGTAGATCCCAAAAGCTTAAAGAATTGAGACACACCAATTTATGTCAATATTTAGATGTCGTCAGAGGCAAACATGGTGAGTGTTTTCTTTTAGCTACGCCCCATTTTTCAAGAATATATATTTTTCTTTTTTAATATTTTCAGAAAGAACTATTGTAGTTTCTGAATATAGAGGTTCTACTTTGCAGGATAAAAGTAAAACTTCACTCAATTTGGCCTTAATTTTACGTATATTTTATCAAATTGCTTCTGCTTTAAATGAACTAAATAAACACAAAATTGTGGCCCATAATTTGGAACCTAAAAATATACTCTTAGATCAATATGACAATATAAAATTATTCAATTATGGATTATATTACATGACCAAAGCAGGAGAATATGTTGCTTTTCCCATAGGCAATATTAAATATATGCCTCCCGAACGTTTGTTAGGTGCAACAAATAATGTTAAAAGTGATATTTGGTCTTTGGCCATGATTATTGCCGAACTTCTATTACAAACCACATTCTGGCCAAATTTGAAAATTTCCTCTATATCACGCAAAATCCTTTCATTTTTTCAGTCCAACAATGTTTTTGAAAAAATTGCCCGGGAACATGATAAACTAGAATTATATCAGCAATTGGATGTGGAAGTTCGTAATCTTATAGAACAATGTTTAGCTGTTAAAGCTTCAGCTAGACCAATGCCCGAAGATCTTATAAATAACGTCATATTTAGCAAGAATCTCAATTTATGTGAAAATACTCCCTTGGAAAAATCCCCCATTCTGTTGTTGCGAATGCCACTTGAACAAATATATTATTGGTGGCAATTGGCGGGTGGTGATGTACAATCTGAATTGAAAAAGGAAGGACTTATACGAAGTGAAGCACCCATATTATCTATACCGCAAGTTGTTTGTCTTAATGGTGCCATGGTGGGACCAAAACGCAGTCAATCGTATTTAATGGATGATCGTGTGGTAATTTTAAAATTACAAAATCTTATAGATCGTTTGAGAAAAATACCTGCTATGGCTTTTTATCCTTTAATACATTCACCAAAATTTCCTTATAATTTTGGTGCCGGTATGGATCAATTGCCGCTAGTAATTCGTGAAAAAGATATTGAGTATCAATTCTATAGAGTGAGATTATTTTCGAGGTTATTAAAGGTTTGTGTTAAGTTTAATGGGATTGTTATGGTTTTTAAATAAATAATTTATAGGGTTATCCACATACTGCAGATCTTATACGTAAGGAGGCCAGCATTGATATACCACCATTATTAAGGGGTCCAATATGGGCTTGTCTTTTGGATGTTATACCCAATGGTAGTTATAAAAAAATTGATAAATTTACACCCACCACAACTGATCGTCAGGTGAGTTTAAGTATTAGAATTGTTAAAATTTTAAATAACAAGAGTTTATATGTCGATCAAGACCGACTATATAACTTCATACAACATGGCGCAAAAGAAAAAATTACCTTTGAACAAATTTATTTCAAAGAAAAAAAAAAAAAATTTATTTTTGACCGACCCTTGTATAATTTATTTAGATGATAATGTTTATAAAAATAAATTTTCCGAACTAGGATTTTAACAGCCACGAAATTGTGGACAGTTTAATCAAATTATTTTCATATCGATTGCTGTGTTGTTGTAACAGTTTGGCTGTATTTGGTGTTCTATCTTGTGGAAAAAACTTCCGATTGAATTAACTGTCACTCGGTTGACAATCTTTGACCGAATGAGACTCGGGTCTTTCCGGAACTGAGATCTAATTGTAATGGGACTGATTTCATATCTGTAATTATTATTAGCTTGAAACTCTATTCCGGAGACACTGTCCAGGGGATTTTAAACTAAACAATGTGCCAAATGATGCTTGCATTAATTCCGAGTTCAAATCATTGTGGACTATTCGTGATATGCAGATTACTGACGAACGAATGAAACTATCAAATGTTGAAGTTTCCTCGGATACTGACACAGACAATGAATAACCGTAATTTCCGTCAGCATTCAGGGTCAAGATAACCAAATTTGGTAGTTTTTATTAACAACTGTAACGATTGGTAGTTTTGTTGGTTTGTTTAAATTTTATCCATTTTTTTTGTAGGAAAATAAAATTGGTATCTTTAAATTTAAATTTAATGCTGAGGAAGATAGAGAAATATGGAAAATAAATATGGTTAAAAAGATCTTTTCATTTAACTTTTTTGTAGTGATAAAAGCAGAAGCAGGCGAAGCGAAAATTTAGAAGTGAGTGGCTTCAACTTTTTGATTGGTTGGAAGAAAAGATGTCAGTTGTTTTTGTATTGTCTGCTCCCAGAACTGTGTTAAATCACTGCACCCATTTTAGAAATCACGAAATAACAAATTTGCACAAAAATAATCACAATATCAAGAAAAATCAAACAAAATTAACAAAATAGGAAAATAATGAAAAACAAAAATTTAGGAACAAGTTTGGCAATCTAAATTAACACTTTTAATGTTTTGTGTTACCCACAACCTCCCATTCTTACTGATGGACTATTTACCATCATTAATTTCAGAATGTTTTCCGGATTCCCAAATAGCTGGACTAATTGCTAAACAATAAAATTGACATTTTATTTATTAAATGTTCCTTGAAAAAAATACCGAAGGATATAGAACAACTTTGTAGAAATATTTATAGTTTCTTTTTTCATAGCCCAAAAATAATAACAGAATTGAAAGAATTTCAGCATTATTGTTGCGTAAAGCACCATAAAATTTTAGACATTTGGTTAACAAGATGGCTTTAATAAGCAAATTCAATGGGACCTAAAATTAAAACTTATTTCATGTTATTATCATATATTTTACCAATAATAAACACCTTAAATAAGGCATTTCAGCCTGAAAGCTCCAGACTTCCATACTTTTATACAAATATAAAATCAAATTTTCTGTAGATATACATAGTAGATATACATAAAGCTTTTATTGTACAAAAGCCGAACTAGAGTACCCAAAATTAACAGCCTATTCACTCCTTTAGCACACGCCACTAAAATCACGCAAAAGAGCACTTACCGGGAGAACTGGGAGTATGGACAAAAAAACCTTATAAGCTACATATAAAATGATTGGCTGATTAGTAATGAATTATGCTACTTCAGTGTGGACACCATTGCTAAGTGATACGCAGGGGGAAAATATACAAAGCTGTGGAAATACAACCTTAAAAACATAACAGGCTGTATTCAAATATCCCTAATTAACTTAACTGGAAGAATCACAATGAAAGATTCTTCCAGTTAAGAAACATAACAATATGCTAAGTAAGAAGAACCTTTTATGTTTTTTTATCGGAGAAATCATCTTAACTTCAATATTACGCAATTGGAAATACCACCCTGGCAAGTAGGAAATTATACTCGTATATACGAACAAAGCATACTTCCTATATCACAGCTGTGAATGACATTCACAGATACGTTTTAAATTCTGCGGTTTTAAGTTGCCGTATGAATATCGTGCTTGGGTGACGCACACCGCCCATTATGTCGTTATGGACCACATGATACACGATATTTATTTAACTTTCAGACCAATCCTACCTCATTCAGTTCTATAGATTAATTGACTCATCCAAATGAGATTGCTCAGCTTCTTGGACTGGAATTGAACTATAACATGAACCAGAATTAAGAACTATATTTATTCCTTCCACCTGTTACAACAACAATCAGCCATACCGTCAACAACTGAGCTACAGGCAGATTTTTTAGCTCAGAACCACGAAATTAGTGTCACAAGAGCCTGAAACATTTTTTAATGTACACCCCTGACTAGATAGTTGTTACCTCAACTTTTAATATATGCAGCTCGATAAATTATGCTTGTGAAAATTATAATTTTAAATTTAAAGATTTTTATTTCCTAAACCAGTTAAAAATTGCATGTTTGTATTAAAACATATTTAGTGATAATTATCGAATTATCTATTTCTTCATTTTAATTAATTATATTTAGATCGAAGTCGATATACCACGTTGTCATCAATATGATGAATTATTATCTTCGCCGGAAGGTCATCATAAACTTAAAAGACTTTTAAAAGCTTGGGTAACAGCACATCCCCATTATGTTTATTGGCAAGGATTGGATTCATTGACGGCACCGTTTCTATATTTAAATTTCAATAATGAGGAATTGGCATTTCATAGTGTTTATAAATTTATACCAAAATACTTGCAATGGTTTTTCCTAAAAGATAATTCAGCCATTATAAAAGAATATCTAAGTAAATTTTCCCAATTGACGGCATTTCATGAACCCACATTGGCACAACATTTGGCAAATATTAATTTTATACCAGAACTATTTGCCATACCCTGGTTTTTAACCATGTTTTCTCGTAAGTTTTATATTAAAAAATAATTGAAAAATGTTCTCCTAAGAACTCATTTTGCTTGCAGATGTATTTCCTTTGCATAAAATTTTGCATTTATGGGATAAATTAATGTTGGGTGATAATTCCTATCCTCTGTATATTGGTATTTCCATATTGAAGCAATTAAAATCAACTTTATTGTCCTCTGGTTTTAATGAGTGTATATTATTATTTTCCGATTTGCCGGATATTGTAATGGAAAATTGTGTTGTAGAATCACAAAAAATGTACGAGTCAACGCCCAAAAGTGTAGCCCACCGATTTCATGTTTTAAGAGACCAAGAATTGGGACCATTTGTAAGTAATTTACAGAAATAAAATAAAAACAAAATGTTTCTTCAGTTTTCCTTTTTATATAACCGAAAAGGATATAACAAGCGATGTTACTTTGGCACATTTACAAAAGGAAATGTGTCCACGCATAAGTGCTAATGACCTTACGGATCTCTTACGACATAAACCTAATGAACTTTTATGTTTGGACATACGAAGTACTTCGGATTATAATCGTGTTCATTTACCGAATAGCATTAATATACCGTACAATAATTTACAATTAGATGACAAATCATTGGAATCTTTAAATGTGCCACAACTGGATGAAAGATTACAAAATCGTATTATTATCTGCATAAGCAATATACATGAAAATGCTGTAGAGGTAAATATCATATATATTTTATAATGGAATTAAAAAAAGGAAAATTATCATTATTTCTAGTTCTCGAAATTTTTGGTGGAGTGTGGCGTACCACGTGTTTGTATTTTACATCAAGGTTTTAATATTTTACATTCTATAGAGCCCAACATCTTAGTATCAAATTGAAAACGGATTAATTAACTACTTTATGAATAGTTTAATTTATATGTATTAAGAAAAATAAGTAAATTTATTTTACTCTCAGAGTATTTGTTTAAAGCTAAAATTAAACTTAACATTTTCTTTTGTATGTTTGTTAATTTATAAAAAAAGTGAAAAAATATTATTAAATTGCGCCAAATTGTATTATTTGCTTTCCAGTGCGAAGCGTAAGCATCGGTGGTTCAGTGGTAGAATGCTCGCCTGCCACGCGGGCGGCCCGGGTTCGATTCCCGGCCGATGCAAACAATTATTTTTTTTATTCGTGATAATTATGAAAGGTCCATTTCTATTTTAAAAAAATGTTAGAAAAATTCTTTAAATAAAAACCGTTGCATCGGCCGGGAATCGAACCCGGGCCGCCCGCGTGGCAGGCGAGCATTCTACCACTGAACCACCGATGCCTGTGTTAATCAAGATGTTGGTATAACATCGGTCTCTGTTATTAGTTTAACATAAAATTTTAATGTTATATAACATATGTACATACAGCATTAACAGAGCTGTCTGTACTATTTAACCTTTAAATGGCATCGATAAAGCTGTCTAAATTTATATATAGTGTTGTTGGGTTAGCAAAATATGTAATCTAACTTCTTGAGTCGGGATTTGTGAATTTCGGGGGTCATTGCAGTAAAGGATTAAATATTTGAATAATAAAAGAATTTTGGAGACTTTAATTGTTATAAAATATGTTCTTTGTGAATTTTGCATGAGCATCGGTGGTTCAGTGGTAGAATGCTCGCCTGCCACGCGGGCGGCCCGGGTTCGATTCCCGGCCGATGCAAAAAATCTTCTTTTATTATAAATCTTTTTATAATTATTATAAATTATATCGCTTATCAGAGGAATGTCACTCCAGCGAACTCTATTAAAAGCTTTCTAATTTTTATCAGTTTGTTTTGAAGCTTTGAAAGTTTTAAAGATATGCGGCATTAGAAGTTTCGTTTATTAGAGGGACATGACTCCATGAATTCTAACCTCCAATTTTGTAATCTACACAAATGTGTTGTCAAAGCACTATTCTTCTGCTAAAATTTCCTGTATTAAATGTAGAGAAATACTGTAACAATGTTTCCCTCCCTTTTACAAATATTTTGTAATGCATAACGTTCCTCCATTGAAGCACTATCAGGTAACCTATGTTACGTTTCTTTTTCGAGTTTACGGTTTTGCCTCATATCGGATCTATTAACCTTTTATATCCTATTTTTTTTTAACATTCATCATTTTGGTTTTAAAAAGGAACTCTCATCTTTTTCTTTATTTTCTAAATTTTTTATCTATTTTTCAGACATGTTTTGTCAGATGAAAATTCCTTCTGATCACTCCATTTTTACTAAAATTTCATTTCTACACCACAAATTCTATTTCTCTAAAAATTTTCACACAATTATCACTTATTTCACTAAAATTATATTTTTCTACAAATTGTTATTTCTTTATTACCGAATATCACGAAAAACATTTGTCAACGAAAAAATTTTCTCTAAAAATTCATTTTCGCAAAAAAATTAAATTTTTCACTAAAAAATTGTACTTTTTCATTAAAAATATGCTAATTACTAAAAATTCGCATTTCACTAAAAATTCTTTTTCACTAAAAATTGATTTTTCACTAAAAATGCTTTTTTCACACAAAACAAGTTATTTATTTATTGACTTACGAAATTTTATTTTCTCATAAAAATTTCATTTTTCTCTAAAAATTTCATTTTTCACTTAAAAATTAAATTTCATTTTTCACTAAAAAATTAAATTTCATTTTTCACTAAAATCACAATTTTTCAAAAAAAAATATTTTTTTATTATAAAATTTATTTTTAATAACGATTTTTCTAAAAATTATTTTTAATCCTATAGTTTTTTCCTAAATATTTAACATTTTCTATGCATTAATTAACTTTCGAATGAGGGATAAAGACCGATATCTGTCAAATCGATTCAAGGATTTATTTTACATGATTAATTTCCAAATCGAATTCGCCAAGTTATACATTTATCTTTTTTATTTTGTATTATCTTGTAAAAATAACAGTCGATATCGAACCACTTATGGGAAATTCTGAATTGATTGGAACTTCATTTAGTTATATAATAAAACTTTATTTAGACTCTAAGTCTCGAAGTGCTAATCACAGCAATAATTGAACCACTTACCAGTAACTTGCAAATATATTTATGCTTAATTTTATTAAAATCATATATGAAATTTTTATTTCAAAAAATCACTTTTTCTTTTTTTGGGCTGGGGAAAATGAGCGATCACTGAGTTTGTCAATTTGTTAACAGTAAATAATTAAAATTATAAATATTTTAAGAAATTTTATATATCAAAAACATATTATTTACAAAAATCAAAAAGTAGTGTGCGTTGGCCGGGAATCGAACCCGGATCAACTGCTTGGAAGGCAACTATGCTGACCATTACACCACCAACGCTCTGCTAAGCCTTTAACATAATTAAGTATAATAACAACTTTTATAATTAAATATTAAAGCTTTTATTAAGTTAATATTTTAATTCTAAAAATAATACTAAGAGCTTTGCCACTTACTTTAAATAGGCATCGGTGGTTCAGTGGTAGAATGCTCGCCTGCCACGCGGGCGGCCCGGGTTCGATTCCCGGCCGATGCAAATTGACTTTTTTGTAGTTAATAAAAATAATAACTTGATTCAATTTTATCTTGTAAGAAATATAATAAAGTCGCCAATTAAAGTTGAAATCTGATGTCAGATTTTTTGATTTTTCATCATTCTGACAATTTTATGGGTTTGACGATTTGTTTCTAACATTAAACATTCAGAATATATATTTGATTGATATCCAAGGTTTTTATATAATCCATTACCAAAAATTATTTAAAATATTTTCTTCATACTCGCATTCGTATTTGTGATTGTCCGAAAAGGGGTTATATGAGAGCTATAGGAAAATAATGGACAGATCATCACCAGCTGGTGTTTGACTTAATGAAAATCATTAGGAATATTGGTTGGAACATGACCAATTTCAATAAGCTTTATTCATGGGCAAAAATAACATCTCATCAACATTTCTAAAACATTGCGACCTGTAGAGTGTTCATAAAGTTTACATGAACTGCCAGCTAGACAGACGGACGCACATTATTAAATTGACATTGAAAGTGATTCTGAGTCGAACCGCATACTTAAGGGTGTGTGTAACACTATATATATTACAAACATCATCACAAACACATAATTCCCAGTATAAAAACAATAAATGCAAATATGTAAGGAGTGAGATGGAAAAATTCTTAACACACTTTTAACAAATAAAACATGTCAGTTATTATGTTGAATGTCAGAAAAATTAAATATTTTATTATTCTGATTAAAATGATATTAAATTAAATTAAAAAAAAAAACACCTACAAAAAGTTGGACAAGGATTCATCGGTCCAATGTTATTAAACATAAATAGAAAGCATTTTCCCGATTAGCTCAGTTCGGACTATTGGTACGTAAAGTTAAAGTTATTGCAAGATTACAAACATACAACATTCAAAAAGTTCCTGCCGGAAGCGCAACAATAAATTTAGAGTAAAAAAAAAAACAAAGCACCGAAATTGAAGTCAAGTTTTCTAAAAATATATTCTTGCTGCATTATGGATGACGAAACGTTTACTCTGACGGATTTTTCGCAATTTCCTGATCAAAAATTTTATCTTGCTTATGCTCGAGGAACTAACGTGTAGGACTCAAAATTTCCCAAAAAGTACTTGGTATAACAAGTAATATGCAGTTGTGGCAAAAAGAAGTACAATTACATCAAGGTTACATAACACTTCTTAATCTGTCCAATTATATTTGGCTTGATTTGTAATCGTGGTACTATAGAAAACAAACTTTTGATATAAGAACAATATAGGTAAATCCTCCACACTCGAAGCTTAGGCCAAGATTTTAAACGGAAATGGACTACCTGTTCGTGCAAAGTGGCAGAACGTTAATGGATGGGTTTCTGTAAAAGGTTCAAAATTTCATCACTTGTGATTGAAACTATATTTTTTTGGTAAATTATAATAATAATTTCAATAAAATAAAAAATATTTTTTACTTTATATATGTTAAACATTTTTCGATCTCACTCCTTATAATCAAATTATTGTACATACTCTATAATATACTCCGTTAATAACCGTTAAATATGTATATCTTAACAAAATATACTTAACGCTTAAATATTTTCCAGGTTAATCTGAAATCGATTGTGCACCAGAGTTAGTCACGACATACTTTAACTACTTGTGGCGGCAGGGCAGGATTAAAAACTTCTAAATTTTATTTATTTAATTTTTAATCTTGTTAAACTGTAATGGTAACCCGCTCGTGTTTACTTCAAGTCATTTACCGTTATAAGCATCGGTGGTTCAGTGGTAGAATGCTCGCCTGCCACGCGGGCGGCCCGGGTTCGATTCCCGGCCGATGCAATTTAGTTTTCTTTTTTCCTTCTTACCTTTTTATTAGTTCCTTAAATACAAATTATAATTTTATTTGGATTTTGTTTTAATATTTACTTTATAATTCATATAGTTTTATTATTTCTCTCAGATACATTGTTAAATATGTTTACAATAGTTCCATTTTTTTTTGGGGGGGGGATGTGGGTGAAAACTAACATACAAATATTCTTTTTTTGTTTTCTTGATTAAATACAATTATATAAAAAAGAAATTGTTTATTTTCTTGAAATATTTACCATTAAATTATGTTTTATTTTTGTAATTAAAAGTTTTCCAAAAAAAAAAAAAAAATTTAAAACATTAAAAAAAACATGTGAGAACATTTTTTTTTAGAATTTTTGTTCCTTTTCTTACTTATAAGTTTAAATACAAATACAAAATTTTACTATTTATTGTATAAAAAAGGAGTTTTTATTTATTTTATTATTATTAATTTTTGATAATAATATTTATTAATTATATAAAACCTGTATTATTCAGTTTCGGTAAAACATATTAGTACACGATCTACGAAAGTCTAATATTTAAGCACTGAATATAAGGATCTTATAGATTTTTTTATTTTAATAAAAAAGATACGTTTTTATAAATTTAATTTTTTAATTAAAATTAATATTAATAAATTATTTATTGGCACCTTGTGTTTTCGTATGATTGAAAAAAATATTTATATTGAAAACAGTTTTTTTTTAATAAAAATGTTTTGAAAATTATACTTTTTAAAAATTTTAGACAATGAAAATTAAATTATGGAATATTAAAAATAAAATTAAAATATAAGAAATTAATATATATAGAGTAGAATGTGTGTATGTGTGTATGTATGTATGTGTGTGTGTATGTATGTCTGTATGTATGTATGTATGTATGTATGTATGTATGTATGTATGTATGTTGAATGTATGTATGTATGTATGTATGTATGTATGTATGTATGTATGTATGTATGTATGTATTTAACGTATGGACTCTAAAATGTCTAAGTAAATTTTATTGAAATTTTCTCCGAATGATCCCAATATACCCGAAAGTAACATCCGCTATAAAAAATGCCCATATGACTAGATGGAGGGGGGTACCGCCCATACAAAGTAAATATTGATAATTGAATATTTAAAGAACTATAACAAGGAGAGTGTTCAAATTTAGTCTTAACAACTTTTTCAAATATAAACTATTGAATATCTAAAGAATTATAACAGCGAGATTTTGCAAATTGATTCCCAGATACTTTCTTAAGGCATTGCTTTCGTGGACAGAATGTTTAACGAATGGGATCAGAAAGAAAGGTACACCCAAACAAAGCAAATATTTGTTTTCGAACCCTCATACAAAGCGATTTTAAATTATTAATATTCGTTGTAAATCGTTTGATAACAGAACCCTAACATTTGTTTAGAGTTAGTGACGTTCTTAATATTACACTTTTGGCCGGGTCTGTTAGTAATTTAATAAATATATACGATTCTCATTTCAAATTCCCTTTAAATCCAGAATGGAGTTTAAAATTCAATTTCTGCAAATTAATCAATTTGTTGATCTCACAATGCACAGTGTTTCATATGAAAAATTAAATAAAAATAAATCTATAGCTTTCGAAATATCACAGAGTGATAGCAGAGGTGTAGAGTTTGGACTTTTATGAAATCAATTTCTTTGTTCTGGGGGTTCAGGTATTTAAATAAACAAAATATTTTAATGGATAAAATAATAACATAAAGGCAATTTATTTGTGAATTCGAAAAACCGGTTTTCGAAATATCGAAAAATGAGCTTTTCAAAAAACCGGTTCTGAATAGGGTTATATTTCGAAAAACCGGTTAACCGTTATTATAAATTTATTGAAAAATTATTGTTTAATACAAATTTCAAGTTTATAGCTAATGGCCTTTATATGGAATGAGGTTGAAATATTGGTTCCATCATAATCAAAGAGTGTGATTTTTTCTTATATTAAAATAACAATTTGTAAAAATTTCATCAAATTATCCTAACACTGTATGATGCCCTAAATGGTGGTGGTATAAAACTTTTCTGATATCGAATTTAAAATGATGTGTCTAGATTCCATGATTTTATTTAAATCCTTAACATAAACCTTTTCTTATTGACGTGATTATATCTGAAATAGACGAAGATAGCAAATTTTTATATTCTCAGTTATGGCGGAATAAACAAAAATAAACAAAGCTGAATATTTGAGTAAAAAGCTAAAATGTGCCAGGTTAACCGACTGAAAAAATCCGGCTTATCGAATAATACGAAAATAAAAATTATTCGATATCGGTAGGTTTCCTGGAATAAAAAAAAACGGTTAACCGGTTTCCCAGGACCCACGAAAAAAAGGCCATGTTCATGTGTTCGTTAAAAAATATTCAATAGTTCCAAATTTAAAGAATTTTTATCCAAAAAAGCGTTTTAAGACCACTGTAAATTGTAAATGAGAAAGAAATTAAAGTTTAATGTTTTTTTTCTATAAATGTGTGATGTTTTTATTATTTATATATAAATTTTATTTATTTTTTTCTTTAAATAAAACAAAATTTAAAATTATGTTTACAAATAAAAATATACAATTGTTCGTTTAGTTTTTGTTATCATTAATTAAATTAATTAATTAAATACATATAAAAATGGACGTAAAACAAAAAATACAACAGAAAATATTATTACCAATTTCTCTTTTTTTATTTAATTACTAAATAAAACAATTAATAAAAAAATAAAAATTTTTAAAAAGAAAATATAATAATAAAAATAATAATAATAATTATATGTATAAATACATAAGGAGGATACAAAAAAAATATAAAAACAAATAAAATAATTATAATTATTTTTATAAGAAATTGTATTAACAAATTACTTATTTAGTTTTAGTTTTTTTCATTTAATTTAAATTAATAATATTGCAGTTGAATTGATTAATTAATTACATACACATTCACAAGCTCAGTATCTTCATACGAAAATATTTTCTTCTAATCATTTTATGTTTTAATAAGAAAATAATAATAATGATTTTATTATTTATTTATTAATTAATTTTCTTAATTTATATACTAATTGATAATAATGAATTTGATTTAGCAAATAAAACAAAAATTAATTAAATTTAATAATAATTAGTTAATATATAATAAAAACAATTGCATCTAAAAAAGTGTTTTATATATATAAAGTTGTCTGGCTAAATATTTAATACAGAACGTGATCTGAAAACGAGATATTTAAGAAATGAAAACTTTTTATCAGAGTGTGGAAAACTCGAAGCAAAATCTAAATTTTCAAATGATCTTTCTTTTTACTCTTCTTCGAGTAGATTAAAAAAATAAAATTATTTTTTAAAAATTAAACTCTTTGAAAGATCCATTAGTTTGAAAAATAAGAAAAATAGAAAAAACCGTATTTTGCTTTTTATAATTCATTTCAAATTTAAAAAATGCTTATTTATCGATTAAAAAAATTAATTTAATACAGAACGTGATCTTAAAACGAGATATTTAAGAAATTTGTTAAAATGAAATTTTTTTATCAGAGTGTGAAAAACTCGGATCAAAATATCTATTTTCAAATAATCGCTCTTCTTTGAGGAGATTAAAAAAATTAAAACTCTTTTTTGAAACTTCATATTAAACTCTTTGAAAGATCCGATAGTTTGAAGAATACAATAACAATACCGTTCAGAATTCATTTAAAATTTAAAAATAATTGTTTTCCAACCTTCCGATTAAAACATAAATAATAAAAAACTCGGTTCATGATTTGGAAGTATCTAAACCTAATTTTGTATGAAACTCTTACGTTACCGTTAGAGTTAACGAACGTCTACAAGACATTTAGGATGACTATATTATGGTTTCAAAACAATAACCCATTCCAAAATTGGTTAGATTTCTGATAACGCATAACAAATTAAGCAATTTTTGAATTCAGAAAGATTTCTAAAGAAAAAAATCGTAAAAATCTTGCTTAAAATTTAATTTAAAATACTTTTCATATTATCGATGCCGAATATCAGATAAGATTTAAAATCATTTAATTAAAATATAATTTCGAAAAAAAATCTAGAATTATTCCAAAACAATAATAATATTCAAATCTTGAAACAATTTTAAATTTTATTTGAAATTATTCTTAAGTTTTTATAAAAAATAATATTAAAAATAATAAAGATTTTGAAATTTTATTACAAAATAAAGAAATTTTCGAAAAATTTTGTAAATACATGTAAAAATATGAATGAAGTTAAAGTCGGTACACTGTAATACTGCTTATAAATGGTAGTTATGAAAAATTAATTAACGATCCTCGTATAATTTGTGTGCAGTATACTACTACGACACTAACATTTATGTGAAATTTATGCGTTTTAAATTGATTTGTTCTGGGCGGTTGTATGGGAATTAGATGAAATTATGAACCGACCCCCGTATAATTTCCGAATTGGACTTTTTTTCGTCAAACATTTTATTTTTAGGATTTTTAAACTTTAAACCTCATTCCGAGAGGACATTTGTATATGAGGTACACAAAATATTGGACCGAAATTGGATATTTCAGTATAGATATGATGGATAGCCAGACGGACGGACGAACATCGTTAAATCGACAAAGAGAGTGATTGATTTGAACGAAATACTTAAAAGAGAGTGTAACAGCAATTTTTTGCATGTTACAAACATAAGCACAAACGCATACAACCTCAATCACCTACGGTGATGTAGTGAATAACAAGTCGAAGTCACATTCTTGTTCTAAAATATAGATTTTTGATTAGCACATGGATCTTATAAGTTATTTAAAATACATTAAAAATAAATTTGATTTTTTACACAATAAATTTTTTTTAGTTTCAAAATTTTGTGAGAAATTAAAAAAAAAATAGTCTTTTCAACAACCAGTCGATTTTCTTTCCATTGTTGTCAGTTTTATAATAAATTATAAGAAAAATTTGAAATTTAAAAAATTTTTAATAATTTTGTTTTTCAAGTTTAATTAATTAAAAACAAATTAAGAGTATATTTCATCGATTTTATAAAAAATAAAATTTACATCAGATAAATATTTGAAAATCTTGTTTACATTTCAAAACAAATAAATCTTTTTCCATAAAATTTGAAATTAAAGAAAAAAAATATTTTTATTCTTTGACCGTTCAATTAGTTTAACAAAAAACGAGTAAGCAATCTATGTCGAATCTTCAATACCATCCACTATAAATTAATATGAAGTAAATACATTACGTTTCGTACATACACACTCAGAAACATATTAATTATATAAACAGGAACCACTTAAAGAGTTATATTTTTAGCTTTACTTTTTAGATATAATTTTTTTCTACTGAACCGATTTTTATCTATCATTTTTGGCATGGTAATTGAGGTTATAATTAAATACACACAGAAAAATAATCAATGTAAAATTAATTAAAAAAGAAATAATTTAACTTTTTTCAGTTATGATTTTGCTTCATAGATAAAAAAATGTTAATTTAATATGGTTTCACAGTAAATACAGTTTCATTAGAATAGTCTTGAAATTTGACTATTTAAAAGAAATTTTTAAAATTTATCGTTGTATAATTTCATATATTAATATCGAAGGATTCTAATATGTACAATGTTATTTTATCATAAACGAAAAATTTTTAATTTAAACTAAAACAAATTAAAAAAAAAATTACTCAATATCAAAACAATTATATTCAATGTTGATTTTGCTTCATGCTTTTTTCTGTGTGTATATTTGATAGATTTTATAAAAAAAAATAATTTTTATAACCTTCACCACCGTTTATCGGGGTGGAGGTTGTAAAAATGAAAGTGAGTATATAAACTATGTCATATCGATAAGGAATTATCTATTAATATTCTTTCATCTAATCGAAATCTGATTCGATTTACAAACAATTTTAAGACTCATTAAGTATTCATGAGTTATCAATATACATTTTATTCCTCTGTAAGTGTATGTATAAGTGTGCATGTACGAAACACAACGTATTTTAAACACACGTATTTGTGTTGAAGGGTATTAAAGATTCCACACAGCCGCCTATAGCATTTCTATTTGTGTTTTATTTTGAATTATTTTTTTGAGGGTTAGAAAATTTGAAAAGGGAAATCTGTAATGAAAATTTTCAATTTTATTCACAATTCTGTATTAAATATTTGTTTTTGTTTTGATAATTAAATGTTTACTATTTTTTTAAATATTTATTTTATAATATGTGTATGTATGATTTAATTTTTGTTTTATATATATTTTTTTACTTTTACAACTTATAAATTAAAATTATTATTTTTTAAACTTTTATATATTTTTTATGTTTTTTTTAATATATTTTATTTTGTATACATTTAATGTAAAATAGTTTAATTAAGTGTCCTTGTTTCTTCTTCTTTATCTAAAATACATTTATTACATACTTTTTTTGTTGTTGTTTCTTTTTTTAAATCTATATATATAATATTTTTTTGTTTGTTTGTTCTTTATTGGCGAGATTCCTTAAAATTGTTTATTTGTTTTTTATTTTATTTATAAATTTTGTATATTTCGAGTTTCGTTTAAATTAATTAATTATCATTAAAAACAACCCTTTCAGCCTCAGTAAAAGTTATTTTCAAATTTTATAATTTTTAACATTTAAAAATTTTAAAATAACTTTAACCAGATTTCAATATCAATTTTAAGCGATTGATTTCTTTTATAATTAATTTGTTTACTGGGTTGTTTCGAGTGTTTGTTCTTTTCAAAAAAATTATTACAAAATTTTCAAGTGGTGGCTTTTTTTAAAAAAAGTTTAAACGTTTATATGTTTATTATTATTTTTTAAATTATTAATATCTGTTTTCGTCATGAGTTATGTAATGGATTTGGATTTATCATTTACCAAGCACAAAAAAATTATATAATATCGACCACAGAGTTTAGGTTTAAAAGCGTTTATTTAGTTTTTTTTCTTTTGCAAGATATCCTTTGAATCCTTGATTTACATGCCAGATTCTGCAATACCTTCATCATCTGTAAAAAAATGTTTATAAATTGAAATTAAGTAAAATAATTTTATTTTTACATAAAAATCAAAAAAAAATCAAAGGTTTCATGCTTCTTTTAATGGATAATTAGGAAATAAGAACTATATTAAGGATTAGTTTTAAAGAAAAACTCAAAAAATAATCAAATTAATAAATAAATATTGAATTTTAATAGTAAAAATTAATAAATTAATTATTGATTTTGTTTTAAATAGAAATATTTTGTTAAATATATTGAAACGACTTATAAGGAGAAAACTCGAAAAATTCTTAACATACATAAATGTAACGTATGGACTCCAAAACGGCAAGGCCAATTATGTTGAAATTTTCACAGAATGATCCCAAAAGTAACATTGGGATCATATATATCTATAAAAGAATTCCACTTTTCAGCTCTCAAATTTGATATCAACTACTTCCTTAAGGAAATATTTTACTGGACAATACATAGAAAGGATAATACCAGGGGGAGGGGTATCGCCATAGAAGGCAAATATTGAGAGGGGGAGATATAAATATTGATTATCCAATATCTAATGAATTATTACAGCAAAAGTTTTAACATTTAGTTGCAATGTTCCCATGACAATTGGATCCCCGTTCTGGAACGACCCGAGTTACATTTCGCCAAAACTCAACGACAGCTGTATCAAACGAAAGTTTTTCCCCAAGAAAGAACTTTCGATTACAGCTGATCTCTTACAACAAAAACATTAAGTCGCAATCATGCTACCATGGCACAGTTCTACTTTAAGAATAAAGGGCGGATAGCATCAGGGGAAGAGATACCACTCGTACAAAGTCTATTTTAATTGTTACATATTTGACAAGAATTATTACAGCAAGAGTTTGAAAATGTAATCCGAGCAAAATATTACGACGGATAAGAATTGGGGGGAGATTTATTCCCCCTACAAAGTAAATTTTAAATACGAATATCAAAAGAAACTATAAACTATAAAAATATTTTCTTTTTGTAAATTGTAATAATAATTTCAATTAAATAAAAAACTAAACTGTAAGTTTAGTGGTTTTCAGTTTTCTTAACATATATGTTTCGATCTCACTCCTTATAAGTACAGTTACAGTTTAAACAAATGTTTCGAATTTTCTATAAATAAAATATAATTTTACTATTCATTATAATATAAAAACAATTCAAAAATAAATTATTAAACATTAATACTATTTTCCCCAAGAAAAATACATAAAACAAAACAAAAAAATAATTCTAAAATATCAAAAATTTCAATAGCTTTCCAAAAAGATATAAAGTTACAACAAAAAAAATGTTTAACAAATTTTATAATCGATTTTTAATTTTTAAACTTTAGAATACGTGAAAATATATAAATTTGAGCAAAAATTTCGAAAATATTTTCTTATTCAAATTCTCTATTTTATTAATAATTTCCGATTTTGAAAATATATTGAAATTTTTGAAAATATATAATTTTATTTTTACTAAATTAACGAATTTTATAAAAAAGAAAAAACATATATCTTTATATTTATAAAGGGAAAATTATATATTCTACAAACCCATAAATGGATTGGCATAAATGATGCCACCATTTTCACCAAGACCACCACTACCATTAACCACACCATACGAACCACCACCAACACCAACACCACTAATACCATTAAGACTCGTTTTCAAAGCATGTTTCGATAATTTCGTATAATTTTCACCATCCCCCACAATGGTGGCAATTTCATCATCATCATTACGTGTATTACAACTACTGCCCAACAATTGATCATAACAACTAACATCGGTGCTAATCACATCGACATCAATATCATCATCATCCTTTTCCAAACTATTACGATTACTGCCACCCAATGAGCTGTGTAGAGCATGTGAATCTTCATAGCTGCCACCGCCACTATCATCATTCGCATTATTCGATTTAGTTTCGATATGTGTACCATATTCTTCATTGTATAGAGCCTCTTGTGCTTCTTCGTCTACTTCCAAAGAGTGACGTCTAAAAACATCATCCTCTAGATCGTTATTATGACCACCAACTGATTCACAACCGCTACCAGAGCCGGTACCAGAACCGGATAAAGAACCATTTTGATGTTGCTGCTGCTGCTGTTGCTGTTGCTGCTGATGTTGTTGTTGCTGTTGATGTTGTTGGCCATTTTGTGGTATAATCATAATATCTTCTTCAGCAAAACTTAAACGTGTATTTGCATGTAATTGTGTATTACTACCAATACTACCCACAATACTTCCACGACCATTGTGACCATTCGTATTATTGGCAGTTGAATTTGTATTATTGTTGACCATAATTATTTCATGGCTAAGACTATTTTTAATATCACAGGATGATGCACTAAATGTTATTAATTGTGATTTACGTCTATGTTGTAAAGTATTATGACCATTTGTTATGGTTGCTGTTGTACCACCAATGCCAGCGCCAACACCATGATGCAGCTGTTGCGAATTGGCACTATTGTTACTTGTATTACCACCACTATTATTACCGATGCTAATTACATCTATGGAACCTTCCTTGCAGATCATCGAACTGGGTTTATTGTCAACCAGAACGATAACCACGGAATTGTTGTTATCGTTCTGATTGGCCGTATGTCATCTGTCCATCGAATCTGTATTGTAGACCTGTGCTACATTACCAAATGAACTCATAGACGTACTGTGTACGGCAGCACCTCCAAAACCAGTTAGAGGTTGTTGATCATCATGTATAATGGCGGCATTTTCATGATCAATTGCTTCAGCATCTTCTGGCTGTAGAGTCGTATCATGGAATTCATTGTGTCCCTCAATGGTGGCTATAATTTCACCATTTTCATCATATTGCGGTTGTTGGCCTAATTTCAAAGATGATAACATTGTGGGGGAGCAAAAATGTGATTTGTTTCGTTGTTTGTGAGTGCAAATTATGTTCAATTTTTGTGATTTATTTCATTTTAATTTTATATATTAAATTGAAGCATTTTTTTTTATTTGGTTTGATAAGTTTTAAGGAAGAAAAAGAAAAATAGTTTTATGTTCTTTGTTAGTTACAAAATTTTAACCCAACACCAAAGTAAAAGAATAAAAATGTATATATACGTTTTTAAAGGCTTAAAGCCAACAGCAGCTAAATGTTATGAATGTAATTTCATTTAAATATGTAAAATAAAAGTTGAAAAATTTTGCTTTATGTTTTGAAGATTTTTCAAATTTTTCTATATCGCTTCAGATTTTAATTTAACCTAAACACATACATTGTTAAATATGGAGATCCCTAAAATTACTATAAGTCCTGTAGGATTAGGATATGCATTTATATAATCCTTTCTCATCATCGACAGATTATAATTGTGAATGATAAAATATTATTGAAACGATTTTTTGGTCGATTACAGTGTAAATCGGCAAATATACAATATTTACCCAAAAGATCCTATTACTTTTCTTTTTAAGGGAGATAAACCTTTCTAAAGTTTTTCCGACCAAAAAATTTTTGTAAAAATCTAAACACTTTTGCTTAAAAATAAATAATTTTTACTTTTTAAAAAATAAAAATTTTAAAAAATAAAAAAGTCGATTAAATTTAATCGTAAGGGGATCGAAAATTTCTTAACATACATATAAGTTAATAAAAACAAAAAATATTTTTTTAGTTTTAATCACTAAAGATGAATTCGGAACTTTATAGTGCATAATGTCACTTTGCTCGAACAGGTAGTCCATTTGTGTTTAAAATCTACCACATTTTTGGACACCTTTTTTGTGTTCTTCAATTTTCTTTTAACAAGAATCTAATATCCCTCCCTCTCCCTCCCTCTCTTGGTACACATACCACATTACTGTTCTTGTATCACTCAAGGGCTTGCTTACCGTAGTGACAGGATGCTAAGTCAGGCCAAAAATAAGTGGACACATTATAAATCGAAGCAGCCTTTTTTAAATATTCTTTGATCTTAATTTCTGCATTTATAGAGCTCGTTATAAAAAAGAATTTTTTTTGGAAAATTTTAACTTTTTTTGAATCCTAAATTTTTCTTCAACATTCCCTCCAGCACAATTAACAAAAAAATTTTGACAAGAAAGCGAAAAAATCTGCCAATACATCATCATCCATTGTGTAGCAAGAATATTATTTTTAGAAAACTTGACTCTACTTTTTTTGTCCTCTAAATTTTTAGTTGCGTTCTTGTCAGGAACTTTTTAAACCGGCAAAATAGCACAAGCACTAAGCTAAAACACATTCTATTCTTTTGGCTTTAGAAATATCATATGGGCCTTTTTTTTCTACTTCTAATAACATAATAATGTTTTTCAAAGGCAACTTAAAAAATCCATAAAATACGTGGGTTTTAAGTTATACTGGAAACGTAGGTTAATAATTTTTTGACTTCACTAGTAAATGTTGCCAACTATTTTGTAAAAATTCTCAAAAGTATTTTTTCAAAGTTCCAACTTTCGAATTGGTGTTTTATTGTGATAAACTCGCGCAATAAAAATTAAAAAATGGGACTCAAGCCTGCTAAAACTTAAAAATACTAAAAAAACAAGGGTCGAAATCTCTATTCATAAATTAATCTCTGTTGAATAAAAAAAATTTGAGGTGGCCAACTCTAGAGGGTCAATGTCTACGCTCCTGACCATATATTTATGCTCGCACTTCAATAATATATGTCGTTAACTTATACTCATAGTTTTAACAGTTATAAGAAGTCTCCAAATTTTTTTTTAAATCGTTGAACAATAATTAATTAATCACCGAAAAAGATTATTTAATTGGGAGATCGATACTGAAATTTATTCATATAAAAAAATAGGCCACTCAGAAGTCGTTTTATCCATTAAAACCAAGCGATCATCGAAGAAACATTGTCTCAATTTTATTCCGAAGAATAAAAAAACAGAAGACAAAGTTCAAAACCTCACGCTTCGGATAAAACGATATACCTCTTCATCGCGGTTACTCTGGGTTTTATTTTGCAATGAAAATAAATGAAGACTGACTACAGAAATGATCCTGTGAAGTATAGTCTTAACTTTACGCCACCAAAACTAAAATATTTCAATCGAAATATTTATAAACTAAATGAGAATTATAAGAGAAAACAAAACACACAGCAAAATTTATTTTATCAATGAATGAAAACAGTGAAGATGTGACTAATGAAAATGTATGAATGTATAGAGGTAGAATAAATAGCTCGAACCAACACACACAAGTGAGGTAAGACGAATGGTAGGTAATATAGCGCGCATAAGCAAACAAGCGTGTATATAATATTGTTGTTTTTGTACTTGTTTGGATGTATTTTTTATACAGATATGGAACCCAGCTGGTTATATATATAGCAACATGTCTGATATATGTATGTACGTATGCATGTGTTGAATGTAGTATTGGTAATTTGAAATCACACACTAGTAGTGCTCTAGTGAGACATTAGTTAAATATATGTTAACAGTCGAAATGTAAAATATATTTACATTTTTCTGTAACAAACTTTTTTTAACAGTATACAAAATTAGACATTATTTTATTTACATAATGGAGCGATTAACATTAAGCTTTTATTTTGAATACGTTTTTTCTTGTTGGGTTAAGTGTTGCCAGTTGTTGTTATTAAAATAAAGCGGAAAAAAGATTTGTTTGTAAAATTTTTAATACCTCTAATATTAGGTCCGAAATGTTCAGAATTTCTCACAGGACTTTTTAATGAACAAACTTTTCTTAATAAGCACAACTTTGGTTAAATAAATATTTAAATTCTTACAAGATCTTGTTATTTCTTTACTTTTTTTCACTTTATATCTGGAATCCCTTTTTTCTTGGAATCTAAAAAGCAAAATTTTTAACTTTTATTTTACATATTTTTATTTATTTTATTTTTGTCTTTAATAAAAAATCCCAATAACCGATTTTAGTTAATAAAATATCAAAAATAGAAACCAACAACTTAAACACCATTTAAAACTTACCTTCATAGCCTTCATTATCGTGGATTTCTCTTGGTGGACCAACCATATTTTCTTTACCCTCTAACACAGCCAATAGACACTGATGAATGCATATGTATTGTTGTTCCGTTTGGACCATCCAAACACGTTCTAAGAAAAAAAAATAATAATAATTTCAAGAATTTCAGAATCATAACTCAGAATCAAGTTCAGGGATCTCCGTTCTGGAACGACCCGAGTCACATCCTGCTACAACTATACCAATCAAAAGATTTTCAGATGCAGTCGAATTGTGTAACAACAACAACTCAGAATTACTTTCTAAATCGTTTTTACGATGTCCGTTTATCTGTCCGTCTGTCTCTCCATGTGAAATTTGTGAACGCTCTTTAGTTCGCAATTTTGAAGATATCTTGATGATATCTCAAAAAAATTGGACAAAGAAGATCATTTTGGATCAAGTTTTTAGATAGGTCCCATTAAATAAAAATAACCTTTCTAAAAAGGGGTTTAAGCTCATAAAACTCATAAATATGATATTTTAGCAGAAATTAATCTTGTTATAGTCCAAATCACTTTTCCGAAAATTGGTCAATAAATTGATTAAAAAGCGCATAAATTACAAACGATTTTAGTATTGTGAAATTTTGTATGCTTAAGATTTATATAAACAGAAAATACTGTACTAAATTTTGAGAGGATCGCCCTTCCTAAAATCACTTCTCAACTCACATGGCTTTAAGCTCTCATAAAGAGATCATAAAAATATTTTAGAAAATTTTTATACAAGCAAAAATCGTAAAATCAAATTCTATCAGGTCGGTGGATCATAATTTTTTAAGCTTTCGTAATGGCGTAGGGAATTATATAGTCGGTCTGTCTAAACCAACTATTTCGCTATTATTTATTAGTTTAAATTCATTTACCTTTTCTCATGGCATAAACAATACCAAAGATATCCACAAAATCAGAGGTAATGATCTGTTGTAAAATTCGATCCAATGTTATAAATGTACCCGAACGTCCCACACCAGCACTACAATGCACAACAATTGGTCGTTGTTCGGTACCAATACGATCACGAAAAGCCCTGACAAAACGTACCAAAGTTTGAGGAGGATTTGGTACACCAAAATCAGGCCAGGTAGTGAAATGGAAATGCCGCACAATTCTTTGTTCGCTACCCTATAAGCAACATCAAAAAAAAAATAATAATAATAATTTAATATTTGAAATTTATTTGTAAAGCAAATCGTTAACTTACCCTGCACACCATAAACTCTGTCATTATCCAATCTGGATAATGACTATCATTTAATATTTGAACTTTAATGTCACCATAAAATACTGGTACGGTATCATTTGGCCAATACTGATCACATTTCTCACGACCCTTCTCAAAACATCTGGTCAACATGACAATGGCCCTTGAATTACTCTCCCAACACATACGCCAAAAATCATCACGTGTTGAATGTAATGGACCTTGAGTCACTATAAATTCTCTGGGACTATTATGACCTGGTACATAATTAGCATTTATATAATCGGATCCCTCATCATCATCGACAGGTTGTAATTTAAAACGTGAATGATCGTAAGGTAAAATATTGGTAAAACGATTTTTCGGTCGATTACAGGGTAAATCGGCAAACGTACAAGGTTGATCACGTCCAACATGCTTTAATTCATCGAATTCTTCAGAAAATCTAAAATCTGAATCGGCTGACATCATGCGATAATGTTCAGCAAAGTTTTTAATTAAAATCGGACGATTTTGTTCGATAACACTATCCGGCAAAGACATATTATCATTGGCTCGAGAATCTTTAGTTGTTTTACGACAATTATTGCGTCGCCTTTTATAAAAGACAAGCGTAACCAAAAGTATCATTATAATTGTCAATGGCACTGTTACCGCTACAATCAGGGAGGTATTGTCTTGATCTGTCAATAAAAAGTTTCATAAATATATATATAATGATTATTAATTGATAAACATATTTTGGATATTAAAAGAAAAAAATATATATATTAATGGGTGAATATGAAAAATTGTGGACTTGATCTTAACTTACCGGGTGATGTTAATAAATCTTTTAATTTTACGCAAGACATAAAATAATTTTAAAAGAGAATTTAAAAAGGGAAATTTTGATAAAAAAAATTATTCACGATTTTAAGATTAACTTTCCCAAGATAACTTGGATATTTAGAAATATTGATTTGATATATTAAAAAGAAATGTTTATATAAAATTATTTTTCACAATTTCAATTTAAATATATTTCACTGTGGCCTTAAATAATTAAAAACTCTGGAACATATTTGGAAAATGTTCCAAAAGAAAATCTTTGAATATATTTAAAGACAAATCGCTTTAATAAAACTTACCGGTTTGTATGGGAAAACTATAGGCGGTATCGGTAAACTTATCGGGAGCTGTAAAAGCACGAACTTTAACACGATATGTAGTACCCGACTTTAAAGGACCATTGCAATAGCCGCTCTTGCGATTGTCACAGTTCTCAGTACCAATTGTGAAATCTTCAACGGAACGATTTTCAAAAGGATAATAAGGTTCAACAGCTTGATAAGGCAACCAAACACTATAAGACTGAACATCATGCCAACTAGGCATTTCCAAGCCCGAAGCATTTTTGGTATCATCTTCAGCCACAATAATAGTATACATGCGCACCTAAATTATGAGACCAAAATTTATTTAAAAGTTTTTTTTTAATAATAAATAATAAAACACTTACGGGTCCATTTTGATCCGAGAAATAATTTTTTCTAAATCTTATTTGTATTTTATCCGAACTGCGATAAACTTCGGTGGGTACAACTTGTGTAGCAGGTCGTGGTGGTGCTAATATCGGCATAGTTTGTTTATATTCTCTTTCTGGTCCATAACCAATTGAAGTTTTAGCTTGAATTTTAAAAACATATGTTTCTCCGGGTTTTAGATTTTTAATGGAGCCCGCAGATTCGGACGAATCAAAATCGACTGTTTTACGTTCTGTAGCATTGTTAACATTCATATATGTTATAGAGAATTGTCTTATAATACCATTTGCTTCACTTTGGGGCAATAACCATTCAAATAATATTTCACTAGGTTCTACATTAACCGGATGGAATCTTTCTACTTTACCGGGTACAGCTTCATTTGTACTAAAACTGGCCGACAAAGGAGAACTACTACGTAATACCGATGATTCTGTGCCAGATCTTACAACAACCGTAAATGTATAATTGCGATGAGGTTTAAGATCACTTATGGTAATTTCATTTTTGGTGGTAATATTTTGTGCTAATATATTGTCCGCAGTTAGATATTGTACATCAAAATCATTGAATTCTCCCTTGGGTATATCCCATCTCAGAGAGATTTCAGTATCAGTGATGTTTGTTGCATGTAGTTGGGTTATAGGTTCGGGGAATAATCTATCTTGTCTTTGTATGGGTAAACTAGAAACACCACCACTTACTGTCCAAACAGTAATATTATAAAGACGTCCTGGTACTAAACCGGTGAAGGTAACTTTACGATCAGTATCATTTGCCAGTTTCTCTTTATCCTTAATTTCTTGATCACCCAAGGAGAAACGATAAATATCAAATTTGGAAGATGATTGTGGAGTGGGTGTATAGGCGAGTGTAATCGTATCACGTTCATCTTCTTGTTTATCATTGACCACCACGACTTCCGACTGGATGAGTGGCATTGTGCGTGTAGATAGATGGGTGGTGCCGGAGAAAATACCATATGAAGTTGTTTGTATATCAAATTTATATTGAACACCCGGCATAAGATCACCAATGAGTACACGTACAGTGGATATATCTTCAGCTGTTAAAAGTGAAATAATTGATTTCATATATATATTTTTACATACTTTTTTTAATTGAAAATCTTACCTGATTTATTTTCTGATACATTTTTCGTTAAAGTCTTTGAAGGATTATCGGTGGGCCACCACTTCAGTATATAAGATTCAACTCTACCTTCTGGCTTAGGCCACTCTAATGTTATATTACGTGAATCCACCAGGGGAATAATGTTTGAAACTGGATTTGGTGGTACAGTGGTATTAACTTCTTGAGGTGTAGGACTCTCCACTGTAAAACTAACGGTATTCACTTGTATAGTATATTTTTCACCTTTAGTCATATCAGTTATTTCCGCTTCTGTGGTGCGTACACTAGGTAAACGTACCCATTGTTGTTCAGATTCAGTACGATAACGTATAGTATATTCGGTAAAATCACTATTATCAGGAGGAGCCCAATGGGCCAGAACAGAATTACTGCGTACAGTTTCAATGGTTAAATTACGAGGAGGATTGGGATCTATTAAAGAGAATAAAATGGTATAAATTAATTTTTATATAAATCGTGCAAAAGTTATATGTAATATAATACTTACAAACTGCCTGGAAATAGGCATGAGGTTCACTTCTTAATTTATGACTAACAGCAAATACTTTAACTTCATAACCAGCTCCTGGATGTAGATTCTTAATAACCAATCTTGATTCTTTGGTATCTACGGTACGCACTTCCGAAGTGCCATTACGTGAGTATAGAACCTCATAATGTTCTTGTTTGGAATTAACATCACTCTTCCAGCTAATGTTGAGACCCATTTTAATCGATTTCAAATCTTCTATTATGGGCGAAGAAGGTCTTGTAACTACATATATGGTGGTTTCATTAGATTCCATTTTCTTGGATAAAGCTTGTACGGAAACGGAATAATTACGTCCCGGTAATAAAGATTCCAAACTAAATCTGGTTCTATCGGTGGAAAGGGTACTGGTATCACCATTAAATGTTTCCAATTCATGATAAACAATACGATATTCATCTTGTGTAGAGTTTGGATCGGGTTCCCAAGTTATGATCATATTATTGGTTTTATCATCCGAAAATGAACGTAAATTTCTGACCGGTAACGGTCTTAAAGTAACATCACCAGTAGCCGGCCAGGAAGTAACTTTACCCGATACGGTTTTAACTATAACATTAAATGTTTTACCCGGTTCTGGTATATCACGAAAATCAAAATATGCTACAGGATCATCTGTTCTAGTTACTGTAGGCTGTCGTCTAGAGGCGGCATAAGATACCTGATATTTATCAAATTCTGAAACACCTTTAGGGGCCTCCCACAGCACTCTAAACGAATTCGACGTTATATAGTCTTTATCAAATGTTACATTTAACGGTCGTAATGGCACTGTACGATATTGGGCGGTGGTGGGTAGAGATATTTCATCTTCAGACATAGTTTGTACCGATATATTATAAGCTCTGCCAGGTACTAAACCCTTAAATGCTGCCTGAGCTGGTCCTGGTGGTTCACCCTCCTTCTCCACATACAAAACACTCTCTAAGGCATCTGGTGGTTCTATAGATACTTTATAATGTGTATAAATGCCAGCAGGATATGGTGGCTGCCAAAGTACGAGCAATGTGGTTTCATTACGAAACCAAACGATAAATTTACCCGGTGTATTGGGCTCTATATATATATATAATGGGTGGTGGTAGGTTTGTTTACATAACAGATGTTTTATGATGATGTCGGTCGACATGTTTGAGATTTTTGTATGGCACATGGATGATGGAGTTCAATAGCAGTAAAACAACACACATATAGATGTGGCAACAAACAAACAACAGAACGAGCGTAGGAGTGAAATTCATATTCAGAGATGAGAAGCGTTTTTTTTCGTGTAGATTTTATGTTGCATGATGAAAGGAAAACATACACGATTAAAACAAGAATGAAAATAAAGTTGTGGCGAATATTTTTTCATGATTCACATGGAAAGAAAGGGAAGATAAATAAAAAAAAAAAAATTTCATATGAGTTGTAAATTCTGGCAATAATATGATATATATTTTTCATAAAAATCGAGTATATATAAAATGTTGGAAATTATATTTCCTTTATGATGTTAAAATACAACAAAACAAGCAAAAGTAGTAGCGTTTTTTTATTATAGTCCAAAAGCAGAATATAATATATCCTCCACAATAACCGGATATTCACATACAGTTTTATTAAGGTTAACAATTTGGAAAAAATAAAATTGGATTTAAGAGATTTCGAATTTATGTAGATTGTTCAGCATTGGGCATTGAAGAACACATACTTCTCATTAGGCCATTTAAATCAATTAACTAGTTTTTTTTTTCAATGTGAAGGAGATATTATATTCATTAACAGGATATGGACAGAATTTCGATTATATATAAGACATGCATATAAATTTGTTACTATAAGAATTTTATTATAAATAATATTTTTATATGTACAAAGTTTTTAAATAAATTATAGTTTTTGATAAGTTTTAGTAACAAAAGTTTGGTTAGGATCTCTCAAAATAAATATATACAAGATTTACATTCTTAAATATAGAAAATAAAATTTATAAAAAAAATACTGATAAGAAATAAATTTTTTAAATTTTAAACTATTTGAAAAAAATAATTTTGGACCACTTCAGAGGAAGCAAAATGTCAGGGCAAACCTATCAAATAGCATTATATAAGCATCGGTGGTTCAGTGGTAGAATGCTCGCCTGCCACGCGGGCGGCCCGGGTTCGATTCCCGGCCGATGCAATTCGCTTTTTAATTATATTAACAACATCATAATATGTGTAGATAATTTTCGGAATTTGTTATTCTTTAAACCAAATTAGTAAACGAAATGGTTAAGAATTTCTTCCAGCAATTGTTTTCGAAAGAAATAAGTTTTGAAATATTCGCTTTGAAGTGCGCACCCTCAACACCATACCATTTTGAATTAGGACAGCTGTCGTTTAAAGTATACGTAAGTAGTACACGGAATTTTTGGAAAGACATAAAGTCTGAAATTTGTATGTTGCGCGCAACCTCTGCTTAAATATTTAAGTTGATTAAGTAATGAATTTTTCAAACAGTTTAACAAACAAATAGGAATGCTAAATTCGACTATGCCGGATCGTCAATACCTCTCACTGCCAAAATACATGTGAAGTTAATTCACACTTATATATACACACTCACAACACCATACAATGTAAAAATAATTTTCCTAAAAAACAACACAAGAACATTTAATGAGTGATCAAATTATTCATATTTTTGCCTTAAACTCTTTTTCTACTGAAACGATTTTGATAATTATTGAATGGTAATGAGATACATTAAACTTAATATTATGTCGAAATTCTATTCTAATCTATTAATTTCAAAATTTTCTGAAAGTTCTCGGTCTATACTGAACCGAGTTGAAATTTCTCTGGACTACAATAAATACTCAGGTCGAATTTCATTGAGCTCTGTCAATTATGAGCGTGCCAACAGATAGACTACCTAAACCGTCTCAGATTTTGATTTGATGCAAGAATATATATATATATATATATATATATATATATATATATATATATATATATATATATATATATATATATATATATATATATATATATATATATATATATATATATATATATATATATATATATATATATATATATATATATATATATATATATATATTCTTTATGTGGTCTTAGATGATCTATACTTATAAAAAAACGATGATATTTTAAGTAAAAATTCAGTAACACGAGTAAAAATTTTTAAATTAAAAATTCCCAAATCCTTTTTTATGGAAGCCAAAGTGGATATTGTTGGTTATTAGGACAGTGGTCACAAGCATCGGTGGTTCAGTGGTAGAATGCTCGCCTGCCACGCGGGCGGCCCGGGTTCGATTCCCGGCCGATGCAGTGGAGATCTTTTTATATTATATTTTTAATTATTTTTCCTGTTAAAAAAATACGATAACCCTAGAAAACTACTGCATTCAGATATGAAAAGTATTATCAGATTTGAAAGGTATTAAATTTCATCCAAATATAATTCATACAGATAATCAAACGATACAGTACTACAGTATATTCGAATTTAGAGTTGAGGTCTCAAAGTTTTATATTGATTTCCGAAAATAAAAAAAAAATTTAATGTTTCAGAGATAAATAGTGAAAATAATTAACAAATCGGGGCAAATGATGGAAAAAAGCACAGACATCGGTGGTGTTTCAGTAATAGAATGTTTATTTACCAAACGCGAGTTATATAATTCTTTAACCCTGGAATGGTAAAACGCAATAACTAGATCAACTCCAACTCTATTTCAGAAAGACTTTCATGTTTAAGTTCTGTTAAAGAAAATCTTAGAATTTCTTAAATATTTTGTTTTTGAATTCTCTAATAAGAAATACTGAGATATTAACAAATCCGAACATGTAAAGTTCATTGATGGAATGTTTAGCTTCAACTCTATTTAGAAAGGTTTTTGTGAAACATTTTTTATATTTTTAATTGTTATGCAGTTATACAGTTATCAGATCAGTTAAGCTAAAATTGAATTAATATATTATATAGATTTCAGTTTGTTTTTTAAGTTGTGGAATAATAATTATGACATTAAATAAGGAATCGGGAAAAAAACTTATCGAAATACTATAAAGATGGAAAGAAGAATGTATTCAAGACTTATAGATGGTTTTAATTATCTTATTCAATATCAGTAACAGATTCAAACAGTTGGGAATCGCTCCTATAAGCATCGGTGGTTCAGTGGTAGAATGCTCGCCTGCCACGCGGGCGGCCCGGGTTCGATTCCCGGCCGATGCAGTTTGGTCTTTTTGCTATACTTTTCCATTATTTTCATTAAATAAAATAAAATTGATTGATAAAATTACTTTATAGGAAAAAGAAAATAATAAATCAAATATAAACAAAAATAAAATAATTATAAATATTCAATCAGAAATTTAATAAATAATTAACAAATAACAAAATACAATTTAAGTTGATATCAGATAGCAAGACTCTCTCTATATAATAGTAAATCAATTTGTGCTCTCATTTATCTATAAATTACAAAATAATCAAAATATCAGAGTGCAATAGAGGTAGAATATCAATAAGATTTATTATAAAGCATTTGAAGTATAAAACCCATTTTACCTCTTAGAATTTTAATATCCAGTAAATCTTTATGCCGTGTTCTCCGTACTTTTAGTTAAAACGATTTGTTTAAAATGTGTAATTTTTTATGTGTGTTTTTTTATATATATTTTTTTTTGTGTAGCACAGTGTTAATAAATTTTTTTGTTGGAAAAACAATTACATTTTATTATTAGTAATAATATTTTATTATTATTTAAGAAAAAACGAAAAAGAAAAAAAAAACTATAACTTAAACAAGTAACAGTGTTATATTCGGCTATGCCGAATATTCAATACCCTCCATCACAAATGCGTGTGAAGTAATTACGTTATGTAACTTACATACACACTCTCACTTATACTCACAGATGTATACAGTATATAAATAGTTTTTCCTCAATGTAACACGAAACACTTAATGAGTCATAAAATTTTTATATTTTTGTCTATAACTTTTTTTCTTCTGAACCGATTTTGATAATTTTTCGAATGGTAAATGAAAAATTAATGTTATAGCAAAATTTCATAATTTGTTGATTTATAATTAACAATTTTAAGAAAGTTTTTTTTTTTTTGCTTAAACTTAGAGGTTGTCCAAGATATCGGTATATATCTTTTGATATATTAAACAGATTTTGTTGATTTTAAAAAGGAAAATTTTGAGGACTATAACAAATACTCAGATCAAATTCATTGAGCTCTATCAATTATTGTGGATATGAGCGCGCCAATAACAGACAGAAGGATGGACATAGCGGAAGCGACACAAATTCTGATTTTTGATTTGATACAAGAATATATATACATTATGGGGTTTTGAGTGATACCTTCTAAGCGTACACACGGAATGACAAAGTTAATATACGCTCTTCACCACTAGTATTGATGGAGGGTATAAAATAAGTGAATTAATAAATAAAACATTAAAAATACCCTTAAATAACCCATGAAACCCCGTTTAAATCAATTAATCAATAAACCATAAACTTCAGAAAAAAAATAAAAATAAAAACAAATTAATTATTAAATAATATTAATAAACAATAAAAGAAAAAACACAAATCAAAACCATAAAATAAAAAAACACCAAAAATTAATTATTAATAATTTAAAGAAAATAAATCATAATAAAAAAAATAAAAATAATAATAAATTAAAAATAACATTTATTTGGTCGTTTAGTGGCATTTGGATGGCGTGACTTACTTGTGGTAAAATTTCGACTTGTATATGCAACCGATTCTTTGCCATCGTATATGGTATAGGCCTGCACCTGATATGTGGCACCGGGTGTTAATTCTTTAACACTGTGTTGGAATGTTGAGTCATTAACATATAATACTCTATTATATGAACTGGAAGCTTCTGATAAACCAAGAACTTTTATTTTAAATGCTGTATAATTTCCCTGAGTCGGTGGTGACCATTGGATTATAGCATTTTTACTGCTACGCACCTGTACGGATAGATTTGAGGGAGGATCGGGAGCTGGAAAAAAAGAACGGTAATAAAATTATATATTGTTTTCATCAGATTGTAAAAAGAGTAAAAATACGGTTCAAATTTAGATATAAGCATCGGTGGTTCAGTGGTAGAATGCTCGCCTGCCACGCGGGCGGCCCGGGTTCGATTCCCGGCCGATGCAGAAAGATGACTTTTTACTTTTAAATCTGGTAAACTGGTTTAAAAACTTATATGTTGTGTTGTGGTGGTAGGGTAAAGTTTTTAAACCAGCTATCTACCAACCAGATACCTACCAACACAGTTCTTGACAAATTGTTATTGTGTGTGGAGCATTGATTCTGATTAATCTTACACTGAAAAAATTCTCTTTTTACATTTTCTGTTGAACATTTCGCATAGTGTATGTTTGTGTTTCAAAAAGAGAACAAAATAAGAAACTTTTCTCCCAAATGCTCTCATTCATTTATAGTGTAAATGAATTTGCACTCTAACCTCTCGAGTCGTGAGTTGTGAATATTGGGTATTACGGTTTTAAACCCATAAATTGAAATTCATTCTTCGATTTAAGAGTTAATTTTATAGAGAAATATATTACAGAATCTTATTTGAGATCGAATTATTATTTTTTATTAAAAATTCACAAATTCTGTTTTTACGTATGAAATCACTTTCCATCAGAAACTCATTTTTTCATAAAAAGATGATCACAAGCATCGGTGGTTCAGTGGTAGAATGCTCGCCTGCCACGCGGGCGGCCCGGGTTCGATTCCCGGCCGATGCAGTACAACTTTTTATATGTTTAGTGTTATAAACTCTATTAACCCTAGAAGGCTAAAGTTCCTTTATGAAAGCAATTGAGAATGTTGTGGTCGGTCAAGCCAGACTATATATATACCGCAATGTTTATTATTAACGGTAGTTAAGAAGCATCGAACAGCCCTCAAATAATTTTATTTCCTGATTTATTCTTAAGAGTGCAGAACATTATTGAAAACTAACATTTAAGTGAAATTTATGCGTTTTTCAATGAATTTTTGTCGGGATTTAAATGAGAGCTACAAGATTTTTTAGAGCGACCCTCTTAAAATTTTGCAAATCAATTTTTGCTTATAATGTTTATCGTGATTTGAACAGTAATTTTCACAGTACCAACGTATATGTGAGATTTATGTATTTTGAAGTGATATTTTAAGGGACTTGAATGGAACCTATAATAAGCAATGGATCGACACATTATTTGGCCCTTCAATAATCATAAGACTTATTTCTGTTAAATATTATTAATATGACTTTACATTAAGGACTTTTATGAGCTTAAAACTTCATTCTGGGAGGATATTTGTATGGGAAGTAAGTGAAATATTAGACGTTACATGGCCACTTTCAATAGGCTTCGTTTGAATGCACATCTAACCGTCTGTCCGGACGAAATGTTATCCTTAAATTGACTCCGAAAATGATTCTGAGTTGAACGGTATACTCAAAGGCGGTTGTAAAGCCATTGTTTCTGTATGTTGCAAAACATCAGCACAAACGCATACGGTAGTTTAGGGTAAAATCTATATATTTGTTCTTAATTAAAGAAAACTGCTACAAAATGTAAAATATAATTGACATAAGATCAAGGGTCCTTTATAAATAAAGAAATCATCTGTAATAAATTAAAACTTAACAAATGAGAATTTAATCTCTTTCTTTGAATACATCTTTTCGGGATTGTGACTTTTGGAATGAAATTAAAATTTACGAATGCTTTTTCATTATTGTTCGAAAGGAAATTCCTAGATCTTTGGAGCAAACGAACAAGCATCGGTGGTTCAGTGGTAGAATGCTCGCCTGCCACGCGGGCGGCCCGGGTTCGATTCCCGGCCGATGCAATCTTTACATTTTTATTACTCTATCTCATCTCAAAAACCGCATGTTAAATTAAAATAAATATATGATCATCATGATCTTTTGAAAATTAGTTTTGCCTATTTGTTTTTAAGAGGAACTGATAGTAATTAAAAACTATTTTCCTAAGGCTCTTTGCAATAGTTAGAGCGTATAAATATACAAAATTTTAGGTCACTTCTTCTACTTCATATATATAACCCAATAAATACCCTAAGGAAATTAGGGTCACTAATATAATTTTCTGAAATATTGGATTATATTTTGTAAATGTAAAAAAAGTATAATTGCATCGGCCGGGAATCGAACCCGGGCCGCCCGCGTGGCAGGCGAGCATTCTACCACTGAACCACCGATGCTTATGAAAAACTGTTGACGAAATAACAAAATATTAATTTACAACTTTAAATGCAGTGAAGAAAACTATGATTTTAGTTAAATTGCTTATCATAATCTGGAGTTAAAGATTTAAAATTAAATAAACGATTTAATAAACAGAAAACATACAGATGATATTTGCAAGATTTTCATTTTCGAGAAGATTGGGTGTAAATTGGGTTGTAAGCATCGGTGGTTCAGTGGTAGAATGCTCGCCTGCCACGCGGGCGGCCCGGGTTCGATTCCCGGCCGATGCAATTTTACGTTTTTTTTTAGTACTACACATCGCAATTTCCACTGATTTTGTAGTAATAACCATTAATGGGTCAATCATAATAGTTTTTGAAAGTACTGAATTTAGTGTTTGAGCTAATTTGATTATTTAAATTGTATTGAAAGTCTTATCTATCTTAGGTCAAAGTTCAGTAATAAATTATAAATCATATGGATTAAAGTTATAATTTACATATTCTATTTTATGTGTTGGAATCGCTTTTCGTCTCAAAATCGCACTATGTTGGGTTTGAATTCGTGAGCATCGGTGGTTCAGTGGTAGAATGCTCGCCTGCCACGCGGGCGGCCCGGGTTCGATTCCCGGCCGATGCATATTCTTTATTTTTCGAAATCTTATTTAATATGTTTTAGATACCTTTCTTATAAATGAGCTCCATGTTTTTTAGGTTTTCAGTAAATTTATGTACAATTTAAAAAATTCAAAGATTAATAAAAAAAAGGGATCCTGCATCGGCCGGGAATCGAACCCGGGCCGCCCGCGTGGCAGGCGAGCATTCTACCACTGAACCACCGATGCTTACGAAATGCTGCTGACAAAATAATGAAATATAAATTTCTAACAACAATTCAAGTGTTTAAGCGTGTGGTCTTATCTTGGTGACCCAAATAATCCTCATCAAATGTTGAAATATGATCTTTGGACACTTTTGAATATATTTAACGGGTAAAATACAAAGATTTTTCTTGTGGAGCTATTTTAAAGTTATTAGTTAAAATCTCATGAGCATCGGTGGTTCAGTGGTAGAATGCTCGCCTGCCACGCGGGCGGCCCGGGTTCGATTCCCGGCCGATGCAGTTTCAATACTTTTTACTATTTTTGCTGGCAAAAAGGAATTGTTATTAACAACTTTGTATCTATAAAACTAGTTTTATAAATGCATAAGGAACTTAAATTCTTGAGCTGAAGTCATCTTAGAAACTTGTTTTTTGATGTTTTAAAATGTATAAAAAGTTTATATTTTAGTTGTTTAAAACTAGTTTTAATATTAAAACTATTTGCAGCATCTAAGAGATGAAAAAAGTATAAGTTTTAAATTTATATTCGGTAATTTCAACGGCAGTTTCCCATCAGCATCGGTGGTTCAGTGGTAGAATGCTCGCCTGCCACGCGGGCGGCCCGGGTTCGATTCCCGGCCGATGCAGTTTCGCTTTTTTTATTTTTTTATTCCCAAAAAATATTTCAAGAGAAAAGTTATTCGCGAATAAATTCATTATCTAAATTTCACTTTAAATAAAATTTATAAAATTTAAAATATTCAAATTTTAAATCTTATTTCTGATTATTTTCTATATATTTTGTGTTGTTTTTGCTAATTAACAGAATTGATTAGCAAATATTAATTTTGTTAAATAATTTATCTGTTTATTTAACTAATGAATTAAAAAAAGTGTGAATAATTTATGAGTTAAATAAATTAATAAAATGAAGAAAGAGAAAAAAGGAATATTTAAGTTGTTGTAGATAAAAAGTTTAAGTCCATACTAATATTTAGTATAGAGCTTAATGTTACCAACTAAAATAAACTTTGTTCCAAGTTTGCCAAGTTTCTTCGAATTTCGGACTTTCAGTTCAAACGAAAATTATGCCCGACGGAGGGAAGGACATTGTTTTTATTATTTTAAAATAATTTTCGGAAGTGGGTCGGAATGGGAGCTACTGCCATTTTAAATATTTTTGAAATTTAACAAGTGAATTCGGACTAATACAAAGAATATTTGTACGGGAGCCACCTGAAATATTAGACCGAATATGAGTAAATTCAATAGAGCTTGTTCTTGAGCCAAAACAAAGTGATTCTGAGTCAATTCGAATTCTAATTGTTTTGTAGGTCTTCCACTGTTTATTGTAGTTATAGACAATTCTTAAATTATTTTAGTGATCGTTATAACGTTTCTAATTGACAGACAAACGGACATGACTAAATCGACTTAAATTTTAATATGAGTCAAGAATATATAAAATTTATCGGGTCTTGGCGTTACACACGAAATGACAATTATAATGAAATTTTATTTTAATCTGAAGAATAGTTTTTGGAAAACTAACAAGAGTTAGTTGTCTGCATTTATCTCAGATATCGAAATATATATCTTGCGGGGTTAAGACCCTTCTTCTTGCTTCTTCTTGACGTAACAAACTCAAGACACTCTCTGTCATCACTTGTGGTGTTGGACGGTGTAAAAATACTAGAGCATGGAAAAACTTGGAGCAAAATTTTTATTTTCGGATGATCTTCTTTTGCGAAGAGATTTAAAATAAAACTTTTCTTCGATAGAAATTTTTATCTTTAAATGTTCGATTTTGGTCGCGAGCCAAACAAATAAAATCTTTTTGTAAACATTCCTTTTTCACCTTAATAAATAACTATTTTTATCTGCTCAATATGACTCAAAATAATTTGTGCGAATTATTCATTTTAAAACTCTTTTTTGTATTTCGCTCCTTTTGGATTTGAAAAAATTTTTTAGAGCGATAAAAAATAAAACTCTTTTTTTAATAAAAATTGAATTCTTTAACGGATCAGCTCTTTTAAGGAGCGTAAAAATAGTCTAAAACTGTACGTTGCAAAAAATACAATTATACTTTCGTCTTAAATACAATTTTTGTAGTTTATATTATTTTGAGCGCATTAACACTTAAGTGAATATTTAAATGGAGGTCAGCAAATAAAGTAACAAATAAAAAAACTATTTTTGTAAATTGAAATACAAAAAGTGACGGAATCATATCATATAAACCTATTCTAGGTCAATTTTAGGGTGAGGTTATGTTAACAGACTTATTACATTTTTCCCCTCACACACACCAACAATACGCCTTATATTATTTACAATACCTTAGGGTACAATATTAACGGCTAAACCTTAATATAAACCTTCTTTCTCGAATGGTCGAAATAAATTTTTCTTTAAGGTTAACAACCAACAAATAATAATTAAATGTTAACAAGCAACAACAACAACATAACAACAGTTAAAGTCATAATAAATTTGTTGTTTAAGCTGACATTTGTTACGAAATTTATATTAAAACAAAAAACTCTTAAATTCTTCATTTTCTTTTTAGTATTTTTATATCCTCCACCACCAAAAGTTGTGTGTGTCTGTATGTTGTACTCTCACATTCACAATAATTGAGCTCAATGAAATTTAGCCTGAGTATTTGCTATAGTCCTGAGAAGTTGCCCATTTAAAGACATCAAAATCGGTTCAGTATGTTGTAATAATATTAGCTTTTACCCCTTGAGGTTTGCTGCTCAAACATTCTCCTCAGTCCAAGATCTCGAAAGAAATTTCACAAATCATAACGTGTATTACAAAGGGACAAGGGACAAGGACCGCTGGCCCTGTCCATTCTAAAATTTTATTAAATATTTGCATTGCATGGGATCAACCTCCTTCCTTGATCCTAACCGTTCTACATTTTGTCCAGTAAAAGTGTTTGGAAACAAACTTTAGAACAATCGCTGTTATAATCATTCTTTCCTTTGTATAATTTTTTAACAAAAAATGGTTCCCTGAGAAAGTGAACTCTCGAGAACTCTCGCTTTTTATAGTTCTTTTGCCATTTAAGAATCATTATTTGCTTTTGTATGGAGGGATATCTCTCCTGGTCCTATCCGTCCTACATTTTGGCCAGCAAAATAGATCCGTGGGAAAGTAAGCTTTTACAGTCCTAAGGTATTCGATAATTAATAATTTGCTTTGTATGGGAGTAACTATTCCCTTTATCATACTCGTCCTTTTATTTTTGATCGGTAAAACGAATTCTTGAGAAAGTGTTTTGGGGTCGAATTTGAGAACTTTTGCTATTATAGTTCTTTAGATGTTTTATAATCAACATTTTTTTTGTATGGGGGAAGCCTCTTCCCATGTTCCTATCCGCGCTTTGTTCTGTCCAGTTAAACAATTACTCGATGTAGTCGTTCTTTAGATTTTCAATGATCAATATTTTCTTTGTATAGAGGCCACCTCTCCCCCTGACTCTATTCGCCCCCATTTTGTCTTGTAAAATAGTTCCTTGAAAAAGTGGTTGGGGCTAAATTTATTATAAATTTATAAATTTATTTATTCTTTCTATGGGGATTACCTTTCCCCCTGATCCTATCCATCCTACATGTCAAGTAAAACAGTTCCTTGAAGAAGTGATTGAGATAAATCTTGACAATTCTCGCTGATATATTTCTTTAGATATTCGATTATCAATATTTGCTTTGTATGGGGGATACATCAGCCCTTGGTCCTATCGAAGTTTTTTATAGCTTGTTACTTTCGGGTATATGCGGATCATTGTGTGAAAACTTAAGCAAAATCGGTTCTTTACCAGAAAAGTTAAGGCAAAAATATAACTAATATTATCAGTCATTAACTGTTGTGGTGAAGGGTGTTTAAGGTTCGGCATAGCCGAAACTTGTTTATTATATTCTTAATGTTTCTTAAACAAGGAAATGAGTTTGCAATAGAATAAAAAGGAAACGGATCTTGTTGTTAGTTGTAACTAATTAACGTTTCAAGCATAAACGGAAGTTGTAAGTTTGTTTTTTGTTTCTTGATTTCTTTTTTTCTGTTTTTCTAAGGTTGATTTCATGAATTTTAATTTAGCAAAAAAATATAAATGAGCTTTTTTTTAGTTTAACTTCAGAAATTGCCAAAAGTATCAGAAACAAAATTTTCAAAATTTATATTATTTTTCGTTGCTTAACAAATTTAACACAACTTTAACTTTGTTCCACAAGAAAAGGAGTTGAAAGCGTTTGCATGTCTGTCTTGTGGTTTATTTAAATAATTATTTGTTTAATTTGTTATTTCCTAATTCTATCAAAATATAATTACAATTTATTTTTTGCATTTTGGAAATTTTCCATAAATTTCAATATTAGTTTTTGCTTTTATTACATCATATAAGGAGTGTGATCGCAAAAGTTTTAACATACATATATGTAAGTAAAAAATTGATTACAAATATTATAACAATTTACAAAAATATATATTTTTATAGTTTAAATCACAAGTGAAGAAGTTTTTAACCTTTTTCGGACACCCTACTTTTAACGGTTTTATAGTACTTTCTGTCACTTTGCTTGAACAGGTAGTTCATCTTTGTTTAAAATCTACCACACTTTAAGACATCTTTTAGTGTTCTTTAATTCTCTTTTAACAAAAGCCCAATATCTCCCTCTTGTCTGAGCTCCGGACAGTTAGGATTTTCCTCTTTTGAAACAAATACCAAACTATTGTTCTTGCACCATTTAAGGACATGTTTATCACAGAGACAGGATGTCAAGTCAGGCCGAAAATAAGTACACACTTTAAGAAGTCTTATCAATGGAAGAAGCCTTTATTCTAAACATTCCTTAATGAATTTCGATGCAACAAATGATTGGCTTCTTTAAATGCTTTTGGGTTCTAGAATTTACCGCAACATTCCCTAGAGCATTAGCAACATAAAATTTTTGACCTGGAAGTTGAGAAAAATCTGCTAGAACATACGTTTCGTCATCCATTTTTTTTAGAAAACTTGTCTTCAATTTCCGTGTTCTGTTTGAGGCCTCTTAATTTGAGCCTCTAGTTTTAACATTTCGTGTGAATTAGTACGAGCACTGAACCGAGCTTATTTTTCTACCGGATGCGTTGGAGGCTCTTTTGAACATGTTTTCTTCTTTGGCTTTTGAAGCACCATGTGGTTTATTCCTTCTAAATGAATGAGGTTTTCTATCAAAAGACAAGTTCTTTCAGTACTATTTTTTAACATTGGAAACAGTTTGACTGCTTGGCCAATTTTTTTGTAGGACCAAGTTGGGTTTATTTGAAAATATTTAACAATTTCAGCATACACAAAAGGACAATATCTCCTTTTGTTTAATATTAAACATAAAAATAGATAGATTTTACAAAGGTGACTTCAACAAAAATAATAACAAACAAATAAACGTTTTAATAAAAACGTGTATTAAGAATTTTTCGATTTCACTCCTTAAAAAATATCTGCTATTGCTTGACTTTGGCCCCCAAAAAATTTTGCTTATAACCTGAATTTTTGTTTCTATTTAATTCCCCAAATGTTAATTGTTGCTGCTAATTTAACTTTCTCTTTAATTTTTATTATTTTTTAAATTATTAAAAATTTCATATTTTAATTACGCGTTGATGACCATGACGCACAATTTGTATGATATTTATGACGCAATAGTCATTTGTTAATTATAGTTTTTTTGCTAAATTATAAATTAATGTATTTTTGTGTGTTTTCTTTTTGCACACAATTTATTTAAATGTAATTTTGTCATTTTTTTGCAAAAATTTATGATCTCAGTTGTGGAGAGATTTGTTGTTAAATGAAAGTTTTTACTGATCAGAAATACAATTTGAAAACAACTTAATTTAAAAAAAAATAACTGAAATTTATAATACTAAATCGATTCAAGAACACTTGTATTAAGACAAAAACAATTAAGAATACTATATTCCACCACAAATGCATATGAAGTAAATACGTTATATTTCATACATTTTAATTACTTACATATACACTCATAAACACATTATTACTTATTATTGAAACTGAATTGCTTTTGATTAGTTTTGGAATAGTGTTGAGGTATATGTAGTTTAATATTACGGAAAAATTTCATTCCAATTCTCAAGATGACCTTCTCTTAAATTTAGAGAAATCGGTCTATATCCTTTTAAATACCAAACCGATTTGAATGGTTTTAGAAAGGAAAATTCTCAAAACAATAACAAATACTTAAGCCAAATTTCATTGAGCTCTGTCAATTATTGTGGATGTGAGAGTACCAACAATAGACAGGTGGATATAGCTAAATCGACTCAAATTTACATTGTGGGGTCTTGACTCCAATTACCGTTTTAAAAATTAGCTCTAACTTTTCGTACCAAATAGCCCGAAAAGAGTTCTGATTTCTAACCGAATTTGTAGGAAGCATTCTATTTTTATGGGTTTAGAAACATGTGGACCATTTCTTTTACAGACAAGATCTTTCAGTACTGTTCAATCATTTTGGAAACAGTTTGAAGTCAGACATTCGAATGCTTGATCAACTTTTTTTAAGGATTAAGTCGGGTTTTTTTCATTTGTTTGACATTTAAAATAATAACTGACATTTTTTAAAAATGCATACACAGAAAGAAAACATGAAGTAAAATCAACGTTTAACAAAGTTGATTTGCGACTGAATATTTTTTTCAAATTTAGTTTAGAATCTTACGATATTAATGTATAAAATTATACAACGATATTTTTTTAATTACTTTTAAATAGAATCATTTCAAGAATATTCTCATGAAACTGTATTTACTGTGAAACAATGTTAAATTAATATTTTATAACCATGAAGCAAAATCATAACTGAAAAAAGTTAAATTATGTATATTTTAATAAATTTTACATTGATTTTTTGTGTGTTAATTGTAAAAAAAAGAAATTTTTTCCAAAATCAATATTCTTAACAATTCGATATTTTTTTCTAAAATGTAAAAATTTTTCATCATTCGATTTTTTATATAATTTTTGTAAATCATTTTGTAAAAATTTCTTTAAAATTGTTTAAAATAGAAAACTTTACAAATTTGTAGAAAAATAATAATGTAGAAAAATAAATATTTATTAAAATAAGACAATGAAATATTTTACGTAATAAATATAAAAGTCAAGCATGAAGGCGTATGATTAATAATTGTCAACTGTAGAAAGTATACGCTCTGAGCAAAAGTGAAAAATAAATGTTTTTGCCGGCGGAAAATCTATAACAAAGTTTTTGAATTATATATCACATATTTGTTCTTAATAATTTAACATCAAAATCTTGAATTCTTCATTTTTGTTCAAAATTCATTTATTTAAACAAAAATTAAAAAAAAAAATTCTTGTTATCTTTTTATACCCTACACCAACGAAGGTGGTTGGGGTGTTATACATTTGTGCTGATGTTTGTTACATACACAGAAAATGGTGTTACACCCACCTTTACGTGTACCGTTCGCATAATCACTTTCTGAGTCAATTAAAAGATGTCTGTCCGTCTGGCTGTCCGGCAGACTGTCCATGTAAACGTTGTGTCCATGTAAACGTTGTGTCCATGTAAACGTTGTGTCCATGTAAACGTTGTGTCCATGTAAACGTTGTGACTAGGAAATCAAATTCGACGAGGATCGTTCATTAATTTTTCGTTACTGGCATTTTTAACCAACGATGTGGTGTAGGGTATTAGATAGTCGGGCTTGATCGACTATACATTCTTATTTGTCAACCATTATTTTATGGTCTTAGCCCACATGTTTAACAAAATTATTATTAAATTAATAATTTAAGTCAACCTTCCCATTTGTGGAGAATAAATTCTTTGTTTAACTTAAAATTGCTTGAAACACTTTAATTCCGCTTAAAACAGCCCAACATTATGATTTTCTGCACAATTTTGTAAATTCTATATAATAAGAAGATTATTGTTATTGTTGTTGTTGTAGTCAAATTATTTTTGCCCACATTGATAATGATATATACTGTCATTTACATTTCAATATATATTAAATTAAATACGTCTCAGTGCACTTAAAAAACAACAACAAAAAAATTATAAATTAATTTAATAACACATTTCCATTATTACCGCCCTCTCGTAATAAAAAAAGAAGAGAAAAAATTAATTATTAAATTAACAAGATAATGGAAATTATTAAGATAAAAAAGAGAAACATTTAAGAGAAATTTTGAAATAAAAAAAAATTATTTCGATTTAAGTTTATAAATTAAAATTTATTTTCTGCAAGTGTTTTAACCAAAGAATGGAAAAATGATCTTAATTTTTAATCTTCATTTATGAAGATTAAAAAAATAAAACAATTTTTTGCAATTAAAATTTGTATCCGAATTTCTTCGATTTTGCTCCGAGCAAAATCGAAAATTAAAACCTATTTTACTCCTTTTTCAGTTAAGAATAAAAAATAAAGATTATTTTTTAACTCGCTTAAAATGCGAAATGATTGAAAAGAAAACAAAAATGTGCAATAAATTTTTTTTATATCAAAAAAATGCAGTAAAATATTTTAATATGTCTGTGCGTTTGTATATCTACTCAAAGTTGTAAACCTACAAACATCTCTTTGTAAGTTTAATGAAAAAATTTTTGACTGCTAAACACGACTTCATAGCAATTTGCGAATTATTATTTTTAAACTCTTTTTATATACAACCTTTTTCATTTTATCCGTTTTGATTTTTATCATTTTTTTAGAAAAAATAAAACTCTTTTTTATAATTAAAATTTAACTCTTTGAAAGATCTGATCTTATGAAGAGTAGAAAATAGAGTCGAAAACTGTACCTTGATTTTTACTGTTAAAAAGGTTTTGTAAATTATTTAAATATCATCATCATTGTGCTGTCAACTTCTCAATGTGACATGTCATTTAATCATGTCCTTAATTGATTTTTTTTCTATCTCTCTCCTCTCTTTCTCCCTCTCTTATTTATTTTTATCTTTTTCACTTTAAAAATTTAAATTGCAAATGACAGTTACATAAAAACTTTGTAAAAACAACTTTAAACTATAAAAAAATATTATTAAATTGAAAACCATTAACAAACAACCCACAATGTCAATTTCGTGCAACAAAATATGCAGCAATGAAAAGGAGAGTGAAGCGGAAGAGAGAAAGAGAACGATAAATATGTAAATAAAATATTACACCAGTTTAGTGTAAATGTCAATAATGAAATTATAAATATGAAATAATATTTACATGTAGAAAAATGTTTTATAAACAGGTAAACAACAAAAACATGTAGATTATGAAAACAGACATACACTGAGAGAAATATTGGTGGGAGATTCTACTTATTCGTTTCGGAAATTTTATTATGTAAAGTGTATTTCGATCTTTTAATTAATTCAATGGAAAATCGGAAGGATCAAAATCAAATGATAATTGGAATCTTTAAATGGTAATTTGGAGTGAGAAATTTTAAATTGTAAAGGAACTAAATTCGTAATCACTTAATGAAAAAAAAATAACACTATCTGATCGATTGAATGAATTATGGAGATGAAATGATTTTGGGAACATCTCATCACATGTATCTGTGATGACTTCACTTCTGTTTAGCTGGGAAATTTTTATGGAGTGTGGATCAGAACATACAACTAGATTTTGAAATTTGAAAACCTTGATAAAAAACTGATCGAAAACACCTTCAAGGATTATTTGGGAAAAAAGTTTTAAATTTTAGGAACTAACGATATTTTTGAAATCGAAATTTTTCGAAAATTTTATTAAAAATTAAGTTTTCACTTAAGATAGTGATAGGAAATTTATTTTTTAAATAAATAAGTAAAAAATAATAATTTTTAATACTAAATAAATAAATATTAAAATATTAAAAATTTGATCGAAGTAAATCTTTTAATTTTTTTTCGAAATTGTAAATTTTTGGAATATTATTTTTAAAAAATGTTCAGAACTGTTTGAAATATTTTCAACATAAAAAATTATATTTTTTTAAATAAAAAATGAGTTTTTAAAATAAAAAATAAATATATATTTTTTTTATTAGAATTCATTAAAATTTTTACAAAACATAATTTGAAAGTAGAAATTTTTTTAATAGAATAAGCATTTTATTTTTTTCAAAACCTCATTTTTTCAATAAAAAAACTTTTAAAAATTGAAAATTTAAAAAAGATATTTTTATATTTTTCTCAAATATATTTTTTTAGAAATTTCGAAACATTAAAGTTTTGTTAATTTTTAAATATATGAAACTTTTTCTTAAAATCTTCCAAATAGAAATTTTTAAAAAATTTTTAATACAGAAAATATTTGATTTTTTTTTTGAATTTCTATTTCTTTTTTTTTAAGATGGAAAATTTCAACATTTTTCTTAAATAGAAATTTTTTAATTTTTTTTTTAGAATTTTAAAATTTGTAAAAATTTTTCAAAATGCAATATTTTGATTTTCTATAATATAAAATTTATTAAAATCGATTTTTTTTTTTTTAATTTTTCAAAATATAATTTTTAATAGAATTTTTGAAATTTGTAACTCTTTTGTTTTTAATAGAATAATTTTTTAAAAAGAAATGTTTGAAATTAATTAAAAAATAAAATCTTTAAGATAAAATCCTTAAAATTTTTCAAGTAAAAAATAAAAAATAAAATTTTTTGAAATACAATTATAATTTAGTAAAATATATAACAAAAATGTTTAATTTTTAGATATTTTTTAATAATAATCAAAAATATATTTTTGAGTTTTCAAAATATATATATATTTTTTTCTAATTTTAAATAAAAATTCTTTAAAATAGAAAATCTTTGACATTTTTCAAAATAGAGATTTTTAATTTTAATTTTCGAATTTAATTTTTAAAGTGAAATATTTTACAATAATTACAATTTTGATTAAATTTTATAAAATAATGCTTTCAATATTTTGTTTTTATTTTTTAATTAAAAAATTTGGTTTCTTTAATTTAAGTTCCAATTTTGTTACAAATATGTAATTAATTTCGAGAAAAAAACTAAATTTGGATCAGTTCCGATCTTAAAAAAATATGTGTTCATTGCTAAGCGAATGATATTATAAATTATTTTATCATTAAAATGTAAAAAAATATTTGATTAAAATTGTTAAAATTCTATAATTTCAATTATCAAGTTCTATATCGATTCAAAATGAGACAATTTTTTTATAATTTTTTTCCTCAGTGTAATTACAATATTTTTCTCTTATAAAAATTAATAAACAATTTATTGACAATAAAAAATCGTATAACAACTTACCCGTTGTTATGGACACAGTCCACGTCAACCAATCGTGATGTGTGAAATTTGTATAATACAACCAAAAATTATATTTGGTACCGGGTAAAGCACGCGAAAATTGTATTTCATCGCCAATCTCATTTGAGGGAATTGTTGCATTTGGTTCTGGATAACCATATGGCGGACTATAGTCTAGACGATAATAGGCATCGTCCATACCTTGATTATTGGGTATGCTAATGGCTAAATCGGCACAATTCACATGCTAAAAGGAGATAGAAAAAGAGAGAGAAAGAAAAAAATATTAATAAGTTTTAAAATTTTGCATGTTCATGATTAATTGAAATAATTTGTTTATTTAGAGAAAAAAATATTCGTTAAACTGAAAGAATTGTTCTCGGAAATGTTTCAAAAAGGTGAGATTTATTTTTTTCACATCATAAATATAATTTGAGAAGTGATTAATTTTAACATGAATTTGCAGTAAGGAAATGCACAGGGGGCTGGATATCAAAGTTTAAGAAGTCATATAAACAATTTAATATAAATTTTATTTATAATTTAAAAATTTCTACTGCATACCATTAGTCTTAACTATTAAATAATTTCTGTAGCATACTTTAAGGCAAATAAATATTTAAAAACTTTTAACAAGTTGTCAAATATTTAAAATTAAATTGGTAAAAAAACCTTAAATCTTTAACACTTTTTTTATCGAATTTTTTTGATACAAAATATTTTCTATAAAAAACTACACAACCCGGAAAAGCAATACATATATGCACTCATACATATAAACATCCTATCTGCATTTACAGTCAAAAGAACATTTACTACAATACAAATATACGACGTACTAGACTCGAAAAGAGTATAAAAAAGGAAAATAATTTTATGCAAAAACCCCAAATACATTTACATCAGACCACCAACTCCATTGACATCAGTTGCAGAAGGAAGAAAAAAGGAACAAAAACAAAATGCCAAGCAATCGAAATCAGCAAAACCAGCATCCATATAGACGACATAACAGAACAGGAAGAAATCGAGATATAAAAAACATCCAACATTTAAATAAACAATAAATGGGCTGCTCTCTGCTCCGTTAGTTTCTCTTGCTTGTGTGACAGAGGCTGCTTAACCAGGCTGCATGAGTGACTAACTGATTGGGTTTTGGGCTGGATGATTGCGGTCGCATTCTTCATAGTACAACCTTCATTTATTGAAAATGATATTGTATGACTGAGATAAAAACATTTATTTATTCATAGTTAAAATTTGTACTCCCTCATAAAAGGAACATCATCATTACGAGATGTACACACATGAATGTATGTGTTTGAAGAACTTAAACTGATATTTGTTTAAAAGAGAGTATTTTGCCTTTTATGGTTTAACTGTGAGGCGGGGGGTGCATTGGTCTTAGAAAGGTTTACAATTTTTCATCAGTTTAACATTATTTATGTAACTAGAATTTTCAAGGAGTGAGACCGAGGAAAATCTTAATATACAATTTACTGTATTCGGAACGGAATTGGAATCGAACTAGAATTAGATGTGAACGGGAAATTAATTAGATCCAAACTCTAAAAGAACTAGAACTGCTGTATAAATGAACTGTAACTGCACTACAAATGAAACAGAACTGATCTAAAAATGAACTAGAATTAAACTAGAACTAGAACTAAAAAGGAACTGAAGTAGAAATGAACTAAAACTGTACTAGAACTGAACCAGAACTGAACTTGAACTAGAACTGAAATAGAACTGAACTAGAATTAAACTAGAACTGAACTAGAACTAAAAAAAGAACTGAAGTAAAAATGGACAGGAACTGTACCAGAAGTGAACTGGAACTGAACTAGAACTGAACAAAAACTGAACTATAAATGAACTAGAACTTGAATTAAACCAGAAATAAACTAGAACTGAAGTAGAAATGAACTAGAGTTGAACTAGAATTGAACCAGAAGTGAACTAAAACTGAACTATAAATGAACTAGAACTTAACTTGAATTGAACTAGAACTGAACTAGAACTGAACTTGAACTGGAGTAGAACTGTACTAGAACTAAACTAGAATTAAACTAGAACTGGAGTAGAACTGAACTAAAATGAAAATAGAACTGAACTAGAATTGAACTAAAAGTAAGCCAGAACTGAACTAGAACCGAACAGGACATACAACCAAACTAGAACTGAAAAGGAACGTATCTAAAATTGAACCATATTTTGATTCATATGATTTGAATGAATATAACTTCCAAAATATAGCAGTCACCTAATTCTCTGTTGCCACAAATCAATAAAATCAATTAACACGTTTTTTTCAACAGTTTACTTTAACACTCTCTCCTTTTACCTCTCCAAAACAAAAAATGGAGAATATAAACTCTATAAAATATTCATTCCATTTAACGTTTTAAAATGTTGTTGTAGGCGTCAGCTGACCATTTTAGTTTGATGAATTTTTCATTAAACCAACAAACGGCCCCAACACTTATTCAATACTCATCGCTGACGTTCGACACCGTTAATGTAAGATAATTCTAGGAAAAGGCTCGACCATACAGCTGTTGAAATGCATACATACATATCTATACACATACATATACAGTTAATATTTAAATAAAAATAGTAAAAATGGAAAAAAGTATATAAATATAATTTATTTATTGACACTAAGTGAACGTGACTTTTTAAAAGTGCAAACTATTAAAAGATTTTTGACTATAAAATTTTACAACAGTTTATTTTTTTTGTTTTATTATTCTTTTTTAACTAAAATTTTGTTAATAATCGTAAAATTTTATACATTTCACGTACTTTTGCAAAAATATGATCACAATTTAATATTCATAAAAATTCACAACAACACTTTTTATTTTCTTTCCATTAAAAGAGATAAAAGACCAACAAATGTTTAGAATCTAACTCAACTCTTTTCGTTTTTGTTTTTTTTTCCTTTTGAATCCGCCAAAATAATTCAATAAATGATAGCGAAAAAGGAAAAACAAAAACAAAACTATTGGGAAAATTGCCAAAAAAAAAAAAATGGCACTCGTTCTAGTCGATTATTTATAAAGTGGATGGAGAGCAGGCGTTTTCACTATTTATTGACTGTGGAATATATTAAAGTTATTTTCATTTCATTTCGTTGTTTTTTTTCCTCTCCATTTAAGTGACATTCGGTCTTAAATAAATAGTTTTAGTTTTAGTTTCAGTTCTTATTTTTTGCTTAAATATTTAATAGTTTGAAACTTTGTTTGGATGCATTCAGTCATCCACTCATTCATATGAGTATCTCGTAAAATGACTACATTAGCTAAAGTGTTAAATAATGAAGTGAATGGATGGATGTATGAATGAAACGAGATGATGTTCATCAAAAATGGTAATAAAAATAAAGAAAATACTTCGTTGGTTTTAAGTGTTTAAATTGCTTGACCACACACATTGAGTGGATGAATTTTTTTCAAAGGAAAATTCATAATTTCTTTTATGACCAACCAATTAGAGGTGATAAATCCAGTTTAAGAGGAAAATCGCTTTATTTTATTAATTAAAATAATAACATCAATTTAGTGGGAAAATAGTCAAATTGATATCAATTTAAAAAGTTATTCCACTAAGGGTTTTCATCGAAAATCGCTGTCAAAATTCTGGAATGAAAAAGTTGTTATATAAAATTGGATAACTATTTTGTATTTCTACTTGAATTCTAATTCTATTTTGTCTTAGTTTTATTTCAGTTTTGGATCTTGTTATAGCTCAGTTTTATTTCAATTCTGGTTAAGTTCCAGTTTAGTTTTAATTCAATTCTAGTTCTTGTGCAGTTCTTTTCAATTCAAGTTCAATTCCAGTACAGTTCCAGTTTAGTTGAAGTTTAACTTTAATTCAGTTCTAGTTAAATTCAGTTTAGTTCAATTTTAGTTCAGTTCAAATTCAGTTCTAGTCAACTCAATTTTAGTTCAGTTCAAGTTTAGTTTTAGTTTAATTCTAGTTCTACTGCAGTTGTGGTACAGTTTAAATTCAATTCCAGTTCAATTCATATTTCAGTTTTAGTTTAGTCCTAATTCAGTTTTAGCTTAATTCTAGTTCAGTTCTTGTTCAATTCTAGTTCAGTTCACTTTTAGTTCAGTTAAGTTCAGTTCTATTTCAGTTCGAGTTCTGTTGTAGTTCAGTTCACTTTTAGTTCAATTTTAGCTCAGTTAAGTTCAGTTCCTGTTCAGTTCTAGTTCAGCCGAATCTAGTTCTAGCTCAGTTCTGATTCAGTTTTAGTTCAGTTCCAGTTCAATTCCAGTTCACTTCTATCTCAGTTCTAACTCAGTTTTAGCTCAGTTCTAGTTCAGTTCTTATTCAGTTCTTATTTTAGTACAGTTCTGGTTCAGTTCTTCTCAGTTCTAGTTCAATTTTATTTCAGTTCGAGTTCAATTTTATTTCAGTTTTAGTTCAGTTCCAGTTCAGTTCTAGTTCAGTTCACTTCTATCTCAGTTTTAGCGCAGTTCCAGTTTAGTTCCAGTTCAGTTTTAGCTCCCTTTAACTTGATTTCCCGCAGCTGGTCCTTGCCCACATATGAATACTTTATTTTATTTGTATTTGACATAACTTTAGACTCATGACACTGCCTATAATCTGCTTCTCTTCTATCAATATTTCGCTCACATTCGTGTTGATTAACATTAAAATATTTTCTTTTTTTTTTCTTCTAAATTATTTTCGTGAGTTTAAAATTAAAAATTTGTATTCAGTAGTTAAATAAAAATCGTTGGCAATTAAACAAATTCGATAAAAAAGTGTTGTAAACAAGTGATAAATAATGATAAAATTAAATGAAATAAAAATTTTATAAACATTTTTTGCTAATTTGTTTTAAAGCATTTTCAACAAATTTATTGAGCTGCCATTAAAATGGTAATAAAATGTTAATAAAAATACCCAGTGAACATTCGTTTATAATAAATAATAATAAATTTGTTAATAAAATACGATTTAAAGGATCTATAAATAAAACACACCTCCACCAATATTTTTAATTCTAAAAGAGTGTTGAGTGTTGGGTTTTCAATATGTAAATTTAATTTTAATTACAATTAATAAAATTCTGTTAAATATATAATTTATGTCTATAAAAATACTTGTTCATTTAACTATCGATATATAAATTCATATTAAAGTTTATTTTATGGTTTAACCACAAAAACCCTACAAATATAAATAAATTGGATTTATTTTCCAAAAATTATATTTCATTTTATTGATTTAAGTTTCCAATTGACAGAATTTGGATTTAATTACAAATCAAAATATTGTTTATTGTTAAATAAATATATTTTTTTTAATTATAAATGATATTCTATCAATAAATATTGCCAAATGGAGGGAAGGAAAGAGCATTTCCAAACAATAGAAATCATTGACATTTCAAAAATATTGTTGATTATTCCTGTTGCACAGTGTGTCCAAATCGATTGTTTTGATATGATTTTGTAACTTTTTAACCGTTAGAGTTATCTTAATGAAATTTCACATAATTAGAGCTGAAGTTTTTTGAGCAGGAGCGTAGTTAGTGACACTTTTGTGATGACCACCACATGTATGATAATTTTTTAAAAATTCATCAAAAATCCATTCATGAGTTGTGAGAACAGAGATTTTGTGTATAGAAAGTCCTTGTAAATGTCTATAGAAAAAGTTCGACCTCAATATTCCGAAACTCTAAGAAAACCCAAGCATGCAAAAGTATTTTACAAGAACATTTGGCGAATTAAAAAAAATCAACATTATCGAGGTGGTCAACTTTAGCGGTTCACTCACTACAATTTCTTTCTTTTTCTTGGATTAGTTCCTCCAAATCAAGTCAAAAACACCTCACTGTATGAAATTTCATAATAAATTTCTAACGATTCAAGTTACAGAATTATTTTCGAAAATAAATCGTTTTGGACACACTGTGTGTTGTGTGTAAATGTATCATTAAAATTAAAATGTAAACTGAAATTTGTAGAGAGACGAGATAAATATTTAAAAGGTATCAAATTTACATTTGTTGAAATATTTTCCAGACAATTGTCATTGAAATTTAAAGGATAAATGAAACGAGGGTGGTTTGAAAATTTTTTTGTAAGAAATTGTAGAATTTACCCCCCTCCCCCATTTTTCTTTCATTCCAATCCCTTCTTATTCTACACAATAATCCTTTCTGTCTCGATTCAATTGTCTTTAAACATTTAACTTGAAAACACTTACAGACAACATTCAATTTGTAAGTCCTAAAAAAAACAGGATCTACTTATTGGTATTATTTAGTTATTCTTTTACTAAATACTTTTGTTGTCTCGTGAAGTTTTATGTAAATTTAATCCGTTTTCAGAAACTATTGAACATAATAAACTCCTTCATTTCCTTCGTTTAAGTCTTTTGGTCTCTGTATTTGACTTGTGCTCCAAAAGCACCTGGTTTATTGTTGTTAACTTTATGCTATAGAATGCATATGTATATATGTTGGTGTGTGTGTATGTTGTAATGTGTAAGAATATTGTATATTTTTTGTATGTATCTCTTACACAAACATTTACAATTTGTTTTAATTGTTTTAAAATATCTTTGCTTGTATGTGCATACATAAGTATACATATATGACAGACAACAACAAACATATTGTCACACATTAGCATTTGATATGGGAATCAGGAATGTAGTATGACTGTAGTTCAATTTTATCTCGATTCCAAGTCAGTTCTAATTCTACTTCAGTTTAATTTCACTTATTGTTATGTTTCACTTTTATTTCAATTAAGTGCTGGTTTAGTTCATATTCAGTTCTACTTCAGTTTCGGTTCATTTATAGTTCTAGTTCAGATCAAGTGCGGTTACAGTTCAGTTCTAGTTTAGTTCTTGTTCAGTTATAGTTCAGTTCTACTTCTGCTGTAGTCCAGTTCTAGTTTAATTCAAGTTCAGTTCAAAATCAGTTTTAGTTCAGCTCTTTTTCAGTTTTAGTTCAGTTCATGTTCATTTAAAGTTCAGTTCTAGTTCGGTTCTAGTTCTATTTTAGTCCATTTCTAGTTCAGTTTTTGTTTAGTTCTATTTCACTTCTACTTCAGTTTCGGTTTTGTTCTAGTTCAGTTTAAGTTCAGTTCAAGTTCAGTTTTAGTACAGTTTTAGTTCATTTCTAGTTTAGTTCTTTTTTAGTTCTTAGTCAGTATTTGTTCAGTTTCATTACAGTTCTAATTCAGTTTTAGATCAGTGCGAAATTAGTCCTTTATTTCCTTTTTATCATCATCCATTTTTATACATTTCAGACTTGCCATACCTGCTTTATCCTTTATATCTCACCAATCAGGATACATATTTATAAATATCTTGGTATTTTCCTAACTGTTTTTGTTTGTATACCCACACATATGTAAATTCCTTTTATTTGTAGGTGTTCTTGTATGAGTTTTGTTTTTGTAATTGATGTTTTGTTTACATTATTCCTACACAAACACACAATATAAACTGGTAACAACATGTTTGTCTCTTTCTCTTAAGAATAAGAAAATCATTTGATTTTTTCTCTTATGCTCTCAGTCTCTTAAATGATTGTTTTAATGTTTAATTCATTTAACCCATCATGTGTTTGTCTACGATAAGGATTTTTATTTGTTTATTATTTTTTATACTTTTTTCCTAAAAGTATATGTGTGTGCGTGTGAGAGTGTGAGAAAGGAAAAGAGAGAGAGTGAGTCTCTGTTGCTATGGAAATAATTGCTTTAGGTTAAAGTTAAAATTATATTATATAAATCGTAGCCTATCTGTAGGCATATGGAAGTTTCTTTTTGTTTGTATGCAAACTATGTGAATTATTTAATTGTTTTATTAATATGATTTTCAAAATGGTTAGAATTTGTAAACAAATTAAACTGTTCATAATATTATTGATGAATAATTAATATCGTTTAAAAGTTTATTAATGATGGTATTAAAGTTTGAAACAAAAATAAGGAAAATTTAACAATGAAATAACGGAGAGAGATTTAGAGAGAATTTTCATACTTCAATGTTTAATAAAGTAATTAACTGAAAATATAAAACAGATTTTTTATAATCAAATATGCCTTAAACTATATTCTATTAAAATAATTTTATGAAAACCTAAAAGTATGCTTTAATTTTAAATTATAGACAATATAATTTAAAAAATAACTCTATTTTATTATTTATACAATATTTTACTTCTGCTGGCACATTTAAAGACTTAAGCTAAAATTCATTCAATAAATTTCTCCTGGGTTATACTTTACTTTTGAAATTTCTTTTTTGATAATCTATTTTTAGTTCAACACTTAAGTTTTCAGAGTGAAAAAAACAAATATTTTACAAATAATTCATTGAATATTCATAACTTTACAGACAAATTATTTTGCAGAATTTTTGAAAGACTCATAATGGAAATTTGTGTAAATTTAAAACTTCGTCTGACATCATCAATAACTGTGTATTTAACACCCACAAAAAGTTATTTTTCGGTTGATAATAATTTAGGGGTAAAAGCAGGAAAACTTTGCTACAAATTGAAGACGAAAATAGTTTTGTAAAAAGATTTTAAACAAATGTGCAAATAATGATAATGACAAGGACTTCAATGATAATTGTGAAAGAAAAAGGAAATAATTCTTAATTGAAATTAAGGTGACAAAGGGGTAGAAACTAGCTAAAAGGTAAATATGTGGTTTTGATATTTGAAATTTTCTTTTAAATCAAATGTTTATGTTTTCTTTATAAATTTATATAAAATTGATAATGAAAGATTTAAAGATGTTAAATTAATTTCTTAATTTATGCAATTATATTTAATTTTGTTGTGTGTCCAAAAGTATGCTTTAAAATTTACATTTTGTTATATTATTTTGACTAAATATTGGTTTCAATTTAAGTTCAGTTTTAGTTAAGCATTATATCAGCTCTTGTTCAATTCTATATCAGTTCTAAGTTAGTTCTAGTACAATTCTTGTTTTATTTTAGTTCAATTCTTTTTTACTTCTAGTCCAGTTCTAGTTCTATTCCAATTCTAGTTCTGGTCTACTTCAGTCCTAATTAAGTTCTTGTTCGGTTCAATTTTAGTTTCAGTTCAGTTCTAGTTCAATTATAGTTTGGTCTAGTTCGATTCGAATTCAGCTTTTAATTCTAGTCCAGTTCTAGTTCGGTGGTAGCTCGATTCTATTCCATTTCTAGTTCATTTCAAGTTTGGTTCTAATCCAATTCAAGGTCATTTATAATTCAGTTAAAGTTCGATTCTAGTTTAGTTTCAGTTCAGTTCTTCTTTAGTTCTTGTAAAGTTCTTGATCAGTTCTAGTTCAGTTCTGATTCTGTTCTAGTTCAGACCTTTCTAGGCTTTCTCAAGCGGATCAAACAAATAGATTGGTCTGAAAAATGAAGATACCCCCACTTTTCCTCCAAGTTTTGTAATTGTACTAGATAAATAGGACGATAGATTGAAAGGTTATTTGAATTTGTCTCTCTTTTATATTAAACGTTTCATCTCTGTTTTATAATTTAAATTCTTTAAATCATGAAACATATTCAGATAAAAGTATATTTGTTTTTTGTCGAGATAAATTTTTACAAACTATTTTTATTTTTAAATTTTCTGTTATAAATTATGTATATTTTATGCTAATTTTTCCTATTTTTTGTTAATATTCTAATAATCCTTAATATATGCTATGTTTTACTATGTGTTTTTAAAGCCTGAAAGTATGCTTTCAATATGTGTGTCTGGAAACAATACAAGTTTTATTATATTTAAACATTGTTTTATAGTTTTTTCTTCGCCAATTTTTTGTTTACTTTTTTATTGAAAAACTACAGAAATAATAAAATAAAATAAAATAAAAAACGCAAATATAATAAAAGTTTGTTGTGACAACAATTTATTCGAGTCACGAAAAAACGTTAAGCAGTTCACAAAATCGTATATGTAGATGAAATATTAGAAATATAAAAAATAAGCTATATATACTAGAAATAATTTAAAATAAGGTAAGAAGCTTTAATATAACTGAAAAGAGATACAAGAAGACACACCTCTCATATTAAAACCCAAAAAGTATGCTATAATTTATTTACCGAAAAAAATTAGGCTTTAAAAATATTCAATATTTGTTGTTGTTAAAAGTTTAATAATTTAATAGATAAAAATAATTTTAAAGTATACTTTTGTGGGTTGAAATATTTAAAAGTATACTTTTTGGAGCTGTTAAGTAAATTTAATAAAGTTAAAATTTTGTATTAATTTTATTTTATTACAAATTTGCAATTTTTAATCTCCTTCTTCGTTACTCAAACTTTGTTCAGTACTTTTTTCTTTTTCAAAATAAAAAAGATCAGTTTGAGTAAATAATAAAGTTGTCATTCCGTGAGTAACGCTAAGAAGGAATCACCTCAGACCCCATAATGTATATATTTTCTTGCATCAAAACAAAATCTGAGCCGATTTAGCTTTGTCCGTCTGTCTGTCTGTCTGTTGTTGACACTTTCACATCTATAATAATTTACAAAGCTAAATGAAGGGTATTGAAGATGCGGCATAGCCGAATATGGCATTTTTACTTGTTTCAATATCACAAAGATCTGTTTGAATAAATTTTGTTAACTTAATTTTTCATATTCGTTTTTTTCTCAAGAAACGTGTTAAACATAATTTTTGCAATTCAATTGTCAGAATCGTGTCTCTCTCGAAGCTTCACAAGATATCAAACAAAGTAAATTTCATCTATTAAATTATAAAAAAAACGAATGAAAATGGGGTTTAAATCAACAAAGTAATTAAATGTAAACATTGTAATAAAGTCCTTTTTCTATTTCTATAAAAATAAATAAAGGAGAAATGAAATATAATTATGCGCCTTAAAAGAAAATGAATGAAAGCAAATAAAGCGAAATTAAAAATAGAAAATGGAACAAAATCCAAGACGAAGGAATTAAATATAATAAAATTTGAAAAATTAATTCAAAGACAATTAAAAGAATTAACAGATTAAAATATAAGGAGTGAGATAGAACAATTGCTAACATACATGGTAATAAAAACGAAACTACTTAAATTACAGTTTTAATTTTCAGTAGATTGAAATTATTATTAATCACTAGTGATGAAATTTTGAAAATTTTTTTATATTTTAGTGTTTTTTTTCGCACTGTTAGTCCATCTCCGTTTGAATTTGAAGAACACACTTTTTGTGTTCTTCAATTCTCAATTCTCAAGAGCCCAATATCTTTCCACTGGCCATAAGCGCCGGCCAGTTTGGAGGATTTACCATTTTGTAAAAATACCTTATTATTCTTCTTCTACCAGCCAGAGATGGGATTACAAGTCAGGTCAAAAATAAGTGGACACATTATGAAGTCTTATGAATAGAAGCAGCCTTTTTTAAAATAATTTCTTGACGTAGATTTTGGTATTAATTAAAGAGCCCATTAAAACAAATGATTGGCTTCTTTTGCTGCAACTACATATTGCATGCCATAACAAGAACTTTTTGGAAAATTTTGACTGCTTGTGGGACCTAAACATTTCTTCAACATTCACTTTAGCACCAGCAACACAATATTTTTGACCAGGATGTAGCAAAAATTCTGCCAAAACATACATTTCGTCATTCATTGTGCAGCAAAAGTTATTTTTTCAAGTGAATTCATTTTCCGTGCTCCGTTTTTGAACTCTAAGTTTTTAGCAAAGTTTATGTCAGGAACTTTTAGGGGCTTGTGTGTTTTTAAATCTGCAATAGTTTTAACTTTTCGTACCATCTAGTTCGAGCACTGAGTTAACTGGGCTGTCTTCCCACTGAGAGTCCTGGGAGAGGACCATTCTTTCTACCTGAATCAGGTTGTCTCAAGTTTTCCTGGTAATTTTGTATAACATTGGAAATAGTCAGACTATAGAACTTTGAATGCATGGCCAACTTTCTGTAGGGCAAAATTGAGTTTTGTTGAACGTATTAAATAATTTTAGTACGCACTTTTTTCGATCTCACACTTCTTAACCAAATTTAATTGTAAAAAATGGAAAAAGTATTTAAAACCAAAAGTATCTACAACTAATCTATTTAAGATGAACTTTAATGTTGAAGCTTGGATTTTTGAAAAAAATATGAATAGACCCCGGAGTGCAGAGCCTGATTTGATAAAAAACTTCCCAGCATTTGAGTATTTTTTAATCTAATTTTTTAACTTTTTACTGAAAACATTTCATTGTGAATTGAAGGGATTTCTAAAAAAGAAGGTTTATGAAATTTCCTTCCTTTTTGATTTATGGTACTTCAAATATTTCCAATTGGGAATAAATTTATACACAAATTTACTATTTTAAATATTTGACATTTTAATGAACTGCTAAAACTAGACAATAAATTAAAATTGTTTAACAAACCCTAAAACTATGCAATGCAATTTATTGTATAAATAATGTGGTTAAAACCAGCAAAACTCTACTCTAAGCCAACTCGTACTAAAATTGCAACAGATAGCTAAACTAAAGTTGTTTAAATTTAAGCTTTTTCATAGCAAAAATTTAAGTTTTGCTAAATAAATAAAAAATTGTAATTGCCTAAATTGAGGGGTTTGCTAAAACCTAAATAAATAGCATAATTTTGAACATACAAAAAATAAATAAACTGGAAATGAACTAGAAAAATCTGAAAAAAATAACTTAATATTTTTTTTTGTTTACGTTTTAGAAAATTATAATATTCAAGTGGGTTTAACGAACTAAACACCCACATTAAATTGTATTTGACTATAATTCCAGGGAAGAAATTACAAGTTGCATGAGAATAAAGCTCAAGTTGAATGACGTCCACTTGAACTATAAACTCTTAAATATTGTAACTATAATCATACATTAGTTTTAGTAAGTACTTATGACATAAAATAGAAACTTAATAACGAAAAAATTTAACCCATTTGTAGGCCTTAAGGTTAGAGCCTGCAATTTATGTATTTTCTTTTTGCTCTGAGCCCTTAAAGACAAAAAGTTAGACCTGTTGAATGATTTATAAAAAAAAAGATGTAAAGACATTTGTAATATTTTAAAAAGAATTTCTATTCTCTTTGGAATTTCTTTAAGGTTTTTATTTTCCAGTTTTTATTTCGGTAAAAAATTATAAAAAACACTAAAATGACGTTGAACTTCCTAAGTTTAATCTCTATTTGTTTCTGTGTCGTTTGCACAGTGGGACAGATTGAGCAAAGTTTGGAAAAATTTTCAAAGGTTAAATTCAAAAACGGTCTAGAAATTGAGAGAAACAACCTATAGACAATACTATAGCCCAGACTAAAGGCAACATTATAGTCCAGATTATAGACCATGCTATTGTGCAGACTTTATACGATCCTATAGCCTTTAGTTTGACAATACTATAGTCCAGAATATAGACAATACCTGAGAGTAGATTATAGACTTTTTTAGCTTATACTAGTTCTGACTATATACGATACTATAGTCCGGACACTGATAATTCTAGAATCCAAACCATAGACAATACTATAGTCCAGACTATAGACAATACTATAATCCAGACTATAGACAATACTATAATTCAGACTAATAGACAATACTATAGTCCAGACTATAGACAATACTATAGTCCAGACTATAGACAATACTATAGTCCAGACTATAGACAATACTATAGTCCAGACTATAGACAATACTATAGTCCAGACTATAGACAATACTATAGTCCAGACTATAGACAATACTATAGTCCAGACTATAGACAATACTATAGTCCAGACTATAGACATACTATAGTCCAGACTATAGACAATACTATAGTCCAGACTATAGACAATACTATAGTCCAGACTATAGACAATACTATAGTCCAGACTATAGACAATACTATAGTCCAGACTATAGACAATACTATAGTCCAGACTATAGACAATACTATAGTCCAGACTATAGACAATACTATAGTCCAGACTATAGACAATACTATAGTCCAGACTATAGACAATACTATAGTCCAGACTATAGACAATACTATAGTCCAGACTATAGACAATACTATAGTCCAGACTATAGACAATACTATAGTCCAGACTATAGACAATACTATAGTCCAGACTATAGACAATACTATAGTCCAGACTATAGACAATACTATAGTCCAGACTATAGACAATACTATAGTCCAGACTATAGACAATACTATAGTCCAGACTATAGACAATACTATAGTCCAGACTATAGACAATACTATAGTCCAGACTATAGACAATACTATAGTCCAGACTATAGACAATACTATAGTCCAGACTATAGACAATACTATAGTCCAGACTATAGACAATACTATAGTCCAGACTATAGACAATACTATAGTCCAGACTATAGACAATACTATAGTCCAGACTATAGACAATACTATAGTGTAGACTATAGACAATACTATAGTGTAGACTATAGACAATACTATAGTGTAGACTATAGAAAATATTATAATGTAGACTACAGAAGAAAATATTAATGGTTAATTATTACAGTTGTCGCTCCACTATAATATGTTTAAATGACCCAAACATAATATGGTTTTGGAATAAATTTAGTCATAAATTTAAAGTTTTAAAATTTTTACATTTTAATAAAATTGCTTCAGAAACCCTAAAATTATGCAATTCATTTTATAACATTAATTATAAGGTTTGTGTCACAACTATTATATGGTTGTGCCACAACCATATTATGATTATAACTAGAGGCCTTTTAACAAAAACTCTTCTATAACACTTAAAATTTCATAATTTTTTTAATTCCTCCCCATTGTACCTTGTATAGCTCTTCTTTCTCAAGTATGTTGTCACTTGGTGAATGCTTGACAAACTGTCTGAAAGTCTAACTGTCAGTTTATACGTTTCTTTTTAAATTTGTTGTAATTTCATCTTAAGTTTATTACGTATGAACTAGAAGTGCTTGACAAATAAAAAGACAAAGCTCCAGAATTCGTGAAAGAAAAGAAGTAAATAGAGAAAAAATACAAGATACAAAAAAAAATTCTTTAACAAACTTTTTTCTAGTGTTTTTGTTTTTTCTCATTATCTTTCAAAAGTTTTCTTCTTTTCATTTTGTAACCTTTAAAGTCATCATTCTTTCTTTTTCCAATAGAAAAGTGAATAAATGAGAAAAATACATACAAAAACAAAATAATGAAATGAGTAAAATTTCTTTTTAAATAAAAAACGACATTATTTTGGAGGCTCTAAAGCTTTTTCTTTTGTTTCCGAATAACATTGAAAAAGAGAAGAAAAAAGAAGAAGAATGCATTTTATTCATCTTAAAAGTTAAAATTTCCACTTCTGAATAGAAGAGGGAGAAGAGGAAAACGTTTTGTGAAAATATGAAAACAATTGTGTCGGTTCTTGTCATAAGTTTTAAGAATTCTGGGAAATTGTTAAGAATTATTTATTGTTTTTCTTTTAAAGATTTTAATTTCTTCAAATATTTAGTTCATATGAAGTTTTTTCTTTGAGATTTATGGGAAAAAAGGAAGATTAATGGGAAGAAAAGTTCCATAATTACAAAGAATCATCACAATTTCCTATAAATACATTTTGGATGATATAAAAATTATGGGCGGTAAATATTCCGCCATTTAAAATTTAAGCAACTACAAATTTTATTCGTATCCTATAGATCTGATAAGACTCCCCTGTCAAAAATTGTCTCTTATAGCATAAACCTCGCGTACACACATATATAAACATATTTTTCTATTCTTCTTCAGATATCGGTTAAAGGGTTTTTCTACTGATTTTGGTACTTTAGCCATCACTAATCAGCTTCCTCCATCAATGTTGAATTCGTTGAATTGCAAGATTTCTGTATACAAATCTCTTCAATGTCCATAGAAACAGCTCTAATGGCTTAAAATTCGATACCTTCCAGAGAATGCGTATGAATTTCTTTTCAATCGTTTCATAAATGTCTTTTTGTTTAGCGTCTTTGGCAGATCCCTCACAACTTTGATGCAAACCTCTTTTTGAAAATTGTAGTAATTAAAGCCTTAACGAAACCTTCGTTGGCAAATACGGACACAACAAGCAGAATTGTATTGGAAACGGTTAAATATTGCTCTTGCGATCCGATTACCAATTTGTACGATTACCGTAGGCATGTTTCGATTTTGTAATGGGTGTGATGATCGAAGGCAACAACACTGTGCCAACACAAGGCAGCCAAATTTCATTTATAGAGAAACGAGCGCGACAAAAATAGGCAGAGCGGCGGACATAAATAAATCTCAGATATTGGTCTATATCATTTTTGATATTGGTCCGATTTTGCAGGTTATTAATAATAAATTCCTAAAGAAACTGGCTAAATTTGGTTGAATTCAGGTTATTTCAGGTCGTCAGGTCGTTGGGAAAAAGACGGACAAGCGGACAGAGTATTGTCGGAATATTATGCGTTTCAGTTGATGTTTGTAACATACAGAAATAATAGTGCTATGCTCAGTGTCCATTTCAACGCCCAGGTCGCAATGATGGGTTCATTATTTTGACAAGTATCATAAGAGCCTTCAAAGCGATTTTAGTGAAATTTGCCACAGGTAATCCTTATCATATTTGAAAGGGAACAAAATGTCCATTATATCTCATAGACCCATACAACCTTCAGGGTCGGCCCATTATTTTCAACAAGTAGCCCACAGAACAAATCGTTTTAAAGTGGCTAAACCACACAGAAAAAATTCATGTATTGAATCCATCAGAAATCATAAAACAAATCATACGAGGGTCGTTCAAGAATTTTACATAGATACTTATTCAAATTACATTGTAGGAAGTACGTGTGAACTAAGCACATTTTTGCTTAGAAAATCTGTATTCTGGAATCACTAGAAGTTCTGGGTTAAAATACTTCCGACCCACTTTTTGCTTTATTGTTTTTTATCACAAAATTGTTTTTGGTGCAAAATATAACGTTATTATAGCGATTAACTACAATGAATTCATATTTACCATTCAAAATACCATATTTTTTATTATTGACCAGAAACTATGTTTTTAAATTAATATCGTTTTCATTTTATCAATTTAAACTTTTTATCTTAACAATTAAATTTATTATGATATATTTTCTAACATACTTTCTAGCAACATAAACTCTTAAAAATTATTGTCAACTTTTAGGCGTAAATATTGGAAAAATACTGCAATGGCATCCTGTTGTTTTTAACTCATTAATAACAAAATTTTATTCCAACAAAATGTCTCTCAAGTCTAGACAAAATTTAATTTACTCTCTTGTTGTTTTTGCATCAGTTTTTTTTTGTTTAGCACTTTTCTCTCTTCTTCAGTTGAAAGCAAAAAATTATTATGGCTGATTTAAATTATTTTCACAATTTATTGTGAAAATAAAAAAACAAAACTTAATTACATTTTCGAATTATATTCAAAAGTAAAATTTATGACTGTAAATAAATTCATGTGATAATAAAAATATAATAAAATTAAATTATTTTCATTATTTGTGTTTATTGTTATTGTGAATTAACGACAATAAACAAATTTATTTTGAACAAAATTTTCAGCTTAAATAATTTAAGTCAAAATATTGTGATTAACAAATTGAAAAGAATAATTTAAATTAATTGAAATAAATTATAGTTGAAAATGAAAAATAAACTATTTTATTTTTCACCATAATTTGGAGATTTTATTATGCGTATTAATGTCATTCTGTCCGTCCCACAGATTCCAATCCAAACGTAAAATTGAAACTTAATTCAAATTCCAAGTTTATCTGCAGATCATTATTTAAAATAAGCAAAATTCGGTTCAGCCGAATAAATGTTATAATTCAATATTTTATCAAACCTCGAAATTTTAAAAGGAAATGAGAACAGAATCTGAATAATGACATCAATATAATTTCATTTTTAGATTTGATTTTTGACAAAATCACTCCATGAAATCAGTGTTTTTTAAAAGAGTAAGATCGAAAATTCTTAACACACGTTTTTTACTTAAACGTTTAACCCAAGTTTTATTTGATATTTTTTTGATCAAGTTGTCTTTGTAAAACATGTCCGTTATTATGTTTAATGTCAAACAAATGAAGATATTGTTAAACTGACTAGAATGAGTGACTAGAAAAAAGTGCATACTAAAATTATTAAATATTAAAAAAATCTTTGGCCTGACTTGGCATCCTACAATATGGTAAACAAGACCTTGAATGGTACAAAAACAATAATGTGGTATTCGTATCATGAGAGGCAAATCCCTAAACTGGCAGAAGTTGAGGCCTGTGGAGATGTTGGACTCTTGTTTAAAGAATCGAAGAACACGAAAAAAATGTTCAAAACTATGAAACTGTGAGTTTAGTGAGTTCGTTTTAACTAACATATATGTATGTTAAGAATTTTCGATCTAACTCCTTATGTGAATTATTGTTCGTCTGGCAAAATTCTAGTCTAAAAGTTTAATTTGAACTTAAACAAAGTTTTCTCGATTATCTGCTTTGTTCCTGGACAGATCGTATACTATTAAGGTTATTTAAGATAACAATTATAGTCATTTTGCTTATTCCGTCTTAAATTCATCTTATTTCATAATTAAATACTTCTTTACTTGGAAGTTTCAGAAATCACGATTTAATGTGAAATAATTTAAAACAAACTTTTTTAAATTTGTTTAATGTAAAAATGCTTAACACGAACTCTTTAGGAAATCGTATCAGTTATTCGTGTTTAAATTAAATAGATTGATGTTTTTTTTTTTTTTGCCACAATTACAGGTTGCAAATGATAATAATAATGATAATTGCAACTCGTTAAGATTATTTTTATAAAATCCCTTTTTTCATTTACATGCAATTTCTTCTTTTTCATATTAAAACATTAAGGGAAAAAAGAGAAAACGTGGTAATAAAACTAATAACTAGAATTAGTGACAATAATATGTTGCATAAGTTCAGGGTGCCTTAAATAGAATTAAAGTGAAGCATATCTTCAAAGAGTTTAGGAATTTGAGTTCATGAGCTTAATTCTAATTTATTTTGAAATTCAAATTTAATTTAAATTGGGGCGTTCATTTTATTATATAAATGAAAAAGTATAATGCATATTTTAAGGGCGCTTTCAGTATTGTTAAAAAATTATATGTTAACAGATTTTAATAAATTTATATTATTATTTTATTTTAAAGCATAAATCAGGAAGTTTCAAGAGAATGTAAATATTTTTATATCAGAGATCAAATATGTTGCCTACATTAAGGGTGCCTTAAATATTATTAAATAAAAGCATATTTTAAGGTTTAATAAATAAATAAACCCGGTCAAATTATAATAACCATATTTTCTTTATTTCATTCTACTTCCAATAACTTTTTCATTTGCTTGAAATTTAAACAAAACTTAATTATACGTTGACCTTTGCTTTCTCTAAACCATTTAGACTTAAACTTAAATATTCTACTTAGTAAATTTTAACATGCAAAATTAGTTAGAGCATAAATAAGTTGATATCTAATAGATACATTCCCGCTATCGTTATCATTATTTCATTTGCAATTCTATTTTGCATATTTTCTCCAGTTGTTGCTTTAAAATTATAGCAACATTTCAGTTTGGTAATATTGCATAACCGTAAGAGTATAAAAAAACATGATAATATAAAGAAAAATACTTAAATAAAATTACTTTTAATAATATTTTTTTTACTCATTAACATTTAATTTTATGTTTGAAAAGCAAAAAAAAGAAATGGGAAAAAATTAAAATGATAATGTGAAATGGAAAAATAAATAAATAAAATACACTGGGGAAAATGACATAATAATGAATGAATTTTAAAATATTGTATACAGAAAAAATACAGTTATATAACTTAAAATTATTGTACAAAAAGGTACTTTATTTAATGCCATAAAATATGCTTCACTTTAAATATATGTCAGGCTCCTAAAAGTTACGCAACATTTTTTATCACTAACACAAAGTAAACTTTTCTGTAGAAACCGTCTGCTTAAAAAGGAAACATTCCAATGTTCTCTCCTAAAAACGAAAATTCTTTTTTAAACAGTAAAATTTTCTATAAACTCTTAATAAGAGTAAAATTTAATACAGAAATTTTATCTTAATAAGAGTAAAATTTAATATAGAAATTTTCTCTTAATAAAAGTAAAATTTCATATAGAAATTTTCTCTTAATAAGAGTAAAATTTCATATAGAAATTTTCTCTTAATAAGAGTAAAATTTCATATAGAAATTTTCTCTTAATAAGAGTAAAATTTCATATAGAAATTTTCTCTTAATAAGAGTAAAATTTCATATAGAAATTTTCTCTTAATAAGAGTAAAATTTCATATAGAAATTTTCTCTTAATAAGAGTAAAATTTCATATAGAAATTTTCTCTTAATAATAGTAAAATTTCATATAGAAATTTTCTCTTAATAAGAGTAAAATTTCATATAGAAATTTTCTCTTAATAAGAGTAAAATTTCATATAGAAATTTTCTCTTAATAAGAGTAAAATTTCATATAGAAATTTTCTCTTAATAAGAGTAAAATTTCATATAGAAATTTTCTCTTAATAAGAGTAAAATTTCATATAGAAATTTTCTCTTAATAAGAGTAAAATTTCATATAGAAATTTTCTCTTAATAAGAGTAAAATTTCATATAGAAATTTTCTCTTAATAAGAGTAAAATTTCATATAGAAATTTTCTCTTAATAAGAGTAAAATTTCATATAGAAATTTTCTCTTAATAAGAGTAAAATTTCATATAGAAATTTTCTCTTAATAAGAGAAAAATTTCATATAGAAATTTTCTCTTAATAAGAGAAAATTTCATATAGAAATTTTCTCTTAATAAGAAAAAATTTCATATAGAAATTTTCTCTTAATAAGAGTAAAATTTCATATAGAAATTTTCTCTTAATAAGAAAAAATTTCATATAGAAATTTTCTCTTAATAAGAGTAAAATTTCATATAGAAATTTTCTCTTAATAAGAGTAAAATTTCATATAGAAATTTTCTCTTAATAAGAGTAAAATTTCATATAGAAATTTTCTCTTAATAAGAGTAAAATTTCTCTTAATAAGAGTAAAATTTCATATAGAAATTTTCTCTTAATAAGAGTAAAATTTCATATAGAAATTTTCTCTTAATAAGAGTCAAATTTCATATAGAAATTTTCTCTTAATAACAGTAAAATTTCTTATATAAAATTCCTCTTTTAAAGGGTAAAATTGCCCATATTTATTTCCTCTTTTCAGGAGTAAAATTTCCTATAGAAATTTAAAATTAAAATTACAAAAACAAATTTTTAAAGTTTCTCTCAAACTTTCGTAATATAAAATTTCCAATATTTCCTCAGTGTATCATTTCCCCCGTACAATGACTTTTCCAGCGCCACCAAAATACAAACGCCAGTATCATCTTTAAAAAAATATATATAATTTTAAACGGAATTAAAAGCAGAAACAAAAAAATGCAATAACAAGCAAAATGGGAAAATAGCGAAAAAAGAAAAAAAGAAATGTTTGTGTGTTGAAAAGAAAAAGAAAGAAAATCAAGTTAAAACATGATAATCACTGAATCACATTTGGCCAAGTCACAACACCGACATAAGCAAATACGGATATAATGAATGTTGTTACTTTTCTTTTCTTTTTTTTGCTTTTTTCTTTCGATTTTTTTTGTTTTTTTTTTTTCAATTTCTGTTTGTTTGCTTCCTACAGTTTTTGTTTTTGCATTCTATCATGTATTTCCATTTGAACACCTCCATGTATTTTTTTTCTTAACAAATTTGTTGCCAACAATATGTTTGGGGCACGTTGCAACAAAAAAAAATTATGTATTTAAAAAAAAGTGTTGTAATCTGTTGAATTGAGTGATTTTAAAACGTAAACTGCAGTTAAATGCAATTTGAGTTTATTTTTGGATTTGTTTTTTGTCGGATCCTCCAATATTGCGATTTCAATTGGTGTAAACGCGAATTTTATAATTAAAAAAAGAATAAATAAATATTTAAATGTTTACATTAATTAGGAAATTTATTTATCATGAACAAAATAACGAACGATTTAAGTGTTGAGGTAAAATTGATTTAATTAAGAGTTATTAAGTAGATATGATGACTTTCGGTATTATAAATATAAAATAAGGGAAATTAAAAAAAAGAACTTATTGTAGGGAAATTTTTTATCACTTCTGATATCTTTTAGTGAAGTATACTTGATATATTGATATTTACTTGAACCTCTCAAATTTGAAACAGAAATGGAATTGGAGCAAACATTAAAATGCTCTGGGGGCGATGTATAACAGGATATCAGGTGAGGAGGTAGCCCTCGCACAAGCTTGATTTGGTGAATATCTAAAGCACTATAACAGCAGTAGTTCTCAAATTCGATCCCAATCACTTTCTCATGAAATTGTTTTACTGATTAAAATATAGTGAGGTTAGGATCAAGGGGAACGGCACTCCCATACAAAGAAAATATAAATATCGAATAACTGAAGGTGTATTCATATTAGTCCCAATTATATTCCCAAGGATCGTTTTTTACTGGACAAAATGTAGGTTCAAATTAAACTAAAAGTAAAATATCACTGAGCGATTACACAGCGACACAATAGAAATAAAGAACTTCTAATCGGTATGTTAAAATACAATTTTACGAAGAAACAACAGTTTGGAGGTTAAACCTTAGAGCATATTCACAACAAGATGAGATGAAATCAAGCAAAATCTAACCGATTCCACAACGATCAGAATATATATTTGTACAGCAATCTGCTCTAATCGGCCTTCTTATGCACATAAAATTATATGACCATTTCTGAGAGCAGTGTGTCACAATATTTCAAGAGCACTGCTATGGACTCACTTAGATCTGTATATCTTCTCAGTTAGCAGAGAGAATAAAAATATGGTTAATTTATGATCATCAGCCAGATTAAAATAAAAGTTTAAGTATATCTGAGATAAGTATTAAAATAGGATCCCACAACTGTGTTCTAAGTGAAAGTTATGTGGGCCCAATGTTGGGTACTTTTTTAATTTTTTATTCTTAAATATGTATATATTTTCTTAAGGCCCCAATAAGTTCTATTTATAATTAACTAAATAAATTTATTATAAATCGGAAAATAATGTTATATACTGAAAATGTAGAGGGTAAAATCATCTGCTCATTGGTATTTTCATTACAGAAGTGGTTTCTATTCGCAGGTACCAGAAATATATGATTCCAGACTTAAATATGTTTTTGATATGATGAAGATGAGTACCGACACCTTAAAATTTATAGACATTTTTGTTAAGTATTATCTACGATTTTAATTTTAAAGAGAATATTCAAGAGAGCAAAAATCAAATTGTTCTCAAACTGTTTTGTTAGGAAATGTAGGACTTTATAGGGGCAAACGTGGCCCTTTAAAACCTGTTGAGAAATAATATTCTGTTCTTCTTGGAATTTCATTCTCAAAAGCTGCTCTTTTAAATAAATGTTGGGTGTGTTGAAATAGAGACCTGAAAGCTTCCATATTGAGCTAATAAATATTTTGAAAGGGTTTTTAAAATTCAACACTGCCCTCTATATTATTCTCATTCATTTGTTTTAGTAACAAAATTTAATTCTTATAATTATTTATTATGTTAATTTTAGTTTTAGTTGTTCATTCTAAATTATTGGGTTAATAATGCAAAGTGGGTTTATTTGTTTCTTTTGCACTTTATTTGTTCAACATCAAAGGTGCCTTTATTGCATTATTGCAAGTGTAATTTTAAACAGTCGTAGTGAGTTACTATTTTTTTTGTATTTTGTTTTTGTTTCTGTTTTTGTTTAATTACAGGTTACTGGTGGTAATTGTGGATTTTGTGGTTTCACCATATTTTTGCTTCAATGCGTTTTTCCATATAATTCTAGTTTGTATCTATAACTTTTGCACTTCTTCTTGCATTTTTTTGGTCAAAATGCCACTTTTTTTAATTATTTCAAACAATTTTGTATTTAATTCTTAAGTCGGTTTCTTGTTTGCGGTTTTAGGTTTATAATTTTTTTATTGTATAAAATGTTGGGTGTTTTATTGTTGCGTTATATAACATTTTTGCATAATACAGTTTGAACATGTAAAATAATGTAATTTTAATGAATTTTCGTTAATTTTATTTTATTCCCCCAAACAAAAAATAAAACATTTTATTGTTTATTTTTTATACAATTTTAATGTTAATCGAAAAATAAGTACGAGCGCTATATTCGGTTATACTTTCCATAATAAATTCGTGTGAAGTAAATACATTATGTTTCGTACATACACACTCACAGGTTTATACAATATAAAAAAAACATTTCTAAAATATAACACAAAAACACTTAATGAGTCATAAAATTAGTTTTGTTTTTGTCTATAACTTTTTTTTAACTGAACCGATTTTGATCATTTTTAAAATAGAAATGAAGTACATATAACATAATGTTTTGGCAAAATTTCATTCTAATTTATCGATTTATAATTTACAATTTAATGAAAGTTCATTTCTTGAATTTAGAGGTGGCTTCAGTCATCAGTCTATATTTCTAATACTCTGAACCGATTTCGATGATTTTTAATGGGAAAATTCTCAGGACAATAGCAAATACTCAGACTAAATTTCATTGAGCTCTGTCAATTATTGTGGTTGTGAGCGTGCAATAAACAGACAGACAGACGGACATAGCTAAATCGAATCAGATTTTATTTTGATGTTAGAATATATATGCGTTATGGGGTCTGAATAGATTCCTTCCTTAGCGTTACACAATGTATGACAAACTTATTATGCTTTTTTCACCATTTGTGGTGGTGAGTGTGATACCCTATCCGACAATGTTGGTTACTAATAATGGTTAAGAAAATGTAATAAACGACCCCCGTATAATTTTATTTTCTGATTTATTCTTAATTGTGTAGAGCATTTTGTTTTGAAACTCGGACTTATGTGAAATTATAATTTTTGTGAGGTGTTAAATGGAGGTTACATGACATTATGGACCCACCCTCGTAAAATTTTTGTTTATCTTTATTTAACCAATAGTTATTACAATATCAACGGATTTGTGAGATTTATATCCTTCAAGGTGATATTTGGACGGGGACTTGTATGGGATCCATGAGAAGGAATGAACCGACCCTCGAAAAATTTGCCACATCGGCTAAGAAAATCATAAGTCTTATTTCTGTAAAATTTCGTTAAAAATGCTTTATATTAAGAATTTTTATGAGCCTTAAACCTCATTCCGGGAGGACATTTGTATGAAAGGTACTTGAAATATTGGACCGAACACGGCCAGTTATTATTTGTACTAAATTTCATCAAGATATGTAAAAAAATGCGACCTGGACAGTGTTCACAATGTTTACATGGACAAGAATCCGGACGCACGGACAGACGGATGGACGTACGTACATCGTTAAATTCGACTTAGGAAGTGTTTTTGAATCGAACGGTGCACTTAAAAGTGGATCTAACGCCATTTATGTTGTATGTTACAAACATTAGCAGAAACGCATAATACCCCAATCACCAATGGTGGTGTAGGTATAAAAAGCTGTTTAAATGTTATAAAACCAGAGGGAGATAACAACAATAACAACAAAATACATTTTAAATCAACAGAGTGTAAAATTACTGAAATTTTTATTTGAAATTAAAATTTCTAAAACGAAAAGAAAAAAAAAAAGAAAATAAATTTTCTATTGTTAATTTTTTTCTTTATAACTCTGATTACGTGATAATTTACTTAATAATGGGAAATAATAAAATTTTATAATTTTCTTTACTTTTGATTACCTAAATAATATACGAGGGCTGGTTACTGTAAATGTTGTAAATATGATTTACTAGAATTTATAATTTTTCTTATAAAAATTTTTCTATCACTTTTTCTTCGCTCAATTTAATTTTGGTCATAAATTTGTTTTCAAGTTCCATTTTTGCCAAAGTTTTATAACCAACTAATTTTTTTTTTGGTTTTATTTAAGTGTTTTTCAAACTTTAAATATCAAACTAACAACAATTGTATTGTTGTAATTTTGTATTATATTTTTTTATAAAAAAAAATGCAACAATTAAAAATTAAGTTTGAAAAACCACATGAGAAAAAGTTTGTCATAAAACTTTAGTTTTTCAAAAAGTTTACTACAAAACAAATTTTTCTGAAAAAATAAGGTAGAAAAAAAGTTGGCATAGAAGGACACGGTTATAGAACATTAAGATAGAAATAATGTTCTAAAATATTTATGAGATAAATAGTTTTAATCTGTTGAGTACAACTGCACACAAAATTACAAAAAAATGAGAGAATTAAGAGAAAAGTTATGAATTTGTTCTAAACCCAATTAAAACGGAACCACAAAATTTACAGTTTTTTTTCATTTGTTTGAAAATATTATAAATTAAAAGCAAAAAAAATAATAATAATAATAATAATAATAATAATAATAATAATAATAATAATAATAATAATAATAATAATAATAATAAATTTTTATAGTTTTAATCATTAGTGAAACTCTCGCTCGAAAAGCAATTCCATCTCCGTTTAAAATCTACCACACTTATCCACACCTTTTCTGTGCTCTTCGATTCTCTTTAAACAAGAACCCAAAATCTCTCCACTGGCCTTAGATCCGGGCTGTTTAGAGGATGTGCCTCTCTTGTTACAAATACCACATTATTATTCTTGTACCACCCAAGGGCTGGTAGACTTTACATTTCGATATTAATAGAGACCGTTGTAACAAATGATTGTCTACTCTTTTTTGCAACTGCATATTGTTTGCCATATCAAGGTCTATTTTTAAAATTTTGACTGTTTTAGGCTCTTGAATACTTCTTCGATAAATTCAATTTGCAGTCTGCACATAAAAGCCAGCTTTATTGTGCCTTTATGTTTTTAAACCTAAATAAGATTTTACTTTTCGTATCAACTTGGCTGTTTTCCTGCCGCATGTATTGGGAGCTCTCTTGAAAATGATTTCTAATTTTTAGCTTAAGGAACGTCATGTGGATCATTCCTGATACCTGAATCGGAGTTTCTACCAATGGAAAACGGACGCCAACTATTTGTAGGATCAAGTTGGGTTTTGTTAAATAATTTTAGTACGAACAATTTCTGGCACCCGTAAAAATAATAAACCGTTTTAAAATTTCAAACAAATTTATTTTATAATTTATAAAAATTATAATTTTCTAAGATTTTACTATCTTTTTTATCAAAAAGTTCTCCAAATAAAAACAATTTAAAATTCCATTTTTTCAAAAATTTTAAATCATTATTTCCATTAAGTTTTTAAAGGTCATTATCCCTTCTAATTTTTTTTAATTTAATAAGCACGATTTCTTGACATCACTCTTTTTTATTAAAAAAATATATGTCAGAAAATTTAAAGAAAATTCTGCTACAAAAAAGTGTTATTCAATTCTCATCCAATTTTCTTATTTTTTTTTTTTTTTTGTTTTTTTTTGTTTTTTAATGTGATTCGAATAATAAAATTTAAAAATAAAAAAAATTTTAATGAAATCGAAACAAAATCTTCAATTGCAATTAAAATTCCTGTTTTTCCACTATTTTAGTAAAAAAAAAATACTTAAATAAAAAACGAATTTCTGTTTAAAACTACGAAACACCTGAATTCGAATTTAATTCCTTAGAGGTTCTATGAAATCATACAAACTTTTGCAGAAGACACATTTAGGAAAACATACCTGAAAATAGAAGAAAAAAATTATTTCCATTAAAATTAATTAAACAAAAAATAATGAAAATGATTAAATTTTTATTGTTATATTAAAACAAAAAATTAAATTGGCTTAAAGCTTCAAAAATATTTTAAAAAAGTTTATTAAATATTAAAATTAATTTCAATAAAACAAATGTTAACTTTTATTTAAAAATGTATTAAATATTCATTAAATTAAAATTATAGTTTAATTAAACAATTAAAGACATATGATTATTTTAAATCATACAAACATATTACTCATACACTTTTGTACACCCTTTTAACTCTTCAGTCCACCATTGAGAGCGTATACTTAATATGAAGTTCAAAACAATAAATTACTCATACGCTTATTTTCGTATAAAATTCGAAAATTAATTAAAGTAAAGAATATTAATGCTCTCATTAAAAAGCAACCGCTAATGTGGGTTCTTGACACTGTAAGTCTGCCGGGAGGGATATTAAACAATTACTGTGATCAAGAATCCTTATCAGCGTAGATGCACTTATCACATGTTGCGATGCTAAGTGGAGTTCATATACCAGCAAATTGAACTGCCTCTGGCATGTTTTAAGAGGAGAGTTGAGAAATTCAACTAAACACAAATATTCCACAGAGCACTACTTCGAATATTATGCCAGCCAATTTTAAAATTCTACAATGTAATGCAAATTTATCCAGACGATCATAAGTTGTAGTTCTATTTCCAAAAAAGTCTACTTTTTCCCATAGTGCAGTATATATTTGACAAATTCAACAATTGAGAAGTGTGTTAAGATTCTTAAAGCTCTACGAAAATGAGCCTTAAATTGCACTACACTTGGAAATTTTGTTGGCCAGCATTAACTCCCAAAATATGTTCAGAATCGGGAGAATGAGTGCTAATTTTAATAAATTTAATTTAAAAATGCGTTCAAGGTTCCTTTCACTTCTTTATTAATTTATCATTGTTTTTTGGGGTTGATCCCATCCAGCTTTATCTTCACCTTCTTAATATATTGTGTTTTGGGTGAATCAGGTTAAAATTTTAAATACACTTAAAAAGTATAAAATTACAGCCGATCGGTTTTGTTATCTATTGGTACCCTTTTTTAAGCCTTCCTTTTGAGTATATTTTATTATTTATATTTTATTTGATTCTGAGCTTTAATATAACATGATACTTAATAATTATGAGGGATTATCATCAAGTGACAAACGCTTCTTTGTTTACTGATGGAAATTTTCATAATAAAATTTTCGTAAAGGAAGTAAGTTTAAGGTGCTGTAAATTTGTTATTGCTGACAACTGTTCTAGGGACCATAGAATACAACAAAATGCAGTTGTCAAAATATTTCTCCTAAAATCTAAAAAAAAAAAAAAAAATCATGCAAAAAAGGGTTAATACATTCTTGATATCGACTTGAGAAGAAGAACATTCCATTTGCGTTTTTCAACTTTGTAGAAATCTCTTCTTTTTAATTAAATACGGTTAATTAAATTTTAGAATTTATTAGTGTAAAAATATTACTCATACGTCCCTGAACCTCCTGTTAACACTTTACTCAATTTATGAAAATCATTTAAGAACGTATACTTAATATTAGTTTCAATCACTTATACGCCCCCTTCTAAAACTCTTTCTATCTTCCTGACAATAAATTTGATATTTTATGTAAAGTAATTGCTTCATTTCTTCTTCTTATTCTTCCATAATCTAATCTTTTAAATGTGTTAATTCTCAATTTCCTTTCCCTTTTGCTGCTTAAGTGTAATTTTCATTTTAGTTAATTACTGTTTTTCTTAACAACTTAAATAATCAGTTACTAGTTAGTAAATAAATACCACATTCACTAGCTTAACACATTTGTTAAATATCTATTTATCTATCTGTCTGTCTGTCCGTCCATCTGTTTGTCTCTTATTACTAGAATTTTCCCCACATTTCAATTTCTTTCTATTCCTTTTTCGAACTATGCTAATTTGTTGTAGTTAAGTTTTGTTTTGCTTTTTTTTTGTAAGCTTTCCTTTTTGCCCCTTTTTCAGACCATTACACATTTCTAATTCTAACCAGTTATATTTTTTATTTCTCTTTGTGTATTTTTAATTTTGCCATTCAGTTTGTTTTGTATATAATTTCGTTTTCCCATTATATTATACCCTACACCAACAAAGGAGGTTGGGATATTATGGGATTGAGCAAAAATTGTAACGGGCACAAAAAATTGTACTACCACCACATTTAAAAATACCGTTTGATTCTGAGTCGATTTAATGATGTCTGTCCGTCCGTCTGACCAGCTGGCTGCCTATAAAAACGTTGAGAGCACAATGCAGATGGCAGTTTTACAGATATCTTTATGAAATTTGACATGTGTCATGTGTCATTGGATATTTCACTTATCCCCCATACAAATGTTCCTCCCGGAATGGAGATTTAAGCTCTTAAAAATAAAGCAATTTTAACTAAATGTTTAAAATAAAATTGTTAAATTTTGTATAAATTACTTTTATGATACTTTGAAACAATGTGCCAAATTATACGAGGATCGCTTCATTATTTCTCATATGTGCCATACAAGCCACCTTCCAAATATCGCTTTAATGTGCTTTAATCTTACATATGCGTTGATATTGTAACAAAAATTGGTCAAACTAAGACGAATATAAGCAAAAATCGATATGCGAAATCATACGAGGGTCGGTTCATAACAAAAAAATCCTTTAAGAACGCACTAATCCCACCCGTAAATATATTTTACTCTTAAGCATAAATTACAAAATACCTTTATACGAGGGTGGTTCATAATTTTTGGTAGCAACCACTTAAAACTAACAATTTTGTGTAGAGTATTAAATAGTTGAACATGACCGTCTATAACTTTTTACTTGTTTTTGTTGCATTTCATTTCATCCATTTTAAGTTTTACTCATTTTCCGGTTGTTTTAACATCTAAACCAACATTTTGCAAAATGTTAATGTTCAGTTAAATGTCCAGCGTTGTTATTTCTCTTACAGCTCCTCTCTTCATTCCCACACACTCTTCTCTTTTCATTTAATCCTCTTAGTTTAGTTTTGTTGTTTGTTAAATTATAGAAGTTGCAGTTTGTTTTTAGTCGTATTATGTTTTAGTTCCTCTCTTTTTTTGTTAAAGTTGCAGTTCTTGTTGTTCTTTTTGGTTGTAGTTTTTGGTGAAGAGTGTTTGTGAGTGTGTGTGTGTGTGTGTTTATGTGAAGTAGTAAGTGAATATTTGCCAAATAATGTTTAAGTTCAGACAGTAATAAAAAAAATGGATTCAAGTGTCATTAATTAAAACTTAAAATAACAAAAAATTTAAAATAAATAAAAAACAATTTTTAGATATACAAATAGTTGTAATTCTCTTCTATGGGTTTTGTCTTTGTCTTTGTTGTTGTTGTATTGCAGCATAATTAAATTTAAATAGAAATGGTCAGTGGAAGGATTAACAGATAATTTATTAAGAAAAGCAATAATAATATTTGACCAATGAAAGAGAGAGAGTAAGAAATAAAAGATTGATTAGTTTAAAGTAAATTTGATACAAGATTGTTTCAAGTAAGTCATTTTAACTTGTTTTTAAATGCTCGAAGTTAATTGTAATTTTTTTTGTCGAACACAATTTGAGATTACTTTGCTTCAGAAGAGATTTTTTATAAAGTCTGCAACAAAGTGGAATAATAAGTTAGTTTCGAAGTCCGACAGACATCTCACTAGAGTCCATGTGTAGCTGATCCTTTGTGTAATCCTAAAGAACACTCTACCGATGAAAGCTTCTTCAAAACAACCAGTTCTTGAGTGAAAGTTAGTAGTGACTTCAGATTTTTATTATAAATATCATCCAGCTCTAAAGTATAAATTCCAAATACACTATTCGTTATGGCAATTGCGACAGAAAACCCATCCTTCTCGCATTGGCTCTCAAAACGTTGAGTTATAACTGACACGAGAGGACTTTGCTTCCTATGCAAAGCGGATAATTACTTAGTGTATCGAATGTCGTGCCTGAGCCAAATAACGCGAAATAGTTCTACACGATAATTTATCGTGTTGAACTTTTCGCATCGCATCATGTGGTGAATGTATTTGGGCTGATTTTGATTCCGCGTGACAATAATTGTGCGATGTTATTCCTGGCAAAGTTATTGTGACAAGGGATATCAATCAGCTTAAAATACACCAAAATGTTTTAAACCACATGCCAAATGCTTTCTACTTTACAAAAAAATTGATGGCCGAGGCACAATGGGGTGCAAACTCCAAATTCTATGTCTTACTACCTGTAAATACAGGCCTGTGGTCTCTCTATTCCAGATCCATTTTAAATCCTTCTTTTGTGACACGTTTTTTTGATATATCCAAATCAGTACTTCATTGCACATTTGGATTAAGTAATAATGATCCTAAGACTTTCAAGTCATATCGAAGAGTTTCTGAAGTATTATTACAAAATTTTTTATTCTGTATTCTGTGCATAACTTAATGGGAGTTAATAACTTGATCATTTAACAAGAGTCTTTAAAAAAATCAAATAATTCAGATAGATATTGTATGATTCAAAAATTCTATAGAGAGGTCCAGTTATAATGCACGATTCTTATTGCGAATTTAGTCTGTAATATATCACTGATGAGCGTTTTGTTCACCTTCCTCATCAAGCTGACTTTAATGACACCTATAAAAATACCTTCGGAGTTCCTAGAAAATTTCCCACTCATAACCCCCCCCCCGGATGCGTATACGTAATATTAATTATAAATATTTATTAAAAAATGCGTGTATTATGAAAATAATGCTAAAAATTGTTCCTTTTTCTTATTACAATATTGCGTGTTTTTGCTATTTCCAAACAGGAAATGTAAACATAAATTTATCTTAAGGAAACGAAAATAAAACCTCCTTTTTTAAAAGCAGATCAAGAAAAATATACAAAAAACTCCAACAAAAGACATAAAACCTGAAAGTATAAATATTTTATGCATTTTTACACATAAATGCTGTCTGCACTTAACTCGCACTTGAAATGAAACGAAATAAAGAAAAAAATAGTACACAACAATTTATGTGGCAACAACAACGGTATGTAATATGAATTTGTAACAGCAACAACTGTAACAACACAAAAAAAGTGCAAGTAAAAATTGCAGTATTTTGTTGCTTCTTTCCGAAATGAGCAAAAAACAATGTAACAAAATTTTATAAAAAAGCAACACACGCATTAAAGAGCAAAAAAAAAATCTCATAAAACATAAAACCAAGGTACGGCTTTTGACTCTTTTTTTATTCTTCTTAAGTTTGGATCTTTCAAAGAGTTTAATTTTAATTAAAAAAAAGATTTATTTTTATCGCTCTTTGAAAAATAGTTCTAAAAAAATGACAAAAAACAAAAAGGATAAAAATAAAAAAGAGCGAAATCGAAAAAAAGAGTTTAAAAATGAATAATTCACACAAATTGTTGTGAAATTGTGTGCAGCAGTCAAAACAGTTTTTGATTAAGCTGAGAAAGAGATACTTTGTATGAATATACAAACGTACTCACATATTAAAATACGTTTACTTTTGTTTTATGAATTATTAAGTGCTACAATACCCTCCACCACAAATGCAAATTCATATAACAGATACCGATATTACCGTGCCAATAACAGACAGACAGATGGACATAGCTAAATCGATTCAGATTTTGATTTGATGAAAGGATATTAATATATAAATTATCAGGTCTAAGATGATTCCTTTTTAGCGTTACTCACGGAATAACAAAGTAAATATACCCTCTTAATCACTTGCAGTGGTGGAGGGTTTAACAACAACAATAAATTTTATTGCGGCATGAAATTTGTCTGTGTGTGGTTGTGTATGTACAAGCACAATCTTCGTTTCTTTTCTTTAAAACCATTTCGCATATTTCAGCGAGTTAAAAAAGAATCCTCTTTTTATATTCTTAACTGAACGAAGTGTAAAGTAGAGTAACAATTAAGATCATTTGAAAATAAAGATTTTTCTCTGAGTTTTTCGATACACTGCACAAAACGCTGCTGGTTACCGTAAAACACACTTTGAATGGGTAAAAAAGTTTCCATAAATAACAAAACAACATTTGTTAACTACAAAAAAAGAAGAGAAGAAAATGGAGAAAAAACCTAAAATCCATAAAAAAACCCAACACAAGTACTCTTGTAACAGAAAACATGCGGCAACAACAACAAGGAGTAGTAGTAGCAACATTTAAAAATATGAGCTGAATTTGAAGCTGCTACAGCAGCCATAGAAAAAAAAACGAAACTTAAAAAAAACTCAGAAATGAGTAAATGATTACAGTTGTTATTGTTGCATTCATATCTCATGCTACCACTTTCATATTCATCCAAATGGGGGGGGGTGTTTTGTGGGGGGAAGTTCTCTTTTTTGTATTTTTTTTGTATGTTGCTGCTGCTACAAAAACAAGTAGAGACAATAAAAACTGACCTAAATTGTTTGTAGTTTTGTTTTTCTCACTTCCATTTCTATATTTGAAAAAAAAAAAAATAAAACTTTTTTTGTTTTAGTTTCAGTTTCATTTTCATTTCACTGATAAACTACTTTTTTCTGCTATTTTCCTCTTTTTTGCTGTAGTTAGGAAATTTGTCATGTGAAAAAATTTGATTAGTTGCTTTTGCAATTTTTTCTACACCACACACACACATTCATTTCATTTTTCCTAAGCCTCACAAGGACTTTGTTGTTGTGGGCAGTTTTGTAACTGTCTTTTTGACTCGTTTTCCATACAAATGACCAGGTATGTCGCCATTTCAAGCGACAAAGAAATCATTTGATATCATCAATAATTTTCATCCATACTTGACTTGTTCTCCAAAAAGTTGTAGTGGAATTTAAGTATTTTTCAACTGCCAATAAAGTACTGCGAATAAAGTCCGCTTTTTCATAGTTGTTGGAAAATTTAAGGAGTGAAAAATCGATTTTAATTTTTCCATTTTCTTGATTTAAGTTCATTAATGACTTTTTAATTGAAATTTTGTCATATAATTTCTACAGTGGTATGAATCCACTTTGGAGACTTTTCTATCGATATATTTCCACTTTCGGAAAGCTCTGTTGAGAATAGAGTTTTAAAACAAGAATTTTTAAATATTTTTTTTATTATCACTTCGTATCTATTAATGGACTTTACTTTTTCTCAGTTGAAAATCTCAAATCACTCTCATCTAAATCCGATGCTTTATTAGGCCGATATCAACACGAACTTTAAGAGAATTTCCATTGAATACTTGCTCGACTGTCTTTTTTCCAAGCAAACGTTTCTCTCCTCTTCTAAAAGCCAGTTTAAGTGCTTACAAAAATCAGATAACAGATTTGTCTCAAGATTTTTTCAGAAGTTTCGATTAATTACGTAGAATTTTATATATCAATCAAACAATCCACTTCAAACAAGTTCAGCCTATAGGAAACCCATTTTTATACTTGATTAAATTTCAGTATCTCGTGAATACTTCCTTCTTAGTAAATAATACACGTGATCCTTTCCATTATCATATTTGCCACAACCGTAAGCGTTTATCCACAGGCTTATTTTGAAAAAGAAACTAGTTTAGTTATAAAAACCCAAAGCTTTATAAACTCCGGCTATGAAATGTGATTGAAAAATTGTTAACATACATATATGTATGGAACCACAGTTTTATTTTTTTATCTTTTTAATCGAGCACAATTTTGTACACCATTTTTTGGCTCTTCAATTTTCTCTTAAGAGCCTAATGTCTCTCCACTGGTCTTAGCTCTAGGTAATTTTGAGGATTTGCTTCCCTTGTGCAAATTATTTTTCTTCTACCATTCAAGGTCATGTTTACCAAAGTGACAGGATGCAAAGTCAGGCCAAAACTAAGTAAAGTCTTATAAATGGAAGCAGCCTTTTTTGTAAACTTTCCATCAATAAATTTCGGTATTTACAGAGCCTGTTGTAACATAGGATTTGATTCTTTTGCAACTGCATGTTACTTGCCACACCAGGAACTTTTTGAGAAAGTGTGACAGCTTTTGGATCCTAAACATTTTTTGACATTCCCACGAGCATCAGAAACATAAAATTTTTGACCAAGAATTTGCAAAAAAATGTGCCAGAACATACATTAATTTTTTTGTACAGATTGTCTGAGTACTGAGCTTAATAGGCTGCTTTCCTACCGTAAGTGCTGGAAGCTTTTTTGAAAATGTTTCTATCATATGGACCATTCCTTCTACCTAAAACAGGTTTTCTATCAATGGACAAAAAAACGCAAGTACTGTTTAATAAACTAAGAAACAGTTTGATCCTTGAATGCTTAACGGAATTTTCTAGGACCAAGTTGGGTTTGTTGAAAATAATTAAATATTTTAGTACGCAATTTTAATATATGACCAGATATGTTTGAATAATCAACATATTTAACTGACATTTTTACAATTGTAAAAGTTTAAATGAAAAATGGATGTTAAGAATTTTTTCGATCTTACTTCTAATATATATATTAAAGTCTGATCCGATATGGAAAATTAATTACCACTTTTACTCAATATAGTAAGACTGTATGGTCTTAACTATCGCACAGTCTTTATATAGTGAAAAATTTACAAGTGAAAGCAGAGGCATAGGTTATCTAACCGGTACCGCTTCTCAAGTTCTTAGAATACCACACCTCGTGTCACAAAATTAAATCTTATATCTGAATCGATTTTAAAGACTTTATTTAATTTTTTTAAGCTTCAAATATTTTAAATTTTATTTTGTTGACTGATCTTTGCGTAGTTTTTATTTTATAATGGATCCAAGTCTTTTACATTTTTTATATCTCTATTTTATTTAGAACTAATGAGAAAATGTTGTTAATAAAAAAATTGTAGAATTATCCTCAATATTAATTTTTAAACATCCTATAAGTATGCTATTATATTTAATAATTTATTTTACCTTAAAGTAGGCAACAAATACTCTTTATATTCTTAAAATAATAACAATTCAACAACATTTTATTTAGTGAAAAGAAGTATAATTTTAATATTAATGTTATTTATACAAAATAAGACAACAATTACGATTAAATTCTTTTATATTTATAAATCAAATAAATTTCCATTTAGAGAGGAGAATATGCCAAAAGCAATTTATGATGAAAATCAAATAAAACAGACATATTGGAATTCAAACTATAACATAAGACTTGGCACACAATTTCGTCATTCATTCATTCAATCAATCATTCATTCATTCATGCAAAAGAAATGAATCTAAAAGAAGTGATAAAAAGTGAGAAAGCTATATCGTTTATGAGGAATCTTTAATACCCTCCAACACATATGAATGTGAAGTAAATACGTTATGTTTCGTGCATACACACTAACACATACACTCACAAATGTATAACAGTTTTCTTCAATTTAATACAGAAACATTTAATGAGTCATAAAATTAGTTATATTTTTTGTCTATAACTTTTTTCATACTGAACCGATTTTGATAATTTTTAGAATGGTAATGACGTTCATATCACTTAATGTTATGACAAAATTTTATTCTTTTTTGTGGAATTATAATTGACAATTTTCGAAAATTCTTTACTTAAATTAAAATGTTTCCCCAGTTATCGCTCTATAACTATTAATATATTGAACCGATTCTGCTGTTTTTAAATAGGAAACTTCTATGGACAATGGAAAACATTCAGGCCAAAATATAATTGAGCTTATTGAGTGTATGTGAGCGTGCTACCAACAGATAGGCTGATATAGCTAAATCGACTAAAATTTTGATTTGCTGCAGGAATCTATATACATTATGGGTTCTGAGATGATTCCTTCTTAGCATTACACACAAAATGACATAATTATAAATATAATTATGTCATTTTTAATAATTTTAATAATAATAAACCCTTTTCATCATTTGCGTTGGTGGAGGATATAAAAAAGAGCTGAATAACAAAACAACATGATGAAGGTAGATAACATAACTTGAGGCTTTGGGGTTTTCGGGCATAATGTGGCATTTTTTTGAACATAATGCTGATAACGATGTTGACGATTGCTATTTTCAAAGCAAAACTATTACAATGAAAATAGCATTTCAAATAAAGTAAAAAAGCATAAAATGCTTTATAAAATATCTTTTTTCCTGCAAAAAAAGGTATAAAATGGCCAAAAGGCAAACATTCAAAATGACAAATCTAACAACTGAAAAACTAAATATTAAACATCAAAGCCACCACATTTAAAGCTGCTTTTCACAGAGCTCCTAAAGTAAAGAAAGAAATGAAAAAACGCTATTATGTTAGAGTTCATGACAATTTTTAGGTATTAATGATATTGTAGCTACCAGGGTATAATACTGTGCACCCCTATTGAAAATAAAGTGCAAAAAATGTTTTTAATGTTTCATAACTCTACAAATTTATTTGTTAACATTTTCATTTTTCATTTCCGAATTGCTAAAGTCTGACGCCGCGTTTTTCTCTGCAGCAAATATGAATGACATTTTGAACATTAAAGTTTTTTTTCTTCCTGTCTGATTGCGTGTATTTGTGTGTAAATTTAGTTTCATTATAACATTTTGACAAGTGTCCAGATACTTTTGAACACACACACACACATTTAAGCATTTTTATGCTGACTTAGCAGCATTTCTGTCTGGATAGTTAGTGAAACTATTTTTTCTTGTATTGTTTTTGTTGGTTTTGATGCAGGAAACATACGCAACAATGAACCAGTCATGTCTGCTTATTTTTTTTTTCATCTCTTGCCTACTTCCGTTTCCCTTTTTAACTTAAGTGCGCCATGTTTAAATATGCGAAAGTACTTTAGCAATGAAATTAAAGTTGTTTAAAAGGAAAAGAAAGAAAGATTTTTGGAAAATTTACGAAATACAAAAAATTGAATTGGAGATAAAAGAAAATTGTTGATATTTTGGGTACAGCCATTTTCCACATAATCGTTGTATACATGAAATTGGAGACTTCACAGCTTTTAACTGGATTTCTAAGTTTTCTCATATCGGATAGAATTCGTTTAATGTTAATCGACTTGTCCCCGATATTGGAATTGACATGATTTATTATTGATCTCAAAATCAGACTACAAACGAAAAGATGGAGAAAAGTAAAACATTTTGAAAGGTTATCACCCTCTTTTGTATCCAAAGTTTTGGAAGTCTTTAACGAAAATGGCGCTTCAAATTTATTTTGGCCGCTTTTGCCTAAAATATTCGATTAAAGCTGTTCACAATTTTGAGAATTTTAACAAACCCGGTTTGTGGAAAATTAAAAAGTAAGTGTTTTAAGAACTCAAGCCTAGCGATCTCTTCAAGAGTCGCAAAATGCGTTGTTGCACTAATTTTTTTCAATTCAATTTTTAGCGTGAAAAATTCAAATTTTTAGTGAATTTATTCAACAAATAAATATTACCTTTTTGTGAAAAAATTAATTTTTTTATGAAAAATTTTAGTGGAAAATCTAATTTTTAGATGAAAATGCAATTTTTAGAAAAAAAATTAAATTTTTAGTTGAAAATGCAATTTTTAGAAAAAAATTAAATTTTTAATGAAAAATCCAATTTTTAGCGAAAAAGTTTAATATTTAGAAAAAGAGTCAATATTTCATTAATTCAATATTTAAAAAAGTGCAATTACTTTTTAAGTAAAAAATACTATTTTTAAGGGAAAATGCCAAATTTTGAGCGAGAAAATGTAAATTTTAAGGAAAAATAAATTTCAATGAAAAAAATGCAAATTTTGTGAAATAATTTCACTATATTTAGTACAATAAAGGTGCAATTTTTAGCGAAATGCTTTTTAAATAAAAAAATTAATTTTAGTAGATGGTTTTTTTTTGATGAAAAAATGCAATTTTTAAAGGAATAAATAAAAAAGTGTATTTTTAGTAAATTAAATGATTTTGAATTAAAACCTGAGTTTTGAGTTATTTTAGTGAGAAAAACGCTTTTTTAATAAAAATAGATTTTTAATAAAAAAAATAAAATTTTTTATGAAAAATGTAAAATTTTAGTGATTGTAATCGATAATACAATAGAAAAGTGCAATTTATTAAAAAATGGAAAATTTAAGTAAAAAAAAAATATATACATTTTCAGTAAAAAATGGAATTTTTTAGTGGAAAAGATGTTTTTAGTAGAAAAAATTTTTTTTTAAAATTTATAAATTATTATTAAAAAAAAATAATTTATTAAAAAAGCAACAAATTAAAATATAAAGACAATTTGTCATTAATATGTTAATTTAAAAAAAATTGTTTATTTTAATGTAAAAAGCATTATCATTCATCCTTAATCAATCTAAAATTAAGAATATAACAAAAATCTGTGATCATTGAAATTCATCATCATAACAATTGATCTGTGTTCAAATTATTCCGTCATTATTTTTATTATTCATAAAAGTTACAAATACGTCTCATGTAAGAAAAAAAAACGAAAATCTGTGATTGAAGAATTTTAAAAATTGAAATTGAAAACTCAAATTTATGTTGAACTCTTTAATAATTGAGAGAATTACAAAAATCGGAGATCACAAAATTTTGCAATTAACTAATATTTTTTTGCAAAAAAAGGCAACAATGTAACGCATCTCATATTAACGTTGTTTTTAAGGATCTTCAATATTAATTGTATTTACATCTTTTTCCCTAAATAAAACAATAATTTTCATTTAACTAAACTTGTTCACCAACACCACTTCATAAACACTCTCTCATTCAACTAATTGGCCGTTACACTCCTTTTCTAACAAGCAACAATAGAAAAGAGCTAAAAATGAGTTTTTGACATTTTCTGTATTAAACGCACAAAAATTCTATGAAAATTTCTATGTTTTTACAACAACAACAATTTAGTTTAATAGAACTCTAGACGTTATTGTTGTCAAAAGTGTTTTATTGTTTAAAAACTTCAAAAAGAGCATATTTCTGGAAAACAAGAACTATTGTTTATATTTTTCCTCCTAAACAACAATTCCAATTGGGAGCTTTTTTTTGGTTTATAAAAATTTATTGTTTTATGCAAAAAAAAAAAAAAAAATATTTGCAACAATTTGTTTATGAATAAATGCAACAGTTTTGTAGTTTTGCATTTTAAATATGAATTGTTAACATTTTTTCTCATTGTTCAAATGCAACGATTTTTTGTTGTTGGCATTTTTGTGATAAAATGCATTTTTATAGTTTTCATTTAAGTGATTTTTTTATTTGTTGGTCATTTGCACATTTTGTAGTTGTTGTTGTTGTTGTTGTTACTGTTGTTTTGAGAGATACTTGTCAAAAATGTTGTTGTTTAATACTTGAAAGTGTGAAAAGATTGATTTTTGATAAATATTATTGGTTAAGTGGTATGAATATTTATGGTAAATAGTAGGGTGTTTGGCTCGGATTTTAATAACCGGTTATTTTGGTTAAGTCGGTTCCGGGCTTTCTGAAAAATTTTGAATATCGAAGAAACCAGGTTTTTATCCTCGAATAATCGATTTTTTCTAAAAGTGTGTTTTAATGAATCTTAGAATATTAAAACTTTAAAAAAAGTACTGGAAACTTTTCTGTGGTCGATGCATTCAATAATCATTCAAACAAAACTGATACTGGATCTAAATGTTCTGTATATAATTTGGAACATGAATATAATTGTCTCATGTTTGTTCCAGAAATCTTACCCATTGCTTTGTTAGCCATAAGTCCTACGAGTCTTAAATTTGAGATTGTCTCAGATATTGGTTCACAAGGTCTTTGTTACTGGCTTATTACATTAACAAGTTTTGAATTCAGATTATTATTGTGACCGTGAGAACGTTTTCAGCAGACAAATAGAAGATTTTGGCTAAATCGGTTCAGATAATCTTAGATGATTCCTTCTTGGAATTACACACAGAATGAAAAATGTGATATAACTTCCGTTACCAAAACCGATTTTTATTAAATTGTAATTTTTCGATGAAACCGAAAATCGGTTTCTAAAAAAATATCCAAGAATCGATCGCCCTACTAAATAATGACATTTATAGCCTTTTTCTCCTCAATAGTTTTTTAAATAATAATTCTAATTCCAATGAAATTTTTAAAGCCTGTTCATCGAAATAAACTATTAATTGAGAAAATAACTTAAATGTATGATCATAAAAATTGAGAAAATGATGTAAAATTGACATCTCTAAAATTGTGTGTAAAAAGACGTTTGATTAAATAAAAATGGCCTTGTTTTTTATAAATTAAATATAAATAAAAATATGAGATTCTACAAAATTTTAATAACAACTTAAAAGAGATCTGAATTAACCTTAAAAGCTTGAAATCATTACAAAAAAAAAGTGGATTTCTCTGACATTTTTCAATTAAAAAGTAGTCAGAAGCAGCTAATAGGTTGTAAGCCCCAGGTAAGAATATGGAGGAATATTATATATTTTCACCATTATAAATTCAAATATATCTAGAATTATAGTGATTTTCACAAAATTGGGGTGTGAACTCAATTATTTTAAGGATGTCAAATATAATTAAAAATTCCATTAATTCCTTATTACATTTAAACTGCTTCAAATTCTTTAAAAAGAGCTCAATTTAAAATAACTTAAATCTAGGTTTTATTTACCAAATTAACGTTATTTTTACTAAGTAAACTTAAATTACTAAGAACCTTTTAAAAAAAATACAAAAAAATATTTACTCCCTTTTAACACTAAATAACCAAACAGGCCAACAAAAATTTATGCCACCAAATTATGCAAAAACAAACATTCTCCTCTCTTTTTCTATAAAAACCAGCATTTTCACTATATTCAATGGCCAGCAATTATGTTTGTAAATGGTGTCTCAAACACAAAACTTTATCTATCCAAAAAAGGAGGTAAATTTTAATAAACAAAATGTATGTCTGTGTACTTTTTAAAACATCTTCAATTTTTACCTTTTTAAAAAGAAATTGCTGCCATAACACTCTTTTTCTAAATTATAAACAAATATTTTAAGTTTTTTCCTTTTTTCTAAAACTGTTCTTATGGCAAAAGTTTACTTGTGCTAAATTTTTGCTACCGCAATAGTTTTCCTCTTTTTTAATAATTTTCTAACATGCTGCTGCTCCCTATTCTGAGTTTTTGTCTTTTTTTTGTTCTGAACAGAAACCAATTTAAATCTGTATAAAAGCAGAGAAAAAAGGGATCTAAATTGAATCTTTTTGAAAAGATATTTATGAATAGATTTTGTCTATAAACACAGAAAAATAGAAAAAAACTAGAAAATCTTAATAAAATATTGTGGACTTTATTCCTGCACTCACACACACACATATACAGAAACACACATTTTTATTAAAAAAATTTGAAAAACAAAAAAGCGGCTTTAGAAATATAAATGAAAATCTAAAACAAAGTTGACATGTTTAGTTTTTGTTTTTTCCCATTTTACAGTGATTTTCCTTTTAACACACATAAAAAGAGCTTAATTGAAAAAAAATATCTATGTTATGTTATACATATATATAGATTTTGAATTGGGTACAAAAATTTAAAATGTGGACTAAACTCTTAAAGGAAAAAATAATGCTAATGTGTGATCTATAACATTTTCAACGAAATAATATCTTCTTTAAATGAAAAGATCTTAAAAAAGCCGAAGTTCAAGAAACCAAAGAAATTTTGCGATTGCTAAGAAAAGCACTTAAATACAAAAAATCGGTGAAAATCTGTGATAACTTAAATTTACCTTTACATTATAAATAATAAACTCTGATTCGAATAAAATAAAATGTAAATTCTAAAAAGAATATCTTATTTAGAAAAAGACAAAAATTGGTGATCACTAAAATTCAGTACTGAAATATTAAAAAATATTTGTGATTACTAACATTCAGCGTTATTCAAGACATAAAATCGACATCATTAAATAAGTCCCTTAGTGAGAAAATGACCGAAATTGGTGATCACCATAATTCTGTATTAAAATGTGATATTATATATAATAAACAATAATTGAATTTACATAAAATGAAAACATTAATAAATCTTTAATCTGAAAAAAAACATCTGAGATCACTTTTGCGATCACCAAACTCAGTGATCTCAAATGATGAAAAAAGTGAATTCTAATGTATTCCGAATGTTTAATATAAGGCCAATTAAGGATCTAAAAAACTAAACTTAAAAGCTTAAAAGTCTTTGTTAATTATAAAATAACAACAATCTGTGATCACTAAATGTTATTTTTAAAGAATTATAGGAAATTAAAACTATTCAAAGAACCTTAATAATACGAAAATAAGAAAATAACAAAAATCAGCGATTTTTTACAAAACTTTTTAAAATCGTAATCGAAATATATTTCTACTTAAAAAACTTTTCCAATTGAGGAAATTATAAAAACCAATTTCCTAAGGAAAATTTTAAAAAATAACTATAATCTATGATCAATAAATTTCCTCCAAATTAGATTTTTTTGTTTTGAAACGCTATTTAAAATTAAGACATAATCAACTTTATTTGAATTTTTCACAAAACCTTCTTTTAGAGAAAGAACAATAATTTGTGATCACAAAAATATTTTCAACATTTCCTTGATTTGTGATAATGTTTTTTTCCAAAATTGTTTTTTTTCGCTAAAGAAAAAGTTTCTAATTGAGAAAAATAACCAAAATCTAATTTTTGAGCAAAAACTTAAAATTTACTTCAAATCTTTAAATAAAGTCATTTAGTAAATATCAAAATCCTGCATTCATTGTAATTTAAAATAAAATAAGAAAACCTGTGATCTTTAAAATTTTGTTAGTTTTTTTATAATACAAATGAAAAAGTCCTTTAAATCCTTGACAAAATGTTTAAATTAAGAAAATAACAAAAATCTGTGATGTCAAAATATATTCAATCCTTCTTAGATTTGCTATCAAAATTTGTTATTTTCACTAAAAATTTTAAAGTAAGAAAATAACAAAAATCTGTTTCTGGAGCTAAAAATTGAAAAATGCTGAAGATCCTTAAATAAGGTCAATTTTAGGCTATTAACAAAAACATGTTATTTATAACATTTAACATAAAATCACAAATCTGTGACCTCTAAACTTTTTGAAAAAATGAGTTTTTAATATTAAACAAGAAAAATTTCTTTAAATCCCTAACAAAATCTTCAAATTAAGAAAATAACAAAAATCTGTGATTGCAAAATATTTATATCAAAATAAACGATATTTTTATTTAAACTTATTTATCTTTAGTTGGCGAAAAATATACATTTATTTATTTTCAGTCTCGGACAATTATTGTTATTTTTCCTCTATTTGTGCTTTTTGTAAGGTTTTCAGTTTTTCTAGTTTTTTCTTGGATTATTTTTGTTATAAACTTCCTTTAGAGACAAAAAAAAAAACGGAAAGTAATATGTTGCCGGAAACTGTAGAAATAGTAATGTTACATTGTTTATACACACACACATACTCACCTCTATACATATAAAGACATTCAGTTTCTTTTATTCTTAAACATGTGTATGTATGAGTGTCTTTTATAATAATGAATAAAAATGTAACGAGTCTTTTTCATTATTTTCTGTTCATAGTTTTGTTATTTTCCTCCCTTTCCATGAAATTCATTCTTACATGCTTCCTTTATTAATGTTAAAATAGAACTAGAACTAAAAAAGAAGGAATGTGACATAAAATCCGTTGTGGCAAGAGTATTATGAACACACACACAAACACACAATGCAAGTAAAGCAATTTTTGTTGCCAAATGTTTTTGACATTGAAAGTTTTTTAACAAAAATACGTTATTTTTTCTTGCTGCAATTCTGTGTTTTCTTGTATTTAATTCCAGTTTCAGTTTTTCTCTAATTTTTTTCCATAATTTTATTTCAGATTTTCTTATTTGGTTTTACGGTGAAATAAACGTTGTTTGTTGAACTGAACTGTATTTAAGCATAAAATCTGTACTTGACTTGTTGGATTTGGCACATCATGGATTTATTTCTTTTTCTCCTTCTTTTGATGATGAATGAATTTTATTCACAAATTCATATGATTTTTTTATGAAGGTAAGATTCAGTCAGTATTTATTTTCAGTTTTTATTCATTTAGACTTTAGTTGACTTAAAAAATCATTAAATTTTGTTTACTTACGGTTGGTTGCAGGATTTGGTCGTTCTGTATTTTACCTTCTTTTCAGATAAATAATACACTTGACAGAATTTATTAAAAATATGAAAAAATGATGTAAATGCGTTACCTGTAAAGAGAGAAAGGAAGAAAACAAGTTCAGTTTAGTTGGATTTGACTTAAATATGTTAAAATGATTAAAATAAAAGAAATGTCCTTAATATGCGATTCAATGCATTTTTAAGGTAAATTCTATAAATTTTTATAAAGTAAAATAATTTTGCTTTCATTTGAAGAAAAAGTTTCATAATAATGATTTTTATTTCAAGTAAATATTATGACATAAATATGAGATATGAACAAAATGACCTTAATTATGGACAAATATTAAAAAAAAAATAAAATTGCCATATTTTAATTTTATTTGAAAAAAATGTAAGAGAAAATATTATTATACCCAAAATATACCAATAATACTCGAAATTGGGAAAATAATAAAAATCTGTGATCTCTGAATTTTCTTGCTAAAAACTAAAACTGTTTATAAATAATAACCCAAATTTTTACCCAAATGCAGTTAAAATTCTTTACAAGACTTTTACTGGCAAACGACATAGATAATGACATTAATTTGTGATTTCAGTAAAATAAACTTATTTAAGGAAATTTTTTAAATTACTTAAATTTGGTATAATTTTATCTCTTAATTTGCTCAAAAAAATCCAAAAATATTAAAATCGAAATTCGGATTATAACAAAAATCTGTGATCTTTACAAATTCTGCTAAAATTATGATTTGTTTAAAGAAAACTTATTTTTCTGAAGTGAAGAAATTTTAATTGATCTTTTTTAGAATATTTCAAAAATTATATAAATTGCAAAAAGAACTAAAATTTGTGATCTCTAAAATTACACAACAAGATATAGAAAGTTTAACATTAAATGTATAAATAATAATCAAATATTTATCCTAAATACAACAAATCGTTATAATCCTCTTACTGACAAAATGACAAAAATTTGTGATCATAACATATGACTACAAAAGGCAGGTGAACTTTAAATTATCTCCAAGTGTTAAAATTATATAAATGGTATATCTCATAAAAACATCTAAAATACGTTTCTTAAAAAATAGAGAAAATAACAGAAATCTGTGATTAATATTTTTCATACAAAATATGTATTTTTGAAATTAAATATTTCTCTTCAAAAAAGTCTTTAAATGTAAAATTATAAAAATCTGTGATTAAAAATAATTTTACTAAAAATAAGCTTTTATCAATAAGACTTTAATTCAGGATCAAATTTAGAAAACAAGAATTTTATACAAAGAACAAGCAAACGGTTAAAGTCGTTTAAGTCCGACTATTTTACACCCTACACCACATTATTGATTACAAATGGTAGCTTTCAAAAGTTAATGATCGACCCTCGTATTTATTTGATTTTAAATTTATGCTTAGGATTGCAGTGCATTATTATGAAACTAATATTTAAGAGCATTTTTCTGGAGAATTATATGGAAGCTAGAAGAAATTATAGACCGACCCTCGTAAAATTTCGCACATCGGTTTTTGATTATATTTATTCTAATTTTACTTTTTTGTTAAAATAGATTTATATTTATGACTTTTACGAGCTGTAAACCTCATTCCGGGAGGACATTTTCTATGGCAGGTACCTGAAATATTAGACTGAACATGGCGGAGAGACAGACTGACGAACATGGCTTTATCGATTCAGAGTTTGTTTTTAGTTAAACGGTATACTTTTCTATATATTACAAGAATTATCACAAATAACACAAATATAGCATAAGACTCCCAACCACCTACGATGGTGTAGGGTATAATAAAATAAATTCCAAATTAACTCTAAATAAAAAGAATAATGAAAATTGTGATTCTTAGTAAAATAGAATCTACTTTAAGAAAAAGCATGAAATTTGGGATTTAAGCTTAAAAAGGTTTCCAATAAAAATTATTACATCCTTTTATAAAATTTTTAAATAAAAAATAGCAATAATTGGTGATCTTTGATTAAAAGTATTCATAGCTTATGATTGGTTTTAAAAAAATTTTTGAAATTTAACGTTAGATCCTAAAAATTGTTTAAAACTTGGAAAATGACGATAATTCGTGATCTTAAATTTTTTTTATGAAATTAATTTTAAAAACATGTAAATTTGTTTTGTTAACTTTGAATCATCCAAATAAAGTTGTATTGTTCTCAAATCATTTAAAGCGTTTTGCTTAAACCGAAAAAAATATATATTTTGTAGATATCAAAATCAGACACACCTTAACATATATCTCATCCGAGTTAAAGTATAATTTAGCATTAATTTATATTAACAACAAACAGTTAATGCTTTTTTTGCAAAAAAAAAAAGAGATCTTATGGATTTTCAACTGACATGTGACAAAGTGAACTGTCATCTTAAAACAAGAAAATTTTAATGTGAGTTACTGGCACATTGAAGAATAAAATCATGTTCGCATGTAAATAATCTTTATTAAAGATGCAAATAAACTGTGATTGATGAATTTGCGGCAAAAATAAACAAAAACAGGTTAATAACTCTTTTAATGAACACAAAAGAGAAAAATAAACTTTAATGTAAATTTAAAAATGAAAACAAGTAAGAAATTATAAAATAAGTAAGAACGATATATTCGGCTGTGGCGAATCTTGAATACCCTCCACCACTAACATTATGGAATCTATTACATGATGTTAAAGATTTTGGGAAGTATTGGAATATATTCTTGGAATTCCTAGAAATGTTGGTACCAAGGCAAAGTTGTTAATGGACTTCTTTATTTAAGAAAATAATGCTAAAGAAAGGAATACATGAATTGAGTACAGTAATCAGATTTTCAGTAGAATTATTTTAAGTCAAAACTCTTATTTCTTGAAAAGGACATTAAAAATAATTATAATTTGATTATAAATAATAAAAATAATGGTTACAAACTGAATCAAAATTGGTGTGTATTTGAGTAAAATTAAAGTCCTTTTCCGAGAAGGGGTAGGGGACTTATATAGAAGTAATGACAAAACATGGACCAATATTCGTTCAATTAGAAACACATATTAATGATGTAAAAAAAATGATCATGATGGGTTTCATTAAAATTGCTTCTTATATGAATTGTTTCATATCAAACTCAAAACCGTTTTCCGGGAAAAGGACTTATAGGAACTACCTCGAAATATGAACCAAATTAAATAAAATCGTCAAATAGGTCAATCCAGTTCTTTAGGCTTAATTTTTATATCGAAATATATGTATGTGGTAAATTTCAGAACACTATTTTCAAAATTGCGATTTATATGACGCACTTTTTTTGGGGGGTGTATCAAAATTTTGAATATTTTAGCCCATAACAGATTTCGATGATTTTTCGCACGATGTTGAAAAGGACATGAAATTATATGAAATGGGTAAATCCTATTTAAATTTAGTGTTTTATTGTTGAAAAAATTAGAAAAGCAAGTTGTCTCAGATATCGGTTTAAAATTTTCTTGTTAATAGATCGAAATAGCTGATTTTAAATAGGAAATTGCCAAGGACAAGGACGTCATTGAAATTTAGATGTGAGAATATGTACAACGTACAGATGGACAGACAGACGAACATATCTAAATTGACTCAGATTTTGATTTAATGCAAGAATATATATTCTTTCTGGGGTCACAGATGATTCCTTATTAGCGTTACACACGGAATGACAAAGTTTATATACCCACCACTACCACCTGAGTTGGGTGAAGGGTACAAAAAGATAATTTACTAATATTAAAGATCTCTTATCAAACTAAATATTAAAACCATCATTACGGTCCTTTTTTTGGAATTAAGTTTAAGCTTAAATATCTCAGTTTAGTCCTAACTCTTTATGGAATAATTATTATTTGTTTTCAAATACTCAGACGATTAAAAACGTTTTTCCCTTTTTCTTTTTTGCTTTGTATTTTCTTCTTTTGTTTGTTGTTATTATTTGTATCTTGTATTTATGTGTATTTATGTTAACCTCGAGCTATAAACGGTTATAGTTTTAAACAAACTTGAGGTCCTTGCTCTCTTGCTCACTTACACCATTAAATGTTATGTTGGTGAGAATGTGTTAGTAACAAAATGTAAAATGAAAATAGTAAAATATAACTAAATTTTTTATTGGGCTTTTTAGTTTATGGAAGTAGAAAATGCATAGAAAACTGTAACTGTATGAGTGAGTGTGTCGATGTGTTTGTGTGTTTTTAATAAAAATACAAAATATGTAAAACGTGCATTTGTTGCACATTCTCTGGTAAACACTTTGTCGTTATTTAGTTTTTGTTTTGTTGCCACATGTTAAACTTGTATACATTTTTGCAAACAAATTAATAAAATGTACTTAATATAATCACATATACACATACATATACAAATGTATATATACACAACACACTTATTTATAAAAGGCAAAAAGAAAAAATGTATAAATAAATAAAAAAAAAACAGATTGTTACAATTTATAAGAATCTATAATATAAAAAATAGTATTTACGATATTATAGATTTACGTGATATAATGATGTTATAACCCAGTGAACAATTTGGAACAGGAAATAAACAACGAACATAAATTGGGGTTGTAAGCATCACAGCATCTCAAAAAGGATTATTTTACCTGCTTTATTAAGCGAATCTATTGTCTCTAAACTATAACCAAAGGATTTATATCATTATGATACACTTTCTGGGAGGCGGCTCAAATGGTAGCCATAACGAAATATTTACCGATGTTCACCAAATTTGTTATATATATTAAATACTGTTAGAAAGCTTATCGGTCGATTTTCAATAAAAGGGGTTCATATGTAAGATTTAAATAAGCCCAAAGCAGTATTCCAGGAAGGGGCCTTAGGTGGGAGCTATATGAGTTCAATCATTAAAGAAAGTAAAAAATACAGATTTCAATAAATATGTTCCATATTTGAGAGTTTCATTAACTTTAAACCATGTTTCCGGAGAGCCTTTATGTGGAAGTTGGGTCAAATAACGGTTCCAGCATAATCTATTTTTCTTGGGTTTATTTTTACGTTAAAATGAGGCAAATTTTAGAAAATTATCTTCAAAATTGTGACCTTTATGACACACTGTTTTTGAGTGTATTAAACATTTCGTGGAATTTCGCCAATAACTTCTTTTCAATTGATAAGTAGATAAAACTGTATGTTTATCAAAATTCTGACTAAATCCAGTTACTTTTGGTTGAACGATTAAGAAAACTGCTATAATTTGTTTGCTTATGGACCGATAATATTCGAACAATTAATCTAGACGTGAGAATCTTTCCAACGGGCAGACGGACATACCTTAATCGAATCAGATTTTGATTTGATGCAAGAAATTATTTATTTTTTTGGGGGTCAATATGCTCTCATTACCACTTATGGATGTATGAAAAGTGAAGTTATTATCCTGAGTGATTGAAAGAAATATTTTCAGTATATTGCAGAGATCTATAATTTGATAGCCAAATTGGTCCTTTTAAATTTTGGGGTCCATTTAAAAAAAATTTTACCCATTTCGGAAAAACTGAAAAAGTCGGTCTTTCTTTTTCATTAAATTATAAAATTACACTTAACAATTCTGTGTATAAACGTTTAAAAACTCAATAGGGATTTCTATACTATATTTTGTTTTGAAATTCGGACCGTGAGCTTTCTAAACATATAGACTTAAGTTGAAATATTCATGAAAAATGCATCCAATTAGTAGAGATTTTTAAATTTCGCACACTTTCGAATAATTTCAATTATACCGAATTTATAATCCAGTTTAAGTTCCAAAAACTCTGTTCATGTAGGAACCATTTGCTATACTCCTCTGCTATAGATATGTAAAACGTTCGTTTAATCCAACCTGCTGATCAAAAAATATATGTATTTATTTTCAAAAATGACGTTAATATGGAACCATAAACAAATTTATCGCAATATGGATGCATAAAATTGCTTGTGATCTAAATATAAAATGTTTGTTGGGTTATTGATTTTAAAATTTCATTCATCTTTCGTAGTGAATTTAAAAATTTATATTCTGGTCATGACTTTTGTTGTTTTAGACTTTAGATGCACATTTTTTCCGGTTCTCTTTTTATCGTTTTTTTGTTTTTTGCAAGTTTGTTGCTCCAAACAAACTAATAAAAAGGCAACAACAACCATTTCTGAATGATTGAAATAAAAAGTAAATCTGTTTTAAGGAAATTTAATGACATTTAAAATAACATTAAATCAAATCTGTTGAATTTTCTTGGATCCTTTTTTTCAGCTTATACTCCAAAAAGGAATGGAAAAAGGGATACTAATATTATGGGTTTTATATTACAATTTGAGTCGGTCTGTTGTCCTTTTATGTTTTTTACTCTTGTCAATTGTTGTATTTTTGGAAAAAAAGGGTTGAAATTGATATATTTTTCTGGGAAATTTCCGGTATTTCTTCGTCGTCATCGTCTTATTTATGAGGTTAAACAACATGTCAAATATAATCTAATGGCAAATTTAATTCAGATTATTATGATTTTCTATTTTGATATTTTCTTTCAACAATTTTATTAGTTTTTCTTGTTCTAAATAAAAGGAGGGAAATAAAAAAAGTCGGATGTAAAATATTAAAAGAGTTATAGGATTCTTGTTGGCCAAAATTTGTTGGTTTTAGCTAAATCGACTCAGATTTTAGAGTTGTTTAAAAGTGGATATTACTCTATAGGGTCCTGGGGTGACTACACCTTAGCATTACATATTGAATATCTAAAAAGTGAAAGTAAAATGCAAAAATAAAAAATGAATTGTGATTAAATTTAATTTTTCGATATCGAGTCAGATTTCCCATTATATAGAATTTGAAAGATATATAATTTTAAAAAAATATATTAAAATATGGATATCAAACAATAGATAAAAATACCAACAAATTTAAACAAATATCCTTTTCATTTTGTGTTCTTTTAAATCCTTGAAAAAATTAATTAAAACTATTTTGAATCCATTTTATTTCAAACGCCATTTTTAACTTTGTGCATTTGTATTATGCGTTAAATTTGGACCTTCTTTTCAATTTTCTTTTACTTCCTTCAAAAAATCCACTTAATTCTCTTCGTTATCTTTTCATAATTCACAATATTTCCAGTTTCCATGGTGAAAATTTCAAATATGCGCGAAATAACGGAAACAATATTTAACAAAATAAAAAATTCTTTATGAGCAAAAAAGTAAAAAAAAACAGAATAAAATTAAATTAAATATTAAAACAATAAAAAAAGAGAAATTTTCTCTTTGTCTTCTAATAAAAGAAGGGAAACTTTTCATCATTCTTACAATTGTTTTGTCAATGTTTGACGTTGTCATCATTGTCTTCATCATCAGTGTCTTATTGTCAGTTTTCCAACAATTGTTGTTTTTGTTGTTAGAGTGATTATGTTAATGTTAGCGATATCGTCTTCATTCATTCATTCATTCATTTACTTAGTTACTAAACTTTAACTGACAAGTGTTTGTGTCAAGTAGGAAATGTAACTAAGTGAAGTGTTAGAGTTTTTTTTTATGAAAACGACTTTATTAGATGCAACAAAATTATAAACAAGGAAAGAATGTAAAAACTAAATTAAAGAGAATATAACAGCAAAGAAATATAAATTTAAAGTTATTAAAATTATTTTATTCTTTTGTGTTGAATTTAAAGAGATTATGAGAAAAAAACAAAATAACAGGAAATAAAGAGAAATTTTTATACTCAAATCGATTTTTGGGAAATAATTCTGTGGCTCTTGAGCCGCTAGAGTCAAATTAAAGAAATTTCACAAGGCTAGAGCTGAGGTGTTTTGGAGTTGATTTGGAGGAATACAATGCTCCATCTGATCTGGGATGTTGTCGGTGACGCTCCAAAGTCAGACACGTAGGTTATGTTGACGCTAAATATTTGTGTAACGATTTTTCTATCTTAATAGGATTTTTTAGAGGAAAATAATGTCCTATGTGATCAGGGTCATAGTTGGTGACTCCATAAATTTGGCCACCAAATCTTTATTTAAGAATTGAGACCAAAGAAATTTTGTATAAAAATTGGCTGACATGTTAGAGCTTCCGAAAACTCAATTTTTTTAGTCCTTTTAAAGTTAGAAGACTTAATAATGGTCTTAAAATTAAAAATAAATGTGGAAGATTCTCTACACTCTAAAATGTAGATGCAATCACCACTTCAATATATAAATCCGATAAATTAAATTAATCTGAACTTTAAAAAAATATTTTTTTGGGATTTTTTTTTTCGAAAATGTCGTAAGTTGTATTAATTGAAAAATTATTTTTTTTATTCTGAACTTTATTTTTTCTATTACTTTATAGAGAAATCTTAACGGGAATGCGTCTGAACTAAATTGGGATACACCCAAAGATCTGCCCTATCCAAACTTGGTCTATTTTAGAAAAAAATTATAAATTTTTGTTCATATTCATTTTCAAATATTAACTTCATTAAAAAATCGCAATTTCATAAATTTTGGACATAAAATGATATTTAACGTATTTTTCATTAAATATTGTGAATTTTGAAGTTCCTACGTTTTCATAGGTACCGAATACTTGTTTATACTTTGGCTGAAAAATTAACCAAAACAAGGAGTCGGTAACCGGTTCAACATACAATTCCAATTAAAAATTTAATTTTTTAAATCTTAATTTCACTTCCGGTTATTTTTAAATGTGAAGCTTTTTTTCATTAAAAATAATAAAAAAAAAACTTTCCTTTTGCTGTTCAAAATAAAACCTTAAACTGTTTTCATCAATTTACAATATTTTCGCTTTTAATTTCATTTTAATAAAAATAAGTAAGAATACTATATTCAGCTATGCCGAATCTTGAATACCCTTTACAACAAATTCGTGTGAAGTAAATACGTTATATTTCATACATACACGCTAACACTACCAAACGTATACAATATATATACGGTTTTCTCATATATAACACAAGTCGCAAAAAGTCGAAAATTGGATCTGCATTGTGTTCACAACGTTGACATGGACAGCCAGCCGAACAGACAGACATACGGACGGACATCGTTAAATCAATGTAGAAAGTGATCCTGAGTCGAACGGTATACTAAAAGGAGGGTGATACAACATTTTTTCTGTATGCCACAAACATCAGCACAAACGTAAAATAACCCCAAAAACCTACGGTGGTGTAGGGTATAACATAACTTAAATATCATTAAAACCGAAAAAAAAAACTTTCTTCGGTGAAGAGTGAAAATATATTAATGTATTTTACGTTTCAAATATAAATATTTTTTTCCTTTTGTTAATATTTTTCCTGCTCAAAGGATATAAAGGATCTTTATATGTATATATAAACAATAAATGATATATAAATATAAACGTATATATTTTTCTAGCTTCTGTAGTTGTTGTTGTTATTTTGAAAAATAAATGGAGCTGGAAATAAGAAGTTAAAGTGAACAACACAGCACCTTTATTATTTTATTTGTTATGCGTTCAAATAACACTCAAGTTGGCTTTGTGAACCAAAAACCCAGCAAACAATTTGTAAGACTTTTGATAATTTGCAAAATCCTTAACAATTTAATAATGCTCTCAAGGCATTAAGCAAACAACTGCTGGGTTATTATTATATCATATACATATGTATTTCACATAAAGATCACATATATATTTACATAAACACACACAAACATGTATTAATGCCTTTGCGTTTGGATGCGAAATATAGAAACAACCAAGCAATTGAGAATGAGAGGATGTTATAAAAATATTTGCCTTTTATGCTGTTTTTTTTTTTTTTTTTGAAAATCTAGACAATAAATATAAATTTTTAAGGAACGAAAAATGTAAAATAATTTAATTTGGTTGAAAAACATAAATTTAAATTTTACATATTAAAAAGGGAATCTAAAAATATTAAATAGAGGATTTATCGAAAATTTTCTATAAATAGAGGATTTATCGAAAATTTTCTATAAATAGAGGATTTATCGAAAATTTTCTATAAATAGAGGATTTATCGAAAATTTTCTATAAATAGAGGATTTATCGAAAATTTTCTATAAATAGAGGATTTATCGAAAATTTTCTATAAATAGAGGATTTATCGAAAATTTTCTATAAATAGAGGATTTATCGAAAATTTTCTGTAAATAGAGGATTTATCGAAAATTTTCTATAAATAGAGGATTTATCGAAAATTTTCTATAAATAGAGGATTTATCGAAAATTTTCTATAAATAGAGGATTTATCGAAAATTTTCTATAAATAGAGGATTTATCGAAAATTTTCTATAAATAGAGGATTTATCGAAAATTTTCTATAAATAGAGGATTTATCGAAAATTTTCTATAAATAGAGGATTTATCGAAAATTTTCTATAAATAGAGGATTTATCGAAAATTTTCTATAAATAGAGGATTTATCGAAAATTTTCTATAAATAGAGGATTTATCGAAAATTTTCTATAAATAGAGGATTTATCGAAAATTTTCCATAAATAGAGGATTTATCGAAAATTTTCTATAAATAGAGGATTTATCGAAAATTTTCTATAAATAGAGGATTTATCGAAAATTTTCTATAAAAAGAGGGTTAAGCGAATTTTTATCGTAAATTTTCTTTAAATCGGAAATTTATCGTAAAATTTCTTTATCGTAAATTTTTTCAAAATTTAAAATTTATCATAAATTTCCTCTAAATCGAAAATTTATCGTTAATTTTTTTATCGTTAATTTTTCTCTAAACCGAAATTTAAGCGGAATAAATATTTTTTCATTTATTTTACAAAATTTCATTTAAATTACGTAATTTTAATTCACACCAAAATCCTCTTTACTATTTTTGTTGTTGCTCTAAATTCAAATTGAGAAAAAGTGAATTTGAAGAATTAATTTCAAAAAAAAAAAAAAAAAAAAACTTTTTTGTTGTCATTAATTTACAAAAAATTTCAGTATTTTTATTTTCTTCTTTTCACATTTTTTTGTTAAACTAAATTATGCAAATATTGTGTGTCGGTGTGTATATTGGAGTGTGTGTGTGTGTTTAAGAGAGAGTGACTGACTATAAGAGTGTTAGTTTCCACATGCCACATACCACATGCATAGTTTTTAAAATAACGTTCATCAACACCATAACATTGTTGCAATATTTTAAGTAGCCTTCAGTGTTACTCCTCCTGCTCCACCTCTCCATCTCCATCTTCACCATCCAACATCATTCCATTCTATTTATGTCCCATAAAAACATATACAATTTTTAGTGTGTTAAAGTTTGTGTAACATTTATGGTATTATACACATACACACACTAAAATTGTACAACATAAAGAAAATGCGTTGACTTTATGTTGTAAAAAAAAAACAACAGCAACAACAATGTTTATATTTGTTTGTATGTGTGTGTGTGTGAGTATTTAGTAACTATTATGTTGCATATATTTTCATTATTATTATTATCATAGTTGTTGTTGCTATAACTGTTGTTGTCTAGCACTCGACATATCTTTTTTATTAATATTAAAAGTAGTTGTTGTTGTAGTTTGTGCTTGTGTTGTTATTGTTGTTGGTTCTATATTGTCGCATTCATTGTATTTGTTATTCATGTTTTGAATATGTAAATTAATCAACTACTTCCACATAATTTGCTAACAATACGAACATTTCGAGTGGTTTCTGCCTTTAATACAGGATTTTAAAAGTATTAAAAGGTAAAATTGAGATAAATTCTCAATTTTAAGCAAAAAGATAAAAGTATCTGATAAAGAAAATGAGATAATGTTCGATAAATTGTAAATTAAAAAAAATCCATTTTAAAAATGTGAGATAAATTTTTTGATTTAGAGAACATTTGCGAATCATTTTCGTTAACGAGAAAATTTACGATAAATCTTCGTTAACGAGAAAATTTACGATAAATTTTCATTAAAGAGAAAATTTACGATAAATTTTCGTTAACGAGAAAATTTACGATAAATTTTCGTTAAAGAGAAAATTTACGATAAATTTTCGTTAAAGAGAAAATTTACGATAAATTATCGTTTAAGAGGAAATTACGATAAATTATTGTTTAAGAAAAATTTACGATAAATTATCGTTTAAGAGAAAATTTACGATAAATTATCGTTTAAGAGAAAATTTACGATAAATTATCGTTTAAGAGAAAATTTACGATAAATTTTCGTTAACGAGAAAATTTACGATAAATTTTCGTTAACGAGAAAATTTACGATAAATTTTCGTTAACGAGAAAATTTACGATAAATTTTCGTTAACGAGAAAATTTACGATAAATTTTCATTAAAGAGAAAATTTACGATAAATTTTCGTTTAAGAGAAAATTACGATAAATTATCGTTTAAGAGAAATTTACGATACATTTTCGTTTAAGAGAAAATTTACGATTAATCCTCTATTAAGAGAAAAATATCGATAAATCCTCTATTTAGAATAAAATTTTCAATAAATCCTCTATTTAAAGAAAATTGTTCGATAAATCTTCCATTAAGAGAAAATTTTTAGATAAATCTTCTGTTAAGACAAAAATTTTCGATAAGTCTTCTATTTAGAGAAAAATTTTCGAAAAATCTTCTATATAGAGAAAAGTTTTCGTTAAATTCTATAAAGGAAAACTTTTCGTTAAATTGACGATTTAGTGAATATTTAATTCCTTTAATTTTTCTGTTTTAGTTTTTATTCACTCGATGTATGATGATGAAAGTGTCATAGAAAAAAAATTTGAAATTTATTAAGAATAAACTTTAGTTAAATAATTTTTTGTTGTTGTTGTTGTTGTCTCCATTGTTGGTTTTTATTACTTAATGAGTTTGTCAATAACAGTCATCTGTATCACAATATACTGGGTCACTAGCAACGATTATTTTCTTATTTTCATATTATTTTTATTGTGTTTGGCGTTAATTCAAAGAGTTATGGAAACAAATTAATAACGATTTTTTTGTTTAATAAAAAATTTATAGATTTTTTTTATTTGTGTCTTGAAAAAGGAAACAATTATTTCCAATTGCGTAAAACTATAAAAAAATGTAAAAAAATGAAATGTGTGTCAACGTTTTTGCGTCAGCCTATGAATGGAGAAGAAGGCCCCAGCAAAAATGTTCAAGATAAAAATTATAAAGTTTTTTCTTAGTGTCGATGGATTTATGTTCAAGTTGGTAGATAAATAATATTGAATTAATTAGTGCAGTTCGAAGGCTAATAAATGATAAAGATATATTGATATATTGATGATGGAATAGAAGACTGTGAATATGTTTTCAGTAGACTTTAACCGGTAATAAATTAAAATATTTAAGATTTCAGACGCGAAACCTTAACTAAAGTTTGTGGCCATAAAAACTAAAAAGCCTAAATCTCTGAGGAGCGATGATAAAATAACGTCGAAAATTAAATTCAACACACGAAAAGAATATTAAAGTCAAACTTGTTCTATGAGAGCAGAAGGGAAGGAAAGAGGGTAGAAATCTTTTCAAAAGAACTTGATGAAAACAGAAAGTAGAAAGGGACACTAAACAATAACAAACCAAAAGGAAAATACAAAAAAAAAACCATAATAATAAACAAAAACATGAAGGGTGTCTCGAGAAGCAGAGAGGGGGGCAGACAAATAAAAAAAATAAATGAAAGAAAAACTCGAACAAAAAATAAGGAAAAACTTACAAACCAAATAAAATAACTTTAAGAATAATAACAAAAACAACTACAAAAATAACATAAATAAAGGAAAAACCAACAGATTGTTGAACAATAAACGAGAGAGGGGAAAACTAGAAGAAAAAGAAATTAAATTAACAAGAAAGAAAATTTGATTTTCTTTACAACAACACAAAAGTAGCACCTGCTGCTGTCAAACACATTAAGGAAATGTTAAGGTTCATAATGATGTCTGTATTCTAGGAACCGTAAGGAGAAAATGACAAAAATTCAGGAAAACTTTAATAGAAATGTAACTTATTGCATAAATGGAAAAAAAAAACTAAAAATTCTTTTCAAAATTTTATTTAAAAATAATTTAAAATGGCAAAATTTATGTTCGATTAAGAGAAGATTTGAAAAAAAGAGAAAATTAAAAATGAAATTATTGTTAAAAGGACATAATTACATATTTATATCTCCATACAACCCTGCAGTTCAAAACATAAAAAAATACGATAACTTTTCAACTTAAAGAAAATTTTCAATAATTTTTGGATTTAGAGAAAATTTCCTATTTAGCGAAAATTTTCGATAAATTCACCTTTTTTTCCTTAAAGAAAATTTGCGATTAATTTTCTATTTAGAGAAAATTTACCATAAATTCCCTATTTAAAGAAAGTTTTCGATAAATCCTCTATTTAGAGAAAAATTTCGATAAATTTTCTTCTTATTATCGAAAATTCACGATAAGTTCTTTAGTTATAAAAAAATCGATAAACACTTTGATAAACTTTCGATCAACTGTTTGATAAATCCAAAACTGCGGGTTTTTTCATTCCAAAAACTTCATTTTCTTCCGGATTCTCTGCTGCCACAAGAAAAAGAAAGAAAAATGAGACTTAAATCTACCGACATTTTCCTTCAACCATTAAGCAACTGAAAGTGAGTGGATATCTAAGAGAGTATTTGTGTGTCTGTATGTATATGTATGAGTGTTGGAGTAACGGTGGATAGTGGCAACAGCAACAGTACATAACAAACAAATATCAAAACAAATAATGAAAGAACCTAAAGCTGAATGAAGCTTAAAGCAACAATACTTAGGAAAATGTGTATGTGCATGTGGGTGGATGCGTGAGTGCTTAAATGTGTTTGTGTGACTGGGGCGAAATTCTATGAATGAATGAATGAAAAAAGTGTGTATGTATGCGTAAATACATAAAATGGTAACAAATGATGACGTTTTTTCTTCTTTTCAGTAGAATTTTTGTTGTTTTGGAGTTTTTCGTTTTTTTATTTTCATTCTGCAGAAAACTTTAGAAAATCAATAAAATTTTTGGTATAACAACGAAATACACATTAATTTTTTTTGTTCTTTAGCATTATTTTCTTGTTACTTCCTTTTTTCGTTTAAACTTCCTTAATAGTGGGATTTTGCTATAGATGTATGTGAGTGTGTGTGATTCTGTGCAATATTTTTTAAGGTATCATTTCCGCAGAAATGTATGTACATTTCGATGTATGTGTGTATATATATAAGTTATAATATTTGAAATATTAATACTAAAAGTTTTTTAATACAGGATTTGATACACTGAGAAAAATTGTCGATAAATTCTAATTTTAAAGAAATTTTCGATAAACTTTTTATTTATAGAAAAATTTCGATAAATTTTCAAATTATAGAGAATTTACGATAAATTCTCTATTTATAGAGAATTTTCGATAAATTATCTATTTATAGAGAATTTTCGATAAATTCTCTATTTATAGAGAATTTACGATAAATTCTCTATTTATAGAGAATTTGCGATAAATTCTCTATTTATAGAGAATTTACGATAAATTCTCTATTTATAGAGAATTTACGATAAATTCTCTATTTATAGAGAATTTACGATAAATTCTCTATTTATAGAGAATTTACGATAAATTCTCTATTTATAGAGAATTTACGATAAATTCTCTATTTATAGAGAATTTACGATAAATTCTCTATTTATAGAGAATTTACGATAAATTCTCTATTTATAGAGAATTTACGATAAATTCTCTATTTATAGAGAATTTACGATAAATTCTCTATTTATAGAGAATTTACGATAAATTCTCTATTTATAGAGAATTTACGATAAATTCTCTATTTATAGAGAATTTACGATAAATTCTCTATTTATAGAGAATTTACGATAAATTCTCTATTTATAGAGAATTTACGATAAATTCTCTATTTTTAGAGAATTTTCGATAAATTCTCTATTTATTAATAATTTACGATAAATTCTCTATTTGTAGAGAATTTACGATAAATTCTCTATTAATAATAAATAGAGAATTTATCGTAAATTCTCTATTAATAGAGAATTTACGATAAATTCGATATTTATAGAGAATTTACGATAAATTCTCTATTTAAAGAGAATTTACGATAAATTCTCTATTTATAGAGAATTTACGATAAATTCTCTATTTATAGAGAATTTACGATAAATTCTCTATTTATAGAGAATTTACGATAAATTCTCTATTTATAGAGAATTTACGATAAATTCCCTATTTTAGAGAATTTACGATAAATTCCCTATTTTAGAGAATTTACGATAAATTCTCTATTTATAAAGAATTTACGATAAATTCTCTATTTATAGAGAATTTACGATAAATTCTCTATTTATAGAGAATTTACGATAAATTCTCTATTTATAGAGAATTAACGACAAATTCTATATTTATAGAGAATTTACGATAAATTCTCTATTTATAGAGAATTTACGATAAATTCTCTATTTATAGAGAATTAACGACAAATTCTATATTTATAGAGAATTTACGATAAATTCTCTATTTATAGAGAATTAACGATAAATTCTATATTTATAGAGAATTTACGATAAATTATTTATAGAGAATTTACGATAAATTCTCTATTTATAGAGAATTTACGATAAATTCTCTATTTATAGAGAATTTACGATAAATTCTCTATTTATAGAGAATTTACGATAAATCCTCTATTTATAGAGAATTTACGATAAATTCTCTATTTATAGAGAATTTACGATAAATTCTCTATTTATAGAGAATTTACGATAAATTCTTTATTTGTAAAGAATTTACGATAAATTCTCTTTTTATAGAGAATTTACGATAAATTCTCTATTTATAGAGAATTTACGATAAATTCTCTATTTATAGAGAATTTACGATAAATTCTCTATTTATAGAGAATTTACGATAAATTCTCTATTTATAGAGAATTTACGATAAATTCTCTATTTATAGAGAATTTACGATAAATTCTCTATTTTTAGAGAATTTTCGATAAATTCTCTATTTTTAGAGAATTTTCGATAAATTCTCTATTTTTAGAGAATTTTCGATAAATTCTCTATTTTTAGAGAATTTTCGATAAATTTTCTATTTATTAATAATTTACGATAAATTCTCTATTTATAGAGAATTTACGATAAATTCTCTATTTATAGAGAATTTACGATAAATTCTCTATTTATAGAGAATTTACGATAAATTCTCTATTTATAGAGAATTTACGATAAATTCTCTATTTATAGAGAATTTACGATAAATTCTCTATTTATAGAGAATTTACGATAAATTCTCTATTTATAGAGAATTTACGATAAATTCTCTATTTATAGAGAATTTACGATAAATTCTCTATTTATAGAGAATTTACGATAAATTCTCTTTTTATAGAGAATTTACGATAAATTCTCTATTTATAGAGAATTTACGATAAATTCTCTATTTATAGAGATTTTACGATAAATTCTTTATTTATAAAGAATTTACGATAAATTCTCTATAAATAAAGAATTTACGATAAATTCTCTATTTATAGAGAATTTACGATAAATTCCCTATTTTAGAGAATTTACGATAAATTCTCTATTTATAGAGAATTTACCATAAGTTCTTTATTTATAGAGAATTTACGATAAGTTCTCTATTTATAGAGTATTTACGATAAGTTCTCTATTTATAGAGAATTTTCGATAAATTCTCTGTTTATAGAGAATTTACGATAAATTCTCTATTTATAGAGAATTTACGATAAATTCTCTGTTTATAGAGAATTTTCTATAAATCATGTTTTTCTCCCAGTGTATTTTGCCCCTGTAAAGTGTATAAAATATTGCGGGCAAAAAAACTTTAATGAAAATATCTTTTCACATTCATGTGCATAAGTGTTAGTGAAAGTTTTATCTCGAAATGTTTCAGTTTTCCGCAAAAGACTCTCAAACTATTACAAAATCCGAACTAAAGAGCATAACAAAGTAAAGTGGGGGGGGGGGCTGGTAATTAAAAAGATTTTAGCAAACTTTTATTTTCGTAATATTGATTTGTGTTCAAAAATACATAAATTTATATTTTTTGAAGTTATAAATGAATTATTGATTTACTTTTTTTTGGTTTGTTAATTTCAATTTATATCAATTTAATCTCATTTAGTTTTCGCTGTTCTGTCTGTGTTTTTTAAAAGGAAGAGGATATGAAAGCTCGTACTGCAGTTTAAACAAAAGAGAATATTGTAAATTATTTTCATTATTTTTTTAATAATAATTATAATTGATTTTATTTCGTTATTGTTTTTCTCTCATTTTTTTTTTAATATTTTCTTCTAGGAATAACATTTTTTAATTTAATTCTCTTTTTCTCTTCTTTGTGTTGAAATATTAAAGTCATTCATTAATTCATTCATTCATTTAGTAAATGTATTCAATCATGCATGATTAATTTAATTTATTTATTCACTTTTCAATTTTTAATTTTTTCCTCTTGATATAGAATTCATTGATTTTAAAATTCATTATGATTTCAAAAATATCTCAATATATTTATATGGAATGGAATCGGATGGATATTCTCTGTTGAATATTGCAGAAATCATGGTATGATATGATATTGATGTTACTGTTGGTGCTGGAGGGCTTTTAGTGTTATTGTTGTTATTTTCATAAAATGTTTCATTAGGTTGAATGGAGGGTCCAGTGTATTGGAATTAATTTATTCAAATAAAAAAAAGTTATAATTCTATTTTTATACATTTATTGTTAATGGTCAGGAAAATGGGTTGAAAATGAAAAGTTATATTCTTTTCATTGAACTGCTGGAAGGTAAATGATTTTGGTAGCAAGTTGGAATGGAAATAATTGAATTTAAAATATTAAATTGGTAAATTAGTTTAAATTTCTTATATCAATTAAGGGTCTTATAAAAGTGAAGTGTCACTTTAATTTCTATTTTTTCTAAACGTTCAATTAAATACGATCAGTATTTTCGGAGATATAGAAATATTTTACGAAAATTAAAAAAATCTTGATCGAGCCAGAGCATTTTTCACACCCTGTAGTTTATAGGGGACTATGAATAATTTTTCTGAAAGCTTAAGCTCCCTTTCGATTGCAATTAAATGGGATCAGTACTTTAGAAAATATAGATTTATTAAAACATAAATTCTTTAACAAAGTTATCAATTTTGAAACCCTCTTGCTTATAGCTTACGATTGCCTTTGGACAATACTATATTTTTTCTGAAAGCTTTAATCCTCCTTTACAACTTTCCTATATGTATACACGTTTGCGATCAATAACTAAAGAGATAGAGACTTTTTACAAATACTTATACGAAATTTTTAAAAACTTCTTCTTGATCGAGATTATAAATTTAGACACCCGGTAGCTTCTATCGTTTGATTACCAAAAGCTACGAAATATTTCTTTCGGCAATCTAGAGCACCCTTTTGTCAATTCCTTTCCCTGAGAGAAATTATCAGATTTTACATAAAAAATGCCTAAAAATCTAAAGAAGAACTTCATTAAAAAATATCTGGAGATTTTGATCAAAAATAGAAAATTTGGGAGAGATTGACAGTACACGTTATTTTGGAAAGATCAAGTAACGGAGAACTCAATTAGAATTGAAAATGAAAAATCTCAACATAATCGGCAGAAAGTTCTTTTAATTAAAAACAATGATTAATTGGTTCATAAAATTGATTCCAATATTGCTTTGAGAATATACAAATAGCTCTTCAGAACTCTGATTAGTTGGTCCATAAAATAAAGGCTAATTTTTGTCTGAGAACATACAAAGTTCAAGAACTTTCAAAATGGAATTCTTCCAAAAATTTAGAAGCCCAGAATAGGAAATACAAAGTAAATTTATGCTCATATTACCCTTTGCTTTATTATGAACCAAAAAGTGTATGGCTCCATTGCTATATGATCGAGACAATCTTGAAAATGTATTTAAAATCCAAAATTAGACAAAATTCCTAAAATTCGTTTTAAGATAAGTTTTGTGATGTAACGACAAAATAAGCAAGTTTGTCTGGAAAAGTGGGCTTCATAAATGTTGACATAAGTAACAGAGAATGACTATCATAAAGGACACATGATTTTATTTCGATGTAGGAACATTTTATTACAGTAAAAACCTCTGAAGTGTTACTAAACTAATAAAAAGTTTTTTGAACTATTTTTGAACCATAAAATCATCTGAATCTAAGAGTGGTTGAGAGATATTAGTTTTGAGCATAACAAAGAGATGACCCAACATATCGAAAGATTTTAAAAGGATAATTTAAATTATCAAGTTATAAAATTGAAAAATCACTTAACTGATCTCTCAATATTTAGGAAATTTCAAATCCAACACGATTTGAACAATATCTGGAGCTAAGCCCAGAAGAGAGATATTAGACCCTGAAAAACAATGTATGGAAAAGCATCAAATCTGAACACTAAATAACATTCGATTTATGTTTTCATTCAAAATTGTGAGGCCACAAGTTTTAACGTTTTCAAAGATACCAAATGTGTACACGTAGAGAAAAAATGTGTTGGCGGCAACCACAAACAAGAAGCATCATACTATTGTTGTTAGATATTGTTATTATCGCTTTGTGATTTTGTATTAATAACAATAAATATTGTTATCACCACAAAAAAAGAATTGTTATTGTAAAAAAGGTTTGTTTATTCGCATTGTGATTTTGTATTTGTATATTATTTTCCGTGTTAGCACAAATCGTGTTTGCGACGATCATATTAGGAAATAACGTTTCTCTACGTGTAGGAAGGCTGTAATTCGGAACAAGTCTTCCTTTAGTCAAATGTAGTCTTCTCTATCCCAATTCCTTCTCTATCGATATAGATCAGATTTATTTGAATCGCTTCATTGGATCTATTTTTAATCATATGAAATTTAATTTAATCTCTTTTCTTATGAATTAATGGCGTTAAGGATAAAATTATTGCGCTTTTGTGCTTGTGCCATTAAAATTATAACAGATTTATTCCTTTTAACATAATTCCTGTATTATACAAAATTTATACAAGTATTTCCTATAAAATACAGAATTTTTATTATTTTCTCTCTATAACACTCTAGTTTTAGGTCATTGTTCTGTATAGCAAAAAAATATGGGAGAATAAATGGAGAATCACTTGCCAAGAACAAACATCCAAACAATTATAATGAATTTAATACAAGAAAAAAATACAGAAAAATAAAATAAAGAAATAATAATTTTAAAAAGGAATTGAGTAATTGCAACATTTTGTTGTATGCTGTTGCAATATTGTAAAAAGAAGTTATAAAATAAATACAATTATAACAATGTGCAACAAAAAATAAAGAAATGACTTAACAACCATATAATTGCAACAACCGGTATTTAATAGCAACAGCAACACCAACAATATATATGTGGCACCTAACAGCAACAACAATAATAGAGAGCAACAACAGAAAATAGATGACAAGGTAAAAGTAGGATTTTTTTTGCAAATATTGAGCACAAAAAAAGGAAATACAACACAATCCTGGAACACACTCTTCTACACACACACAAACACAAACTAAGTAAGTAAATAACACATTAATGCATTGAGGAAAGGGTGTTGGGTTGGAACAAAATCCCATCATCATGGCTAAAAGGAAAAACAAAAGCTAAAACAACACGTTCTTTTATTTTTTGCTGTTGCACTTAATGGCCAGACAATGAACACTGAAACATTGAAACACCTTAGGGAAATGGATGTGTAGGAAGTAGAGAAGATACAAAAACAACAAGGTAAAGAAGCAACAACAAGAAAAAAACAAAAAAAAGCAAAAAATGTCCTAGAGTATAAAAGTAGATACAAACTTGTTGATGATAAGGATGATGATGGAGGAGTCTTGAATGATTAAAGGCAAAACACAAAAAAAAGGAGTATAATGTTAAATGCTTGGTTACATTACCAGCCAGTCATTATCACTAATTGCAACTTAATAAATTTTGTAATATTTTCCTTTCCTCCCCAAAAGAATCCTTTTTCATGTTCAAGCTTAAATTGAGTTGTTTAAAAAAAAAGACGGAAAACAAATTTTAATATTCAGTTATAAACAATACCGGAAATAGTGTCAAAACAATATGGCGCGGGTGTTAATTTGTTGGTTGCTAGTTTTTCTGTCAGTCAAACAGTTAAGACCAGCTAAAGGAGCCCTTATGTACGTCTGTCTCTCCCTGGTGTAGTCCTTGTTAAATAACTATTTTTTCAGTTTTTTTTTTTGGTATTTGTTTGCCTTTAGTCTACTGCTCCAAAATGAAGTTAACAAGCCCCAAAGTGTGGCAAGCAGTTGCAACTAAATAAAAAAATAAGAGCCAACTTTTTCCTCTGAAGAGAGATAGATAGAGAGTGAGAAAGAGAAAAGGATGCCAGATATGTTTTTAAAAGTTGTAAAGTTTTTTTTTTCTTAATGGTTTTTGGTGTTTGGTCACAGAAAACAGTTGCAATGCAGGCAGACATATTTTCCTGGTCAAGATGACAAAATAGTTTTAGGAATTGTGGAACTATTTAAGGAGTGCAAAATACATTTTTTATAAAAATTAAAATTTAACAAAGAATTTTATTTGACACAAAGAAGCTTTAAAAGTTCAACGTCCTCTCTGATTTTTTAAGTTTTGTGAAACAAAAGAGTTTCAGTCTCAGAATATGCATCTCTTCAAAAAAATATTTGAAAGCAAGAGAGAAAAATATCAATATTTGAAATTAAGAAATTATTTAAGAGCAAATCTTCTGGAAAATATTTGAGAGGAAATTTTCTAGAAAAATTGTTCGAGAGAAAATTTTTTGGTGAAAAATTAAAAAAAAATTAAACAGAAAAAATTTGAAAAAAATATTTTTGAGAGCAAATATTTGAGAGAAAATCTTTGAGAGAAAATATTTGAAGAAAAAATGTTCGTGAGAAAATTGTGGAAGAAAAACATTTGAGAGAAGGGAAATATTTGGAAATTTTTCTTGGACAGAAAATATTTGTGAAAAAAATTTTGGAGAAAAAATCTCCGAATTAAAATATTTGATCGAAACTTTTGAAAGAAAATATTTCAGCAAAAATGTTTGATAGAAAAAATTTGAAAAGCAAATATTTGAATTGAAATTTGATATTTTTTGGGAAAAGTCTCGAGAGAAAATTTTTTATATAGACAATATCTGAAGAGAAAATTTTCTATAAAAAATATTTAAAGAGAACATTTTTATAGAGACAATTTGAAGAGAAAAAATTAAAAAAAAGTATTTTTGGGAGAAAATATATATATTTGAACAGAAAATTTTCGGGAGAAATTATATGTAGAGAATATATTTCAGATAAAATTTTGTATAGAAAATCTTCAAAAGCAAATATGTGAAGTAAAAAAACATTCGAAAGAAAAATGAGAAGAGAAAATTTTCTATAAAAAATATTTGAAGAAATTGTTTTTGATATAAACGATTTTAAGTAAAAATTTTCAAGCATAAATATTTAAGGAGAAAATTTTCTGTAAAAATATTCGAGGAGAAAATTTTTGAAAAAAAAAAAAAAGAAATTAAAAAGAAATTTGCGAGAAAAACATTAAAAGAGAAAATTTTGGAGAGAAAATTTTTAAGAGAAATTATCTGAATAGAAAATTTTTTATAAAAAAATATTTAAAGAGAAAATTTTCGAGAAAAATATTTGAAGAAAAGATTTTCGAGAGAAATTAATTGAAGAGAAAATTTGAGAGAAAAAAATTTTAAAGGAATTTTTTGAGAAAAATTTTCAAGAGAAAATAATTAAGGAGACAATTTTTAATAGAAAACTTCTGAAAAAAATATTTAAGAATATATTAAGGGGAATTTCTTCGGGAAAAATATTACAAGAGAAAACTTTGGAATGAAAATATTTGAAGAGAAAAATTTCGAAAAAATATTTGAAAGAAATAAATTTACATCAACTAAACTCATTAGGGTATACCGCAAGCGACCTTGACCACCAAATTACAAACTTTTGCTTCAACTCTTTCGTTTCCAAAAGAACAACAACCAAATACAAAAGATTTTGAGACATGCTGGTAAAAGAAGAAGAATATGAAGAAATAGCAGAAAAAGAAAACCCAAACTTATGTTATTTTTATAAAAATGCTGTCAATGAACGTTTTCTAAAAGAAATAAATGTTCTTTTTTTTGCGGTGCAACAGCAGCAGAACATTAGTGGCAACATAACATAATTTTCCTCCCTCCTTAACATGTCTGGTAATGTTGTAGTAATTTTTTTTAATGTTGTTTTCTTAAATATATAATAATTTTTTTGTTGTTTTTGTTTTTAAAAAATAGTTCCTTATACTTGGCATTACAAAATTATGCACTTGAAAAAACTTTAGACATTTTAAGTTTCTTTCTTTTTTGTTTTTTGCTTTCAATTCAAACTGCTGCTGTTTATTTGGCTGACACGGTCTCCCCTCTCTCGATTGTTTGTTGGCTGCTGTCAGACGGTTTTGTAAATGAAATATAATAATGTTCATTTTATAATTTTGGCATTGTTCCGTAAATGTGAGTTCACTTTTTTTCTTCTTCTAGAAATCTTTTAGCAGCTTTAATTGTTTCTTAAAGTCTGGTAAAGATTTTTAGTAAAAAATTATGGAGGGTATCAATTTTTCATTTATTCAAGGGTATTATTTTGGATGGAATGTAATTGAATATAGGATATTTCGAAATAGTTCGTTTTTAATAAAATATTGAGTTACATGAGATGAAAAATTATAACTTACACGAGTTCAAAGTGATAAAAAATTAATGCGGTTAATTGCAAAATTTACCTGTAAAGAGAAGAGTAGAAAAAATAATTATAAAATTGATTAATAAAATAAAAACAATATATTTACAAATATATAAATATTAAGGTTTGAGATTGAAAAATTCTTAACATACATATATGATAATAAAAACGCAACTAATTAAATTTTCCAGGAGCAATTTGCCTTCTGGTTATTTAAATCAGATAAACAATATATTCATGTTTTGACATCCCATATAAAGGATGGCAACTTGATCGAAAAATATCAAATAATACTTGGGTTAAAAGTTTTAATGAAAAATGTGTATTAAGAATTTGTCGATCTCACTCCATAACTTGAAATTAATAAATGGATTTTTCCCTTAAACTATTTAATTTAATCTATTAAAGTATAAATTTCACAAAATTATTTCTGTCATATTTTCTCCCACATCCCTAAATATTATACACTCACACAGATACACACACTCATTCATTTACTTAATTAGCTCTCTAAATAAAGTACATACTTACTCATTTAATTAACTCTCTAAATAACAATCACTCTCTAAAGACAAAAATATTTTTGATATTTCATTACAAAAAAATGCAAACACATTTCAAAACAATCAATCAATCATTAACTCATTCATTAAATATTGCTCTTGAAATCATTAACACACGTCTCAGATCCTTGAAATTTAATATCTCCTATCACTATTTTCTCTTTTAGTCAAAATAAACAACAAAATCAAAATAAATTTTATACAAAAAAAAACTTTTAATATAAAAATTGTAATAATCTATTGAAAAACCATGACATTAATTTTATTGCACACATACATAAGTATGTGGCATTTAGTTACACTCACACGTAAGCATAAAAAGTCCACATGTGCACTCCCACACACACACAGATATCAAAATACAAATGGGAATTTCATTTAAAATGTAAAAAAAATTTGCACGTGAGTGGCACACTTCACGAGCAACTAATTAATTGTTATTAAGAGTTGAAAGAAAACTCACACACACTCACAAACAGGCACATAAAACTGATAAAAAAATAGAAACTTTATCTGAAAATGAACTTTGTACCTTGGCAAACACGTACAATGGGATTAAATTTTAATTTAATGTGTTAAACAAATACCTTAAGTATATTTGAGAGAAAATTTTCGAGAGAAAATATTTGAGAAAAAAATTTTTGAGAGAAAATATTTTCGACAGAAAATATTTGATATTGAAATTTAAAGAAAATTTTTCTAAAGAAAATTTTTTAATGAAAATATTTAAGAGAAAATTTTCTAAAGAAAATATTTAAGAGAAAATTTTCTAAAGAAAATATTTAAGAGAAAATTTTCTAAAGAAAATATTTAAGAGAACATTTTCTAAAAAAAATATTTAAGAGAACATTTTCTAAAGAAAATATTTAAAAGAAATTTTTCTAAAGAAAATATTTAAGAGAAAATTTTCTAAAGAAAATATTTAAGAGAAAATTTTCTAAAGAAAATATTTAAGAGAAAATTTTCTAAAGAAAATATTTAAGAGAAAATTTTCTAAAGAAAATATTTAAGAGAAAATTTTCTAAAGAAAATATTTAAGAGTAAAATTTTCTAAAAAAAATATTTGAGTTAAAATTTTCCAAAGAAAATAGTTAAGAGAAAATTTTCCAAAGAAAATATTTGAGAGAAAATTTTCAAAGAAAATATTTAAGAGAAAATTTCCTGTAGAAATTAATCAAGAGGAAATTTTCTGTAGAATTTATTAAAAAAATTTTCGAAATAACTAAATCCAGAAAAAATTCAAGTCGTTTGATAAGAAAATCTTTCAGAGAATATATCTGAAAAAATTCAAGAGAAAATTTTCGATAGAAAATATTTGAAGGAAAACTTTCAACAGAATATTTTCAAGAGAAAAAATTTTGAAATTTGATAATAATTATTAGAAGTCTTTAATACCTTCTGCCCCACTGTGCTTTTAAACTATTTATAAATAAACTATTAGTGCAAAAATTACAAACATACATTTACTTTCTCAAGAAATTCACTCGAAACAAGGAAATAAATCATTTTTATTGCTCTTTAAGCAAAAATAAACACACAAAGAAACTATAAATTTTTCCAAACATAAACAGGAAATTGCAATTTTCCAAATTGTTTCAGTAATTCGTGCATTTCAATTTAAAAGCAAAAACAAATAAAACGAACGAAATGAGAAAAAAGATAGAAATAATCTACACACTCAAGAGTTAAAGTACACTTTCCTACATTAAGTAAATACACATTTTAACCCCCTCAAGCCTTTTTAAATGTTGCACGAATCGTCAGGCATCCAGCAACGACACCCAAAACCAACAAAAAGTCTCTTGAAATATTTAAAAAAAGATTTCATTAAATATTTTTGTGATTTTGATTTCGCAATTGTTTGTTGTTTCGTGGATCGTATGTCTTGTCTTCTCAAGTACTTGGGAGCGCAATAAGTTTTATTCATTTAAGAAAATTTTATTGAGAATTTAAAAAAAAAGTTTTTCGGTTTTATTTTGGGATTTCGTAAATAAAAAGGCGGTTTCATTAAAGTGATTAATTGTTGTTGTCATTTAGTTTTTTCCTTCATTTTTTTGCATTTATTTGTTCCGCAGTTTTTTTTATTTTTTTACTTAAAAATTCAACTGAACAACGATGTGGAAGAGATCGATGGGGGGGATGATCGGAATTGGGGGCAAATGAAGCCACAGAAAATAAACAAATAATTCATTAGGAAATATTTTGGTTTCTTGAGAAAATAATAAAAAAAAACGAAGAGGAATAAAACTTTGAAGTACTGCGAATGCTTTTAATTTGATTTGATTGAATCAGAAATAGTGGGTTATTGAAGAGAAAAGAAGGGAAATTCGAAATAAAAAAATGTAACCGCAAATTTTATATACAGAGGAAGTTTTTCTTAGAAAATGTTTCAACAAAAATGTTTGATAGAAAATTTTTTCAGAAAATTTTTTGATCAAAAGTTTCGAAAAGTTTTTGTTTAGAAAAAAATAGTTGAGAGAAATTTTTATATAAAAATATTTGAGAAAAATATTAATATAAAAGTTACTAGAGAGAAAATATTGAAAGGTGAGACATTGGGGAAAAATACTTTATGAGATAAGAGAAAATTTTCGTGAGAAAATGGTTGAAGAGAAAAATTTCGAGAGAAAACATTTTAAGAGAAAATTTTCTTATAGAAAATATATGAAGAAAAAATTTTACTAGAAAATATTTAAGAAGAAAATTTTCTACTAGAATATACTTGAAGAGAAAATTTTGAAATAAAAATATTTGAAAAGAAAAATTTGCACTAAAAAAATTTGGAAAAGAAAATTTCTAATAGAAAAGAATTGAAGAGAAAATTTGTTAATAAAAAAATAAAAGAAAAATATTTTCTAACAAACAATTTTAGAAAAGAAAATATTGAAGTGAAAATATATTTGAGGGAAAGATTTTTAAAAAAGAAATCTATGAAGAGGAAGTATTTGTAGAGAGCAATTTCGGGAGAAAATATTTAAAGAGAAATTCATTATCAATCAGAAAAATTCGAAAGAATTTTGAGACAAAATATTTAAACACAAAATTTTCTCTAAATAATTTTTCTTTCCTCGAAAGAAAAAAAAAAAATAAATAATTGAAGAGAAAATTTTTTATAAAAAATAATATTTTTTATAGAAACTTTTCAAATATTTTTTTTCGAAGAGGACATTTTTGAAAGAAGATATTTGAAAAAAATATTGTAAGAGAGAATGTGTAAGAGAAAATAATGAAGAGACAACATTAATTTAAAAAATTTCAAATAGAAAATTTTGAGGAAAATATTTGAAGAGAAAATTTTCGAAGAGAAATTTTGCGGGAGAAATTTTCGAAGAGAAATTTTGCGGGAGAAATTTTCGAAGAGAAATTTTTTCGGGAGAAATTTTCGAAGAGAAATCTTTAGCAAATTTTTAAAGAGAACATTTTTATTTTACATTATTGAGAAAATTTTTCTAAAAGAACATTTTTGAGAGAAATTTTCGAAGAGAAAACTTTTGAAAGAAATTTTCGAAGAGAAAAGTTTTGAGAAAAAATAATTGAGAGAAGATTTTAGAAATTTTGTTCAAAAATATTTAATAGACGTTTTAGTTATCTTAGTCCACTGTTTTCCTTTTAGAAAGTAAAATCAATTCGCTTTAATTTTATATGAAGCAAAAAGAGGAAAACTAAGTCATTGGAAAACTTTAAGAAATTTACCTCTTGATTTCCATTTTTTTTTATACAAATTCTTGAGAAAAAGAAGAAAAACATTTTGATTTCAATACAAAACTCAACTTTTTTATCGAAACCTAAAAAAAACTTTAAACTTTTATTTAAATTAAAGAAAACTTAAAGCATCGTGACATAATTCGTTTGCGTTCTTTTCTTTATATATAAATTCTAAAAGAAGTCAAATAAAGGAGAACAAATTCTGAGGAAAAAATATATAAACAAAATTTAAAATTAGGAAACACAAAAAAGATTTAATGAAAAGACAGACAGAAGTGAAGAGAGTATCGTTACTAATGATGTTTATGTTTATGTTTGTTATGTTATATAGACGTCGTAATGGCAAATCTACTGCCGCTCCCCCCCACCTCCCCAAAAACCAACAACAGTTATGGATTCCTACCGGCTTTATAACTCAAAACAAATTCAAATTTATTTCTTTAAACCATTTTCCTATTTTGGCTCTATTTTTTTATTATCATGTGAAATATGTCGAGATGGTGTCTGGATATGATGAGTTTTAGTTAAGTGTGAGTGTGTGTGAGTGCGTTTTATATCCGAATCCAAAAAAGGGGGATTATGAATGAGATTTTATTTTCTTAAACATGGAAAAAGGGGAGAAATTCTTCAATATATTTCTATAGATAGAGAAAGGGGTGGTTTTCTTGTCTCTAGGGTGAAAGGGGGGAGAATATACAAAATTTTGTTTTATGTATTGGGATTTCGTTTGTTTGTGTATTTGTTTTTACCTTTTTATCACATTTGTTGTGTCATCAGATTTTCTGTAGCATAATGCACACACTCACACACATGTGTATTGAAATATACCCAGATGTTGTCAACAATCTTGTAATTTACCACGACGTTTTTTTGATAAAGATTTCTTATATATATTTTTTAAAGATCAAGATATTTAAAATAAAATAAAATTAATTAATATTTGTAAAACAAAACAAAAATATTTGTGATAAGACAAACATTTTGGTTACGATGTGAACTAAATTCAAGTGGAAATTTTGAGGTTAAAAAAGAAATGGCTCAATGAGAACGATTTTGATAGGAAATATTTCGGATTGAAAAATTTCTATTGAAAACCTTTTTTAATGAAAATATTGTGTGAAAAATCGAATTAAGTTAAAATTCTAGATTAAAAATAACTTTGATCAAAATTCTTTTTAATGAAAATTTCTCTTAAAAATCCATTCGGTGAAAATGTTTGATCCAAAATCATTTTAAATAAAAAATGTTATCAATGGTCTTTTAATGAAGTTTTCTGATCGAAAATCTATTAGTGAAAATTTTCGATTGAAACTTTATTTTAGTAAAGAGAAAGTTTCAATTTGTTTTAGTAAAAATTGAAAATTTCTTATTAAATGTTTTAAAGTGAAAATACTTGATCGAACATTTCTTAGTGAAAATTTTGTTCCGAAAATTTCAAAGTGAAAATTTTGTACCGAAAATTTCAAAGTGAAAATTTTGTATCGAAAATTTCTTTGGTGAAAAGTATTAATAGAAAATTCTTCAGTGAACACTTTTGATTAAAAATTTATTTAGTGAAAAATTTTGATAGAGAATTTCGAAATTTTCTTTAGTGAAAATTGTTCATCGAAAATTCCTTTTTTGAAATTTTGTCATCGAAAATATTTTCAGTGAAAAATTTTTTGGCGAAAATTTTTAATCGAAAATTTTTTAGCGAAAATGTTTTAGCGAAAGTTTAATCGAAAATTTCTTTAGCGAAATTTAAATCGAAAATTTAATTTTTAATCTAAAATTTAGAGAAAATATTATATAAAAATTCTTTAGTAAACCTTTTTCATCAAAAAATTTTTAGCGAAATCGATCAAAAATCTTTTAGTGAATATTTTTGATCGAAAATATTTTACCAAAAATATTTCCTTAGTAAAATTTTCGATCACAAAACTCTTAAGTAAACAATTTCGTTTGAATATCTCTTTAATGATTTTTTTTCGATTAAAATCTAATGAGCGAAAATCTTTGATTGAAAATCCCTTTAGAGAAAATGATCGATCACAATTCTCTGTAGTGAAAGTTTCGTTCAAAAAAATTCTTCGGCGAAAATTTTCTATTTTAAATTTCAACGTTGAAAAACTTTGAACCAAAATTTCTTTAGTAAAAAATTCAAATTGAAAATTATTTGCATCAACATTTTCAATCGAAAAATATTTTTATCAAAAATTTCGCTTTAAATTTGCTCAAAAATCATTTTAGTAAAAAAATCGTTTGAAAATCTTTTTAGTTGAAATTTCCCGATCAATAATTTTTTAGCCAAAATTTAAGGACAAAAATCTTTTTTTGTAAAAATTTTAGAAAAAATTTTAAGAAAAAATTTTTTGCGAAAATTTATGATAAAAAATCTTTCATTCATATCAAAACAAAGCTGTAAAAACAGTTCGCAAAATTTCTAATTAAATCAATTTAAAATTTTCTTAAAACTTTTTATAAATTTTTTCTTCGTGAATCTTTTATTAAATTGTTTCACATAAATTATGGCCACAATTTTATTAAGAAACTTTTTCTAAAACTCGATTATTTCTTCTTTTCTTTTACTTTCTGCTCTTTATTGCATCCATTCAATCTTGTAAAACTTCTTGTTAAGAATTTATTTAGTTTTTTCTTCTTCTTCATTATTCGTAATAATTATTACTAAAAAAACAGGCAGAAGAACTAAAGTTTTTTTTTAGCTGTAAAATATTATTGCAACATTGTTGCAAAAATGGTGTTGCATCACTAAGCAACAAAACACTTTTAATTCTTGATTTCCTTTTATCTTTTATATTCTTTCTGTGTATTAGTAACACTTCAATCATCTGCACCGACAACAAGCTCCAGCATTACCATCATCATCATCACAATATCTTCGTTATTGTAATCTTGTGTAATTGCAGTTATGAGTTTATTCCAAGAGATTTTAATCATCATTTGTTGTTTTTTTTTTTGTCTTCCATAATGATTATGATGTTAAAAAGTTAGAAGAAAAACTTAATTTCGTCAGTCATGTAGACAATAATTTTTTCCTGCTCATATTTCATTTGGGTTCCTTGTTCCTGGATATTTAACAAAGCTGAGTCGAAATAACTGTAATTTCTTAGCAGCTTTAAAAATTATTGTAATAAAGCGCTGATGTGCATAATTTTGTCTTAGTGATATTTTGTTATTATGACTATGAGTTTGGATTTTGCCTGTTTGAAATTTCATTTGGAGGCAAATGTGCGGGGTGTTAGGATTCTTGAATTTTGTTAAAAAAAACTTAAATTTCTATATCAGATTTTCATTTTTCTGTATCAGATCAAAATTTTTTATCGTACACTATGCAGTGTTGAATTGTTTTCTAGTTGATTTAAAGGATTGTAAGCCTCTATATGGTCGGAGGCATAGTTGGTGACCCTCCAATGTTGGCCAGCTCGCCAAGTGTGGTCAACATCGATAGTTTTGTAAAATAATTTTGTAACCTTTGAAACGTAAGTGATGTCTTAATGAAGTTTCTCATGGTTACAGCGGAGGTGTCTTCGAGGAATTCAAGCTCCTATCTAGTCGGAGGCGCAGTTGGTGACCCTTCCACAGTTTTTCGAAATTTATTTTTAAAAAAATAATTTTATAACTTTTGAACTATTAGAGAAATCTTAATGAAATATCTCATGGTAAGAATGGAAGTGTCTTCGACTTAACTAGGAAGAGTAAAGGCCACTCTCTAGCCAGAGACGTAGTTCGTAACCCTCCAAAATTGCCAACATCTGCTGTATTTATTTTTTAAAAATTAGAGGAAAATTCATTTATAAATTGAGACAGAAGAATTTTTTGTAGAGATACTCCTTGTGAATCTCTGCAAAAATTACGCTTTACATGCGAAAGTTATCTCTTAAAGTTTAAGAGATATTCAGGTTGAAAATAATTTTAAACCCAGTTTTATCCGTGACTTTGTTAGTTTTTTTAAGTTGTGGGAGAAAAAGACCTTAGAGAATCAGATTAATTTAAAAATATAGATGCACAACATTAAATAGAGAATCCATTTTTATCAATCTGAGAATCAAATTTTCAGATTTTTTCCAATAGTTTTATTCACGTATTTCATTGTTTTATAAAGAAATCTTAACGGGAATGCGTGTAGCTATACTGATGAACTTGGGGCAAGGGTTTTTTCCCACAAGACCTATCCAAGGTCGGTAAATAAAACAGTAATTGAATATCGCACTCTTAATGTTACATATCGGATCGATTTTTTAATAGAATAAAATGTAACCCCTCCTAAATTTTTAGTGCGGCATCTGACAATACTCTGTAAAATTCATGTAAATTCTCTCAAGACGATCAAAGTTTACAGACCAAAAAAACAACAATTTCTGTTATGATTGATAGATAAAATTTTTGAATGACCATTTTTATAACCTTCGCCACCGCAAGTGGTGAAGAGGGTATATTACGTTTGTCGTTCAGTGTGTAACACTTAGAATGAATTATCTAAGACCTCATATCGTACATATTTTTGCACGAAATGAAAATCTGGTTCGATTTAGCTATGTCCGTCTGTCTGTCTGTTGTTGTTGGCACGCTCACATCCAAAATAACTGAAAGAGCTCAAAGGCCACATTTGTCCTGAGTATTTGTTATTGTCCTAAAAAGTTTCCTATTTAAAAACCAGTAAAATCGGTTGAGTATATTAAAAGATATAGACAAATATCTCAGGGAGCTTATCATTCAGTTTTCTGTCTGTTTCTATCGGTGAATTCTCCTTTTAAATGTGTGTTTAGAATTTTTCCGATTGTTGAAATAGTTTCTTTTTTAGAAATAAAAAAAAATCTCCTAAACTTGCAATTAATTGACAAAAAAAAAATTAATAGAATTTGTTTCCTGTTATAAAAACCCCCCAAAAACAAATCAACAGATTCACTTATCTAAATGACAACAACAGAAAACATACATTTTCATTATAAGCTTTTGTCGCCTTCATCAATTCCATCAACATTAACGTCATTCACTCATTGAAACAGTCACCATCATCTTTATAACCGCAAAAAAAAACTTAAATAAACAACGTCATTTAGTGCTAAAACACATTTTAATGACGAAATACACGAGATAAAAAAATCAAAAAATTAAAAAAAAATATATGAAGAAAAATTTCTGCCGGATATGTAACAGACAGACGGACATTTACAAACACATGAGTATTTAAGTGTTATTCACCAAAAAAATAACAGAAAAAACGAATTTGAAATTAAAATGAAGGCGCGCACAATTTATATATATAATTTTTTTTGTATGCACCCATATACTTTTACACCCAAATGTCAACATATTGATCATTTTTTGTCAACAGATTTTAAGTTGGATCTTGAGTTTCTTACATCATAAATGTTAATAAACATACAAACACATTAAGCAAATGTTTGCTTTAAAAAAAATGTTGCAAAATATTTAAAAAACGACGTAAAGACTTCAACATGTTGCATTTTCGTTATGAAAATTTACCGCAGACATTTTATATTTTTGGTGGCACCATAATTACCATTTTTTAAATTTCGGTTTCTTTGCTTGAATGTTGCACTATATCATTTTGTCATTTTAAAAGGTGTTTATTTACACTTGTTGTTGTTGTTTCTTTCCTTTGCAACATTAAATATGTTTTAATGGAAATTATGAAAATGTGGGTAAAAACGCACTTAATATTTGGAGAGTGTTGCAATACATATATAACAAAAATTTCAGGAGAATTATATATCTACAGATTTTTTGAATCAAGTTTAATTTCTATATTGGGCAATGCAGAATCTTAATTACCCTCCACCACGATCGATTTAGAAATAATTGTGAAATCATATTGAAAATTCCGCCTGTAATACGAAAGCGTTCCCCCGTGTCCTATTACAAAATGACATTGTCTACAATATTTTGCCACTATTGCACGCCAAATTAAAAAAATGTTTCTGAGGTATGCGATATTAAAAACATCGTTCTTAAGGGGGAGATCACTGTCCGTGCCCAGTCCGTTTATTTGCATACATTTTTGTCATAAAAGTTTTATTTATGTGCCACATTTTCTGATATACTATATGCAAAATTACGTTTATAAGGGAGATACTATTCCCTCGGAAAAACGAACTTAATAGAACCTCACTACCACTCGGAAAAAAAATCGGATCCAATAAGTAACTGATTTTTATAGCGAATTCTTTAATTTTATTTAAACAGCATTTTTTCGCTTAAAAACAATAAAATGTAAGTCGATTAAGACCAACTATGGCATGGACCGACCCTTTTTTGTCTTCTTTAAAACGTGTTCATGATTTTTATATAAAAGAGAAATTTATTCTATTTGATGTCTTTTTTGAATTTGGGGATTAATAGGAAATTACAGACAGACGGACAAAGACCATTTCTAGTTATAAAAAACTTCAATATGAACTTCTTTGTTTGCTTTCGATATAAAAACTAGAGGAAGTACTTTGTTGAAATCTTTACAATGTAAATCGGTAGGATTAGGGGGAGAGGAAGCCCTCAATCAAAGAAAATATTAATTACTAAATATAAATATAAAAAATAAAGAACTATTGAAATTTCATCTCAATCACTTCCCCCATGTAACAGTTTCAAAATGTAGGACGGTTAGGGGCAGGGGGAAAGTTTGCCCCCATACAAAGCAAACAAATCAATTATCGAATTTATAAAAAAAAAAGTGAAATGAGAGTATTTAGATCTCCTCTCAGTTACTTTCCCAATTTTACTGGACAAAATGTAGGAGGAGAAAGGATCAGGGGGTAAGTTAGTCCCATATAAAGCAAATATTAATTAATAATAAATATTTTTTGTTTCACTTTAGAAGAACGGCTAAGAGCACCCGGTATCAGCCAATACGAAATATTACCGCAGTACCAGCACTTGTTTCAGATTTATGTGTTTGAAAGTAATTTTCGGAAGTGGGTTTTATGGGGTGGGATCACAAATTTTTTGCGCCATAACATTTTCATAGCTGTAAGTTATATGGGCTTAAAAGTCTGTTCCGGGAAGACATTTATATGAGAGCTATATGACCAATTTCAATTACCTTGTCTTTAGGCCGCAATAATACGTGTCGAATTTCATAAAAAATTTCTAACCTCATAACCTGTTTACATGGACATCCAGCCTAACGAAGAAAAAAATGAACAAAAGGACGCTGTAAAATCGATAAAGAAAATGATTCTCAATGGACAAAAGTCTGTTCAAACCAGTTACGGAGATACAGGTTTTTAATTTAAGTCAATTTGTTCACCCAAACGTTAAGATATGAATGCTCATTTGGCGTAAGATCATCATAACTTAAAAATTATGATGATTATGTCTGCTACCTAATTAATTGGACGTTGCTGGAAATAAAGCGCTGATGTGAATTCCTGAAACATTAATCACATTTCCAGATTTCGTAGCATGAATTTCAAGAAATATATTTGCGTAAAATATTGAAAATACGTCTCCCAGAAAAATAGATTTTTATGAGTTATGACTATCTTGCAACAAATGATGTTATTTAACGATCTCATTCCTTCTTGTATACATTTCATTGTTATATTTTTCAATTATTTTATAACATTTTTTTTTAATTCAAAGAAAATAAATATTAATTTTAATTTAAAATTTAAAAAAAATGTTACAATTCACTTTTTGCTTTTTTCTCATCGAGCGTTAATTGACTTAAAGCCAAACGTCATGACGAATTGATATCTCTTTTTCCATATTTTCTTTACTTTTTTTTTTTTTGCCAAAACGCCAATTAAACAAACAAAAAAGGTGTTGAAATGTCAAGTGTTTTTTAATCAATAGTCAAAATCATGTTCATCGTGAATGTATAACCCTGGTGCCAGTTTTAAACTACGTTACTCTAAAAGAATGTTGCAACAGCCCCGAGGGTAAAAGTTTAATAAAAATGTTTTAACATTAAACTGGAAGGGGAGTGAGAGTGAGAGTGAATGGGGCAGAAAGGAGGAGAAATAAAATGAAATCCTTTAGTTACATGTTTGTAGGTATGTTGTGTGTATATATAAATATATGTAGATTCCTATAAAGTTGTTTGCAACATGCAAATTAAAATTGTAGTTGTATTTAAAATTCGTCTGGACATGGCTTGAGGTATAGACGGACTAACTGAGCAAATGTTTGTCCATACAAATATTCCACATTAACTTTCAAACTCTGCCACTCATTCTGTTTGTCAGTCAGTCAGTCAGTCAGTCACTCATTTATTCATCGAGTCATTATTATTTTTGCTGCTGGTTTGTCCATTAGTCCACCGTATCAAATTAACTTCATTCCGTTTGTATATTAAAGTGTGCAACTATATAAGTGTGTGAGTGTGTGAAAAGGTGTATGAGGGACTTTGTTGCATGTTGGCCGTACCCAGCAGTTTTCGGTGACTATTCAACTGACTGTCTAAAACGTGGTCAACAGAATTCACTTTACTAAGTTCCAGACTAAGTGAGATCGAAAAATACCCTTAGTATTATTTGACATTTTTTAATTAAGTTCCTTCGTAAAATATGCCAGTTATTTGGTTAAAATGAGTGACCGGAAAGAAGTCTTTTCTAAAATTATTGAATATTTTTGAGAAAACCAAATTTGGTCCTACCAAAAATTGGTCAAACATTCAAAGATCGGACGTCAAAACTCTTATTAAACGGTATCGGGAGAACTTGTCAGGTAGAATAATCTACATGATGTTTCTAAAGCCAAAAAATAGAAAATATATTTAAGAGAGCTTCCAACACTCTCGATAGGAAGGCATCCGATTAGCTAAGAGCTCTGACTTTTTGGTACGAAAAGTTTTAACTAATTCAGGTTTAAATACATTCAAGGCTGAAAAAACTCCAAACAGGCCAAAAACAATATGTAGTTGCGGCGAAAGAGCAAAACATTTGTTACAACGGGCTCTTTAAATACCGAATTATTCACAAGAAATATTGTTGGCTGCTTCCAGCCATAAGACTTCATAATGTGTCCACTTGATTTTGATCTGACTTACTATCCTGTAACTATGGATCTTGTACCTTTAGTGGTAGAAGTACAATAATGTGGTATTTGTACCAAGATAGGCAAGTCCTCCAAACTGCCCTGAACATGGGACACAGGTCTCTTCTCAATAGCCCATTGTGCACATTTACTGTCTCCATACGATACCTTTTGTGGCAATGAAGTGGTCAAACTATTTTAAAGTTGTGAAGTACGATTGCTTGCGCAATAAAGTCTATCTTTTTAGGATACATTTGGTGACGATAAACAAGTCAGACAAGTTTTTTACTGTCACCCCATAATACACCTGGTGATTGCCTTTAAAGGGTCCATTTAAAAAATTGTAGGGTGTGTTTTTTCCATTATGAAGTATAAATTACTTTATGTTACCGGTATGCGGCGAGAGTATTGGTATTTCATTCGGATGAATGAAACAATGAATGACGTTTTGTGCCTTAAAGCCTTGAAAAAAAAATTTATTTAAACTTGATGCACTTGAAATTGTTTATTATTGTTTTTCCCTTCTCTCTCTCTCCCGCTCTCGTCATGTTAAAAAGAGAAGTGTGTGAAAAAAGCATAAATTTGCGTATCTTTATAATTAATATTTATTGTTAAAAAGTACTTATGACGCCATTGAATTTTAAAATTCAAAAAAATCATGTCTTATTGGCTGCATTAATGCTTTATGGACTTTCCTGCACTCTTCGGTAAATTTATTTTAAGGATGTCAAGTGGAAGGGTATTTGACTGTTGTTGCTGTTGTGTTTTCTTCTTTTTAATAAATTTTATTTTATGGCATTTTACAATAAATTGTCAAGCGTTTTGTCAGGGGGCAGGAGTTGTTGCGGTGTTATTGGTTTTTGTGGTCAGGGTATATATATAGAGAGAGAGAGATGTTGTCGTTGTTTTTTAATGTCAAAGTTTTGTGTTTTTAATTGTATTTTTTTTCTGATTCCCCCCAATAACAGTTAAAGCCAGACATGTGTCAAAAATTCTGTCAACTTTAAATTTATGACATTTAATGAGAGGCTGAGATTTTGAAATCTAAGAAGGACAAAACAAAAAAAGTTAAAAAATGAAAAATATTTTTGTTGGGGTTTTAAATACTTTTCAAAATTTATATGAGAAAAGTTTTAACACTTTCTATATGAAAATTAAAAAGTGACGTTATTTATTATCATTTGAATGAACTGCTCTGTTACTATTCAAAGTTAGAATATAGTAAAGGGAAATCGGGCGTGTGTGTTGTGCACCTTAGTTTTTAGAAAAAGACACACAAATTGCTCGTTTGCTACAAAATTGTCATTACTCAAAAATGAAAACATGTAAGAATGCTATTGAAAATTCCCTTTTTAATAGGATACCGCTCCCCTGAGTTCTTCTGAAAATTTTGTAGTTCGTAATATTTTGCCATTATCACTTCATTCCTTCGCTAAATTTCATTAGATTTCCTGTAACTGTGACAGAAATATGCGATATTAAATATATCATTTGTTAGGGGTTTATCACTCCCTCATCCCCAATTCGATTTTATATATAAATTTTTATTAAAAAAAACATTATTTTGGTCCCAAATTTCATGAAATCTTCTCCGACAGTTTCAGAGATATACTATGTGCAAAACTTGGTCTATAAGGGAGATACTAGTCCCTGGTGCCCTATTCAAAATTTTGATAGTTCTCAATATTTTGTATAAAGCCTTTACCTACGGGCCAATTTTCAAGATATTTGCTTTAAAAGTTTCAGACTTATTAGGGACATACCACTCCCCTCTCCTTGCTATACACGCAAATCTGCCATAAAGCATTGTCAAAACACTATTCATGTGACTTCCTTTAATAGTTATAGAGATTTGATATGTTAACTGTTTTGGTTTCAAGGGGGATTTATCGCTTCCCCATACTCTATCTAAATTTTTTTAGAGTGTAACGCCTTCCACTAAAGCCAATATCAGCATGCTAAATTTCCTTAAAAGTGAATTAACCAAATAATAAATAATATCGATACATAATTTTTTTTCTACTGAACCGATTTTGCCGATCTTAATAAGATACTTTTTAGGAAAATAACACTGAGTCCAATATTGTGAATATAAGCGTGCCAAAAACAGACAGGCGAACGTAGTTAAATCAACTCAAATTTTGATTTGATACAAGAATACTTTTTTTAGTGGCAGGATGCCAAGTCAGGCCAAAAATAAGTTGATAACCTTCTTTTATGTAAATTTCGGTATTTATACAGCCCACTGTAACAACTGGTTGGCTTTTTTTTGCAGCAACTGTATATTGCTTGCCATACACAAATATTTTAGGAATCATATTTTTTTGGAAAAATTGACTTTAATTTCCGTGCTCTGCTTTTGGCCCAAAAATCTTAAGCAGCTTTCCTATCAGGAAGTTTTTAAGTTTTTTGAGTTTTAAAACCTGCTGAACCAGGTTTTCTATCTACAGACTGTTTAATAAGACTGGCAGCAATTTGACGGTAGAGCTTTAAATGCTTGGTTAACCTTTTGTAGGACCAAAATATGTTTTGATGAACAAAGTTTAATGAATAAAGAACGTGAGTTAAGAAGTTTTTGATCTCACTTAGTGCAGTTTGCAGGTCTGCATTAAAGCCTTTTGTCAAAAAAATAAAAATGTGTTTCCTAGAAGATTGACTTTATGAGTTTTGCAGAAAATTAACGATATGAAATTTTATATCTCATTTTGAATCACTTTCATAATTAATATTTGAAAATAAACATTCATTAATCCTCTCCAATCATTCCTGTAAAATCTACCGGAAATTCTTTCATTTACTTACATTTTACTAATCCCTAAATCGTGTTACCTTTCCATGTTTGTTGTTGTTTTTTTCCTTCATTCCTTTACTAAAAACATGTTTCCGGCATTAAATAATTTTTCTTCTTCATTATAAATTATGATTTGAACATAAGTTTTCGGTTTTTTTGTTTTTGTAATTTACGTTTTAAATGTTAAATTTGCATGTAAAAATATGTAAATACATATACATATATATATGTATATATATATATTTGTTGTATTTGTTTTATTCAAAGTTTAAGGGTTAAGGTTACATTTATCCTTTCAACAAAATATTTCCAAAAGAGGACCTCAAACATATGTGTGTATGTGTTTATGTAGGAAAGTAATTTAAATATGCAGGAGGAGAGTAAATTTTAATTTTCAAACAGAAGTTTCAGTTTTGTTGTTGTTGTATTTTATGCAATATTGTTATTGTGAAATGCATTTTTATGATTTTATTTTTCATTATACTGAGAACACGCACAATGGGGCGAAAGAAATACACATTAATAAACGGATTCAAGTTAGAGGTGTTAATTCCATTTTAATGATTTTATAGCGGATTTAAAAGTAAAGAAAAGATGCATTTTTGTGAAAGTGAAACAAATTAAATTTTTATAATTTTTTCTTATGTGTGATGCGCCTCATTTTTATTTTTTATTTTTTTTTTCAGACTCAGCAATATTTTACTCAATTACAAATATTTATTTGCAACAAAACATTAAAGTGAAGAAAAAAGAAGTGTAAGGAATGAGAGCATATTTATGTAAATGCTGGATAGGAAAATGTTTGCCACCTCCGAGAAGTTTGTAACTTGAAAACATCTATTATTTCATCATGTTTATTCCCTAATCCATCAATATTTATTGTAATATATTTCGTATAACCAGACTATATTTGTAGTAACCATAATTGAGAAGAAACATATTATGATTATGCCATAATAATTTTATGATAAATAACATGTTCATAACCATAATAATGATTGTGAAACAAAATACTTTTGTAATGATAATTTGTTTCTTGACTAAAGTTATCTCAACCATGGTTTGTGCTACACAAATGATGTATAAATGTCGAATATATTTAACATATTTATTACTGTTTTTTATTTCTACTTATTCAATTCTTGGAACAATGAAGCATAATCGACCGAATTTTTTCTCACAATCGACAAAATATTGTTCAGATTCCCCTTAAACGAAAATATTCTTTTTGCTTAAATTTACGTTGCAGAAAAATTGACAATTTTGAACAATGAATATGTGGACCAATGATAAAAATCGAGAATTAAGATGAAATTCGTTTAAGAATTGAGGCCTACTAATAGTTTTAAGCTTCGTTAATTTAAAATCTTCGTTTTCATTGGACCAGTCTCTATTAGAGTTAATTATAGAACTTCACTTTCCGAATTTCTCTATATGTAAATCATCTTTTTTATACCGCCAGTCAAAATGTTAAGAGTATGAAAAAGATAAACTTTATTACATAAAACTCTTAGTTAAATTTCCCGATAAAAGACGTCTTTAATCACATTTCGAAGGTTTTCATTTATGCGACGAAAGAAGAAAAAGAGGGTCCGTCAAATTCTGTCTTTTAAATCAGAACTATTTTCTTGTAAAGATAACGTTTGCAATGGTCTCTGTGTTTATTTGGTGCGTTAATATTTCTCTGCTATGATCACTATGATTCCGGTTGATAGATTTATAGCTGAAGATCGCAAAGACTTGGTCGGTGACTTTTATTACTGTCATTTTAACGCACTTTGCTTCCAGTTCTTATCGTTCTGTGTTCCGATCTGACAATTAGTAGAAGAGATATAGGAGACTTTATGTTTCTAAAATTACGATATGTTTGAATCGCAAGAACTTTACTCGACAAACGATTATAACTGTTGAAAAAACACTGTGTTGAATATTCAGTAGTTTGTTTCCACGACAACTTTATCTCCTTTTCGGAGCGACACAAGTCGCCCTCTGACAAGATTGTTAGCAACAGCTGTATCTATCGGAAGTTTTTGTTTCACCAATTATTACAGTCAGAATTGTTCGCAAAATGATTGGAAAACATTATATTGAATGTTCAGTAGTATTAGAGTCTGTTTCTCCCTTGATCTCTAGTGTTCATAACTCGATCATTTGAATAAAGATATTAAGGAGAAACTACCACAATTGATGAACATATAATAAACTGGGCTTTAAACTTTTGTTGCTCGCACCACAAAGTCTAAGCTATTATATAACTATCATAATTTCGAGAGCCTAAAATATTCTCCACAAATTTTTAAAAATCTTTTCTTTGATTTAGATTTTGAAAATCAGTTTTTTGTTAGTATGAAATCTTCCATCCCTGATGACTTTTAAGAGAAGGAGTAAATATACTTCCTTAACTTTTGCCACAAAATGCATTTTTTATTTTCCGGTTTTCATTTTTACTTGAAAAATATTTACATTTCTTTGCACTTTTTTTCTGTTCTTTTTCTTGTTGTTATTTGTTGTTGTTTTTGCTCCTTTTGCAAATAATTTTAACAAGAACAACAATCAGGAATAAAGTAAATAAGAATGTAAAATGAAATGAAATAGAATACATATAATGTAACTAAAAATGAATGTATGAAAAATATTTGTTTATTTTGAAAAATATATTCATTCATGTCTGATAAAAGATCTCTGCAGTATGACGGATAAGAAACATTTTCGGGAGTCATGGGTTACTCTAAGAAATTCGAATGTCTGAGACTAGACGGCTATTTGATACAAATCTGTATAATCTAAACCCCAATCTGTGATTAATCTAAGGAGTGAGATCGAAAAATTCTAAACACAGGCTTTTTTTCAAAACTTTTAAATTTTATTTAATTTGAGTGACAAGAAAAAAGTGTAAATATTTTCAACAAAACCCAACTTGGTCCTACATATAGTTAACCGAGCATTCAAAGCTCTGTCGCCAAACTGCTTCAAATGTCAATTATCTGAAACGGGTTGATAGAAAACCTGGTTCAAGTGGAAGGAATGATCCACATGATGTTTCTAGAGCCAAAGAAAAGAAAGCATTTACAAAAGAGATCTGGGTTACCAACACATCCGATAGGAAAGCAGCAGCTTAGACTATTTGGTGCGAAAAGTAAAAGCAGGTTTTAAAACATACAAGGCTAAAAAAGTTCCTGTCAAGAACGTCGCTAAAAAATATTCAGAGGCTAAAAACAGATCACGAAAATTAAATTCAAGTTTTTTTAAAAATAATACGAAATATGACGAAACGTATGTTCTGGCAGATTTTTTGCAACTTCCTGGTCAAAAATTTTATATTGCTAATGCTCGAGGGAATGTTAAAGAAAAGTTAAGAACCCAAAAGTTCTTGGAGTGACAAGCAAAATGCTGTTGCTGCAAAAGAAGCCGAACATTTGTTACAACGTGTTCTATAAATCGCGACATTTACATCAGGGAATGTTTACAAAAAAGTCTTCATAATGAGTCTACTTTTTTGGGCCTGTCTTGGTACCCTGGTAAACAAGCCCAATAATATGGTATTTATAATAGAGGAGGCAAATTCTCCAAACTGCGCGTAGTTAAGGCCATTGGAGAGAAATTGGTTCGTTTAACATATATGTATGTTAAGAACTTTTCGACCTCACTCCTAATTAAATCGCTTACAATATTCCGACTTTAAATCTCCCATTTAAAATCCTTAAATCCGAACTGGTGGGTTAATCTCATTATATATATTTTACATTATCACTTCACTCACTTTTATTAAAATGTTCAAATAAGTGTATATGTGTGTGGGAAAATAACAGTATGTGTGTGTGTGCATTAAACATATTTTAGTCATTGTCATGCATGCATTCAGTTCGTCTGGATGCCTGAAAGAAACAACTAAGGAATTTTTAATGTCACCAAACATGAGGAATTCATTCTTCATTTCTTTATTTTATTTAACTCCTTTTTTCATTTATTTTTCACATTCTCTGTCATTTATTTTTGCATTTGCATTTTATTGTCAACACCCTTCACAAACAGACAAACAACCAAACAATCAAACAAAATACAAATAAAGTTCAAAACATACATTTCGCAAACAAACATTGACATTTTTCTTCTTTATTATTTATCATTCTTTATGGTTTGTTTTATTATGATTATTTTCTTCAAAGTTTTTATTGTTGTTGTTGTTGCTTCTTTTTATATTTCTACAACTTTATTATTTCTATAAAAGAGGAGAAAATAAAAATAAAGACAAATTAAAATTTTATGCAATTTTCTTTTAGTTTTTCTTTTATTATTAAAAAGGAACTGGAGATGCCAGAAAAAACGTCAGAAAACTTTATGAGCAAATTTTGGCGGAAAACGTGTTTCGGGAAGAATTCAGAATTTTGCAGAAAAAATGAAATTTTCAAAGGATTTGATGAGATGAAATTTTGGTGAAATATGAAAAATGTTGCGTTTTATGAAGTATTTGGCGAATTTTAAGTTTTTGGTGAAATATGGTGTATTAAATATTTGACGAAACATGAAAACGAAATTTTTAGTGAAAAATGAAAATTTTTAAAGTTTGAAATTTTTGGTGAATTTTTATGTTTTTCGATTAAATATATTTTATATTTGATGTCGAAATGATAATGTTTGTGATTTTTTTGCGAATCACTAAATTTCACCAATTTTTGCCATATTACCAAATATTTGGTGAAGTATGAAATATTTTTTGTATTCAGAAATTTTTAGAGAAAATTTGAAATATTTTGCTCATTAAACAAATTTAGCGAAATATGAAATTATTGATGAAAAAAGTGAATTTTTGGTGATTTTCTATTAAATGTTTAGTGATTTACGGAATTCTTTTAGTGAATTACGGAATAGTTAAGAATTTAGTGAAATATGAATTTTTGGGTGGAATATGAAATTGTTGGTGAAATATGAAATATTAGGTGAAATGAATTTAGTGAATTACGAAATTTTTGCTTAATTGTAAGGATTTTGGTGAAACATGAAATATTTTGTGATTTAAGCAATTTTTAGTAAAACATAAAGTTTTTGATAAGAAATCGAATTTTAGCGATTTTTTTACAAATTTTCGGTGAAATGTGAAATTTTCCTGTAAAATAGCAAATACTGGTTAGAAAACGAATTATTTGCCAAAATATAAAATTTTTAGTGAATTAAAGATATTTTGGCGAATAAAGAAAACTTTGGGTGAAATATGAAATATTTGGTGAAATATGAAATATTTGGTGAAATATGAAATATTGCTGAAATATTTAGAGAATTGCGTATTACTATTATTTCGAAAAAATATTTGACGACATTTTTGGTGAAATATCAAATACTTAATGAATAAATATTTTGGAAAAAAAAAAATTGAAAAATTTGGTGAAAAGATGTGAATTTTTTAAAGTGTGAAATTTTCAGTGAAATATAAAATAACCACTAATTAAGGTTAAATCCAGAATTTAAATAAAAAAGAAAGTTATAGTCGTTCAAAGACGACTATATAATATAAATTTGATCATTTTAAGCCGACCCTCGTAGAATTGAAATTGTGCTTGTAAAAAGTTCTTATATAAAATGTTAACATAAAAATAAAGCGTATGTGAAATTTATACAATTTAAAGTCATTTCCAGAAGTGGCGCTTATGCGTGACCTAGAGCTAATTAAAAATCGGTCCTCGTATAATTTGGTATGATTACATTTACTTATATTTAATACCGATTGAATTAAATAAATTAATATTTTTAATATTTGGGAACTTCAAGTATTTTTTTGCGAAAGGACTTTGGAATATAGCTGCTTAAGGACCGATACTTCTAAGATCTGGCAAGCAGATTTGGGGTATCTTATAAACATATTTCTATTAAATTCAATCACATAAAATTCCAATCATCTACAGTGGAAAAGAGCAGAAGAATTATAAAGAATTTATTTTGCAAAAAAAAAAAATATTTACGATGGCAACACTGAAATATAAAAACCATATATTTTCATACTGAAAATTGCTTTAGAGTTTAGCAGTAAATATGTTGGAGTTAAGACTGTTTACCCAGCAAACATAAATGTTAAAGATTTTAAAGAAATCACTGTACCGTAATTAAAATATTTAACAGACGGACGGAAGGACAAACTATTTTATATGGATTAAAAAAGAGATTTGAAATAATTATTGCTGGAAATATTAAAAATGAAAGTATTGTTCAATTGCTATATATAACAATGTATATGATCCTATAACATGGATGGATAAAAACGATAACTTAGTGAGAGCTTTAAGTCTGTTCATCATTTTAAAGATAAATTATTATCGTAAATGAACGGATGGACGGTTGGACATACATTACTACATTGAATTTTGAAGTAATTTTAATTGATCCAATTAGGTATCATTAAAAAATATCTAACCTCAACATCTATTTATCTATAACGGTATATATTACAGCTTTACATAATATATTTTCTTAATAAAGTAAAGGAAATTACAAGACATAAATAAATATAAACTCTTCTACTACATATTTTTTAATGTTTTATTTTCTTCTCCAAAATGTTTGCTGGGTCATTTAAAGCATCAAATAATTTATTATTCGTTATTATTCTTAAATATACTTTAACGTCTTTTTGTTTTACAGTAAGAGATTTTCATATCGTTAACAATTGTCATTTTAGTTCTTCTTTTTTTCGAAATTCAAAGTCATTTTTAAAGGACTAAAAGGATAAACATGAAATAATCACAAGATTTGTCTTTTTTCTTCACACATGTAAGTTTAAGAACTAAAAGCAAAATATTATTAAAATATTAAATTTCAAATATTATCCTTCCATATTTCACATTTTGAACTTTGACCTTTTTGTTAATATTTTTAAAAATTAATTTAGCAACTTTTTTTCTTAGAATAATAAATGTTATCCTTTTCCTTATCATGACAATATTTTACTAAAAAACTTCTATTATTTAATTTGAAATTCCTGGAACAGATATAAATACCTCTCCTCACTTCCTTGTTGTGTGCAATTTAATACTTCCTTATTTACGAAATCAAATTTAGTCAATTTCAGCTTACCTGTAAAGATAGAATATGAAAAAGGACATTAATTATTTATATAAAAATATATTTTAAGAAATTAGAAACCCTCATAAAACCATATGTTTCAAAAATATAAATTTAAGTTTAAATCAGTTAACATGACCTTAAATATTCGTTATGTCCTCAAAAACAGGCAGGAAGTACGGACATGACTAAATGATATTTGAAAATAATATCTGAGTGTTTATTTGTTCACACTAATACGAGTTCAAAATTATAAAAATAACTCAATTTTAGTATATCATTCTTAAAGGAAATCTAATTATATAACGTTTCCTCAAAGCAAGGACAGACAGCTGGACGGACATAAGTACAGGGGCTTAGTTAAAGTTTTAAAGTGGAAGTTTGCATAAAATGTAACAACAGATGGTCATACATATGTTAAACATCATATTCTAAATATAGGTCGGTGCTTAGACTTCTAAAAAGATTTCAATAAAAATACATTTCCCTACAGGTTTAAAAAATATTTTAACTCTTTCAAGCATGGACAGACAGATGGACTGAGATAAAGATTTTACGTTATAGTTTGTATGGAACAGATTATCACACAAAAATAATATATCAATAATGGGTCAATATCAAGAATTTTAAATACATTTTTCTACAAAGATGTATAGCAATATTACAAACCAAGGACAGACAGCTGGACGGACATCAGCACATGGGCTTAGTTAAGGACTTGTAGTTTCCATAAACAGGTAAGTAAAAAATTATATACTCGCAATAAGTCAGTGATAAGACATTTTAACATGTTATAATAAACAGAGCTTTCTAAAGAGATATAAAATAATACTGCATTTCCTCTGAAGGTCAAACATTCACAAATGATTCCCTAATATGTTAGAGTAAAGAATTTTGAATTATATCTTTTATTAGTTGCTCTCAGAAGTGCTATTACATATATTCGAAAATTAGTTCCACAAGCATTTATTTACGAGATTTTATCATTTAATTTAAATTGTGGAACTTATATGAAAAGTATAATAAGTCATAGGTCGATTCCCGTAGAATTTTAAGGAATTAGTTCTTATTGTATAAAACTTTAAGAAGTATTTTTTAAAGGGTTTTAATTTAATTTAAACTAAGAATTTAATTCTTAGTTAAGGAGCGCCAACTTCCTAATGCAAATAATGGACCTAATGAATATAATGAATTTTTAAAGACTTGATTTTATATGAAAATTATTATCATTTAAATCTTGATAAAGTACGTACATTGTTCTATAGTCTCTAAAAGTAGTTGTAGGTCGAATAGTATATTCTAAAATGGGTCATTGGGGTCATATGGTTGGCGCAGGTTATAAAATTTTAATTCGATTTTAAAAGAAATTTTAAAATATTTTCTATACGAATTAAAAATATAATAAGTTTAAGATGGAAATTATATGGATTGATGGAAGGATTGACATTGTTATTTTGTTTCAAATGATCTACTTTAGGATGCAATTAGGACTATAGAAGGGTACGCAGATTTAATTTTTATTCTAAAAGAAAATGTAAAATTATTTTTATAAATGAAGTCGATTATAAAAATAAAATGTGATGTGTAAACAATCTTTACCAGGACAGACGGAAGGACAGACGTTATAAAATCCTTCCCGAATATATTTCTGAAACGATATGTAATGTTATGCATGTTATAGGGTATGCGAATTTTCTTTTGGAAGAGTTATGGACCATTTTCTGTTGGCAACAAAATGTTACATCAAAAAAAAAAAAAAAAAAAAAAAAAAAAAAAACATTTTATTACATGGACAGACGGAAAGAGGGACATTGCAAAATTCTTTCCGGATATAATTTTGAAAAGTGTAGCATATTTTAAGGTAGAGATATACTTGTTGTAGGGTGTAAAAAATTACTTTTATTCGGGGAGAGCTATGGACCATTTTCTGTTGGCCTCAATTTGTATCAAAAATGTTTTAATCATAAAAAACATTTTCTTACATGGACAGACGAAATTATAATTCTGAAACGTGTAGCATATTTTAGGGTAAATAGATATGTGTTATAGGGTACAAAAGTTTTACTTTTTTCGGGCAAAGCTTTGAATCATTTTCCGTTGGCCATAATTTGTATAAAAAATATTTTAAACATAAAAAACATTTTTTGCAAGAACAGACGGAAGGACGACATTTTTATATGAAAATAATTCTGGGTCCGTTGGTATATTACCGGGTGATTGATGTGAGTGCTAAAGTAAACGAAATAATTTTTTTTCTAATGAAATTGGAAAATATTTTTAAAAGAAAAAGCAGATAATGATGATGAAATGATGGAAATGAACCAAAAACTTTGTATGGATGGACGGAGGGACGGACAACGCTATAGACTTTCAAACAATTATTCTAAGTCCTTTGATATATTTTAGTTCTGGGTTAAGTCTTGTGTAAAGAACAAAAATTTAATTTCTTTTAAAGAATAAATTTATGAACTTATTTTTAAGGCAAACAAACTGTGATCTGATAATGTGATTACGTTTACAATAAAAGACGGAAGTACAGACATTGTAAAATGTTTCCTGGTTCATGATTTTGTAACGTGGGGAATAGTTTAAGGTAGGGGTAAGACTTCTGTAAGGTATAAAAATGTCCTTTTTAGTTAAAAAATACATATATAATGCGATCTACATACTGTAAATATGGTATAAAAGGACAGACGGAAGGACGGATATTGTAAAATCCATAACACCTTTGAATCGGTGTATATTTTAGGATCGGTATATGTCTCAAGTAGTCTATACAAATTACATTAAAAAATTTACCTTTAAAAAGGGGGTGTTTTACAAAAAAATATAACTTAAATAAATTTTCCCAAAACAAATTGTAACTTTTTGTTTGGAACGGAATGAACAATTAAAAGTATTAATTAAAAAATTGTTCAAATTAATTTTGAACAACAAAAAATATATATTAAAAACAAACAGTTAAGCACGTGAGTAATAAACACCTAAATGGGTGGAATAAATCCCAGAAAAATAATCAAAAATTACAAACATTTTGAAAGAGAAAGTTTTGAATTTCAAAAAAAAAAACCGACTGACACGAAATAAGAATGAGTCGAATTTTAAAGACGAAAACTTAAAATAAAAATTAATTTTATAATGAAATACAAATACAATAAAAAGATTAAAAAATAAATATACCTGTTGGGTAAAACATTTTAAAATTCCTTAAACAGGCGTTTTATTTCCAAAAGACATAAAATTGAACAACCCCTAAATAAAACAAGTATGTATGCTGAGCCGAATCTTAAATACCCTCTACCATAAATTCGTGTGAAGTAAATACATTATATTTTGTACATATACACTCACATATACACTCACAAAGTCATATATTATATAAACGTTTTTCTTAAATATAACACAGGAACACTTGATGAGACATAAAATAAGTTATAGTTTTAGCTATAACTTGTATTACTGAACCGATGTGGGTCATTTTTAGAAGGAGACTAAAGTTTACAGAACTTAATATTATGACGAAATTTCAATCTGAATAATCGACTTATAATTGACAATTCAACAAAAGCTCTTTGCTTGTACTAAGAGATTGCCTCAGATATCGGTCTATATATTTTAATATACTAAACCGATTTTGCTGGTTTTAAATAGGAAACTTCTTAGGACTATAACAAATACTTAGGCAAAATTTCACTAAGCTCTGGACATTTTTGTGGATGTCAGCGTGCCAACAGACAGACGGATATAGCTAAATCTAATCAGATTTTCATTTGATGCAAGTATATATAGAATCAGGTTCTTTCTTAGCATTACATGCGGAATGACAAAGTTAATATACCCTCTTCCCCACTTGCGTTAGTGGTGGATATAAAAATAAGGAATTTTACAGTTATTTGTTTTTTATTACAATTTAAAACTCCACTAGACTGTCTGTCAGTCATCCTGTCTTTTTAACTTCAATTTGGTTTAGGAACATCAGTTAGTTCGATTTGTTTTGGGCTCAAAAGGCCCATTAGAGAATTTTGTTTGTTTTTAATTCTTTAATGAAATAAAAAAAAACGTTTGATGTTATTTTTTCCTTTAGAGTACAAAAACTATAGAAACAACCTCGAGCAAAACGGGGGTTAAATATTTTTTACCCACATTCCCATTTTTTTTAATTTGTTCTGAGGATGTTTCTCAATATAAATATTTCTTTTTTATTTTCATTTTTTATTTTCAGTATTTGAAATTCATGTTGTATTTGCTGGTTTATGGTCCACTCTCGAGGCGTTTTTATTGAAATAAAATGTCAATTTGGTTCTTGTTGTTGTTGTTTTTTTAATGTTTATTATAGTTTAATATTTGTCAATTGTATGGCCTTTACCCCTCAAGGTATATTGTTCCGAATTTCAGTTTCACTTTTTTCTGTGTGAATTTCGCTGAATTATTTAGTTTGATTTCGTTTAAATGTTGCGCCATAATTTATTTGAATTTCGTAGTTGTCAGTCGTTTGTAATTGCAATAGTTCAGGGGTAATGCGTGGTTTATACTGAGCTATAGAGATGTAGATTTTGTTTATTGTGTGTAAATTTCATTTTTTTCAAATCGCGTTTACACTGGCAGAAAAAAAGAATTAATTGCCAAAAAATGTTTAAAGATTATTTTTAGAGCAAGAATATTTTATTAAATAATAAACATTTTTTGCTCTAAATTTTGTTTTTATCTAGTTAATCATTGAGGTCAAAGGTCAAATATATAATTTTTGTAAAAAATAAGTTGAGAATTTTTATATAACGAAGTAATTTTTCAATAATTTAAAAAATTAAGTAATTTAAATGATTTTGAATTTTTGTACAATATTGAGGTCAAAGGTCAATTAAAAAAATATTTATTTTAAAGCGTATAATACGATTTTTTATTAGACTTTATTTTTATTTTTGCAAACAATAATTTCATACAATTTCATATTTGTTTTCCCACATGATTCGCAAACGAGGTCAACGGTCAGCTGAAAATTTTTGGCGATAATTTATATAAAACTATATAATTTCGAGAAAGTTCTTCGCTTGAATTTGGAAGTTGTCTCAGATATCGGTCTATATCTCTTAGCATACTGAACCGATTTAGGTTGGTTTTAAAAAGGAATCTTCTCAGGATTATAAAAAATTGAGTTCTGTTTGATGCAAAAATATGATATAGGATCTGAGATGAATTACTTCATAGCGTTACACACGGAATGACAAAGTTATACTTCACCACTTTTGGCGTTGGAGGTTATAAAAATAAAAATTAAAACTTTGACCTCTGACCTCCACCAGAAGCAAATTTAAAAAAATATATATCAGAAATATAGAGAATAATCATGTGAATCTTCATAAACATTTAATTACACAATTTTATTGTTCTTAATTACTAAACATGTTTTTCTAAATTATAAACTTCCTCTCTAACATTTTTCTCTCACTGTATTATTAGTATTTTTTTCAATCATTGTAATTTTTTCAACATCATCTGGCCTTGGCTTATGAATCAGATGAATCAAACAAATGTTATTGTGCGTTTCACATATATAAACGTTTATTTGTTCATATTTTATGTTTTTCACTTTTATTTCAGTTTGGTATTAAAATAATAACGATAATAATAGTTCAGATGTATGAAATCATAATAAACATCTCATCTATAATGTGAACTGGTAGTTTTTTTCAGATCATTTCTGTGCAAAGAAAAAAAAACAAAAACAAATTCTGTATTTAATTTTTATTAATATTTTCCGATGAGAATTATAATGATTTCTGAGGAGGGTGGTTTTAGCGAAAAACCCTAAAACTGCTTCTGTTGTTTTCTAATTATTAAGTTAAAAAAAACATGAATAAAAGACAAAAACTCTCGATGTTTCAAAGTAAAAGAGGGAGGGTGTGGGTTTATGTTTTGATGTCAGGCAACTTTATATAGAAATTACAAAAAATTATAATTGTTTTTGGAGGTTATGTCGTTCTTTTGTATGAATTGTTGTTGTTTTTTTTTTTGGAAAAAACAAAATTAAAATTTATGTTTTTGCAACGTGTTAATGGTCAATTTCTTTTCATGTACTTTTTTTTTCTAATTTCCATTTAGGTGTTTATTACCTCGATGTTTTAGATAATCTTGATTGGGTTTTCCGCTTTGTATAAGAAAGGACTAGTGGAAGGGATGGAAAGGAAAACTACCCTGTTGAAGAACTTAAATTACATGATTTTTACGAGGATTTTTTGTTATTTTTGTTTTTCTAGTAGAAAATTATATATAAACATTTAAGATTACACTATGCAACAGCGATTTTTCATAAAAACATTGAATTAAACATGACATTTGGTTCAGTAGATACAACGGCATTCCAGTTTTTCATCGTTACTTTGAATCGATCTTAAGGCTTTAAAAATATAGAATTTAACAAAAATGAAAATAATATACTTTATTACATCAATAACTAATAAACAAAGCTGAAAAGACTGGATCTAAAGATTTGTAAAAGTGGGCGTGGCATGTCACTAGAAACATTTTCTATTACTAAATTCCATCAAAAGGAAATTCCTATTACTTACAAACTATCTTTAACCGATTTTTGCTAAATGGAAAATCAAATCACTTTAATGATCACGCCCGTTGTGTCAGTTTCTTCAAAAGCTTTTATTTTATTGAAATTTCAAGGTTAATGAATTAGAGCTTTTTTTGCATGAAAAGCGATATAAAAAATTACTACCCAAAGTAAGTTTTGGACCTGTTTGGAACTATCGGTTGAGCAGTTTTTCCCCATCTTAATAGAAATAATTCCAATTCGTGTGCTTTTATTTTTGGGTTCAGAACTTTTTTGCATGAAAAGGAAAAAAACTGTAGGATTAAATTTTAATCACATATAAAATTTAGACTTGCTTGGACCTATCTGTTGAACAGTTTTCCCATTTTAATGAAAAAACTCCCACTTTTTAATTAATTTTTTGACTGATACGTTAAGTGGGCTACAACTTTTTTGTGTGAAAAAGAATATAAAGAAATTACTATCAGAAGAAAGCTACAATTGTGAACTTTTATTCCATATACAATTTTATACTTTATTGGAAGCATCGGTTCAACAGTTTTCCCATTTTAATAGAAATACTCCCAATAATTTTGCTGTTACATTTAATTTAAAATAAATAAAGTTTTGTGGTTTTGAACTTTTTTCTGCATGAAAGGAATAAAAACTTTTACTACCGGAAGAAAGCTACAAGTGTAAACTTTTACGTTATTTAAATTTTAGATTGGTTGGAACTACCTGTTCTACAGTATTCTCCATTTTAATGAAAGTACACTCAGAATTTTTGCTATTTTTTATTTAAAATTTAAAGAGAATTAGAATTTTTCCATGAAAAGAGATGTAAAAAATTTAATACAAAAAAGAACGAAATATAGAAGTATAAACCTTTTTCCCCATAAATAATTTTAGACCACTTTCGATGTATCTGTTCTTCACTTTCACCGTTTGATTTAAAGAACTCCCAATATTTTAAGCTGTTTTAATTAAAGTTGTAAGCAATATAATGGAATACAACTCTTGACAGTCAAAATGGATTTAACTAATCTTACTGCCGGAGTGAGCTATAGGTATTCACCTTCACCATATATATAATTTTACATCCATTTGGACTCATTTGTTGAACACTTTTTCCATTTAAAAGAAGGTACTCGAAATATTTTTGGGTGTTTTTTTTAATGTCAAGTTTTTAATGAAAAAGAACTTTTAGGTGTCAAAGTGTATTAAAAAATATTACTATCAGAAGAAAGCTAGAAATGTAAGCTTTCTTCCAATATATTTGTTTGGGTCAGTTTGGATGCTCTGTTAAATATATTTTCCATTTGATTTAAGGTATTCGTACTATTTTTTACTGCTTTTGTTTAATTAAAAGTTTTTAATGAAATTTTATTTTAATTTAAATAAATTTAATTAAAAAAGCTCAGTTAATTTTACTACCAGCAGAAAGCTTTAGATATATAATTTCACTCCATATATAATTAAAGGCTTGTTTAGTTGCCTACAGCTCCTGTACAAGAATCCCTTTCGTAAATCGCTTTAAATGACATAAATCTTGAAATAATGTTAGCATTACGACCACATTCCTTATAAAAAGAAGAGTGGTCCAAAAAATCTGATATCTCCTATATAAGGCGCACATGAAAATTACTAAAACTTTATAAATGAATAATATTCAAACATTAAGACTTTTACATCTCAGAGACAAATTCTACGAGGTTTGGTTTGTCGTATAAAGAATATAATATGATAAAGGGTGTAGACTTGTCGGACTCGATCGAATAATGGTTTAACCAAGTTAAAGCATAAGTTGTCTCAAAAATGAAAATGTTCGCATCTCCGTTAAAAATATCATAAAAACTAAAAGTTTAATTTTAGTCTTAAATTTCCCATCAATTTCTGAGCCGATTTTAATGAAATAAATAACAAGAACTTTTGAAATTTCTCTACTTCGATACAACGCTAATGAACCCATGTTATGGTGAGATGAATTTAAAGCTCATGATTTATGCTTTTTTAATTTCCAAAATTTAATTAAAAAACTAAAAATTTTCATTATTCCAGCTTAATTTTCATGTAATTTTCCTTTTCCCACTATTTTCCCATTCGTGTAACTGCAGCCTGACTTTTGCTGCTGCTTCCATGAGAATATTATTATTTTGTATTCATGTCATCAGCATCATTACATCCATGTTTTTCATAGTTTCCTTATTTCAATTTTTTCATTTGCAGTTGAATGTGCCACACACACATACGAACACAACGTCCAACACTTCCTAGTCCAACAAGATAAAATAAAAATGACTGAAAACTGAGACAATATTTGGTGTCTGTTGGTTGGTTGCAACAACGCTGATTCATACATTAATAATTTTCCAGACTAGACTTTGTCTGTTGCTGGCAACAACATCAACAACAACGAACATAATACTAATAACAAACAACAAAAACCGGCAACAAAAATTAAAAAAAAAAAGAAATTTTAAGCCACAAAGTCTGTGTGGCAAGTTTAAGGACATTTTACTATAATAATTTTTTGTTACATATAAAAAATATTTTACAGCTAAATTTTTAGAGCAAATGTTGAGCACTTTGGGGACATGTTGGGAGGTGAAAAAAAGACACAACTTGTTTAACGACACCATCTGTCAGGCTTCATTTCCTGTATTTAAAACTTAACAAAAGATTTTATATTTTATTTATTTTCAAAATATCCAGAAGGACTCTCCCTAAAGGAGCCACTAGCCAGATGAAATATAAAATTAAAAAAAACCACTTGAATTTTGTGGCATTTACACCACAAGGATGGAAGGAGTTGGCAAAGGAATCAGCCATGTGGTCATAGGAATAAAATGAATAAAGGATTTTTTTAAATTAAAGGGAATTTGATAGATAAGTTACCCTACAGTTTTAAAAGACACTAGTCGTACAGAGAACTTGATTAGGCAGTAGTAGGGACCTTAAAGAATTTATATCCTTTAGAAGTTTCCTTATAAAGCAGCTTTTAAAAATTGTGGGCCGATTTCTTGCTTTGTATAGTTTTAACTATGATCATAACTTTTACATCGTCCTAAAACTTATGCCTTTTAAAGCGATTATTGAAAGTAGGTTTAGTATGCGAGCCCAGTTCCTCGCCTAGATTAAATCATGAACCGGTTATCACAAATTTCAATAGGAATTGTCTTTCTGCGAAAATATATGTGTTGAATGCCATCAAGGTATATTAGAGATCAGTAACGTAAAAAACTTTTATTCAAATGGCAAAAATGTTCAACAAATGGACCCAAATAGATGTAAAAGTATATATGGGATAAAACTTTACACTTATAGCTTTCTTCTGGTACTCAAATTTCTTAAATTCCTATTAATCTTCAAGAGATCTATTCCATTAAATTTTGAATATTTAAAGGTTTCATTTTTGCCAGTAAAACAACAAAATCTACTCAAAGTATTTTCATTCAAATGGAGAAAGTATTTAGCAGACGGTTCGAAATATATCTAAAGGTATATCGAGTAAAAGTGTACACTTTTAACTTTCTTTTGCCAGTAAAATTGATTTAAATTCGTTTAATCCTTAAAAATTCGATTCCCTTAAACTTTGATTTTATTTCAAGTGAAAAACAGGAGAAGCTTGTCGGTGGTAAACGTGTTCAATGAACGGGTCCAAATAGGTCTATGTACATTATTTAAAAGTGTACATTTAAAGCTTTATTTTTGTATTCAAATTTCTTTAATCTTTTTTATCCTTCAGAGTTTTATTCCCTTAAACTTTAAGTTTGAGTAAAATATAGTGCAAATGGGGAAGAATTAATAAATGGAAAATGTGTATGACGAAAGGGTCCAAATAGGTCAGATAGTGGGATTAAAGTTATTCTTCTGTTAATAAAATTTGTTTAACTTATTTTATATCCGAAAGTTCTATTCCATTAAATATTTATTGTTTCCAATTTTTTTTTAAAACAAAAACTTTTAGATGTATTTTATCTTAAAACTAAAAAGAGCTTTAATAATGGATCCAATTAGGTATAAAAGTAGATATATGGTAAAAATCGTTTTATCCATTTTGATCCTCAAAAATTCTATTCCTTAAAATATTGAATTTTAGCAAAATAAAGTAATCGAGGTAAAGAGTTGAAAGCTCAGCGGAAGTAAGAAACAACTCCTGTTTCCGCAGGACAATTGTGTTAGAAATGTATGTTACAAATGTATCTGAAAATTATCGTTAACAGCTTCCAAGTAATGTAAATTTTTTTCAGACAAAAAAAAAAAAAAATAATAAAAAAATAAATCTGTCTTTAACTGCATGCCACGCTCACAATAATATTTTGATTCACATGCTTGATCACTTTAGTTTCAGTATGTTTACTACTAAAATATATTTGATATCCTAAGAAGCGGTGTTCTCAGAAAACCACTGAAGGTCATCAAATGTTTTTTGAATTATATTCTTAAAGCTTTTAAGCCGAATTTGAGAGGAATATCGGAAGCGATTAAAAAAAAAAACTAAAACTACAGTTTTTATCTGCGAAGTCTCCAGCATAAACCAGCTATAAAGTGTCTAATACTCTTTTTTATATTCTCATTGATTCAAACATTCAAGTACATCTCTCAGACATATCAACCCAAAAAAAAACCCATCATTTTAACGTTCAAAATGATAATAATGATGATTTTGACTGCTAATTTAATTGATTCTGTTGTCTATGAAAAGATACATTTCATATAAATATGTGAATGTAAATATTTCCAGACAAAAGCTAAACAAAAAACAACAAAAAACTCCAACCAATAAAACTTAAATTCCGAATACAAATTTTTTATATTTTTTTTTTATAACAAAAAAATGCTGGTATTTGCATTGTCTACGGTTGCTGCTGCTGGTTGCCAGTAAGTCTCCCTCTCTTCCCCTCTCTCTTTCCATCAATTATCATTTCCTAAGAGTATCAAACTAATTTATGAATTTATGTGATCAAGGTCACGATGTTCGGTAAGAGAGTGAAAAAAAAAAAAATTCAAATTTATTGATTACCGGTTATATTTTGTGTAAACGACTTTATTTATTTTGTGTTTTAATTTAATTTATCACTTTATGTTGATTTTATTGCATTTTATATTGCGTTTTGTTTTCTGGTTTTGATGTAGAATTCTTCAAGTCAAATACAAAAAACAAAGAGACCAGACAAAGACGACACTTTTTCAATTTCCGGTTGGTTTAATTTGACTAAAAGACAATCCAAAAATAAATGTCATAAATAATGAAAGGGGATTTAATTTTCTCACATTTGTAGACAGATTTGGGGACGATTTTTCTAAATTAGATATTTCAAATTCAAATTAAGAATTTATCAAAAATTTTCTCTAAATTTAAATTAAAAAAAAAAAAAAAACTTTTCCAAACTGAAAATTTATCAAAAAACTCTCCAAATTAAATTTTTTCCAAAATTTTTCTAAATTTGAGATTTATCGAATATTTTCTTCAAATTAAGAATTTATCGAAAATTTTCTAATAACAGAATTCATCAAAAATTTTTCTAAATTAAGAATATAACAAAAATTTTTTATAATAGAGAATATATCGAAAATAATGCTTAAATAAGGGATTTATCAAAAATTTTCTCTCACAAGCGAATTTATCGAAAATTTTCACGAAATAAATGATTTATCGAAAATTTTCACGAAATAAATGATTTATCGAAAATTTTCTCTAAATATGTGATTTATCGAAAATTTTCTCTAAATATGTGATTTATCGAAAATTTTCTCTAAATATGTGATTTATCGAAAATTTTCTCTAAATATGTGATTTATCGAAAATTTTCTCTAAATATGTGATTTATCGAAAATTTTCTCTAAATATGTGATTTATCGAAAATTTTCTCTAAATATGTGATTTATCGAAAATTTTCTCTAAATATGTGATTTATCGAAAATTTTCTCTAAATATGTGATTTATCGAAAATTTTCTCTAAATATGTGATTTATCGAAAATTTTCTCTAAATATGTGATTTATCGAAAATTTTCTCTAAATATGTGATTTATCGAAAATTTTCTCTAAATATGTGATTTATCGAAAATTTTCTCTAAATATGTGATTTATCGAAAATTTTCTCTAAATATGTGATTTATCGAAAATTTTCTCTAAATATGTGATTTATCGAAAATTTTCTCTAAATATGTGATTTATCGAAAATTTTCTCTAAATATGTGATTTATCGAAAATTTTCTCTAAATATGTGATTTATCGAAAATTTTCTCTAAATATGTGATTTATCGAAAATTTTCTCTAAATATGTGATTTATCGAAAATTAAATTTTCTCTAAATATGTGATTTATCGAAAATTTTCTCTAAATATGTGATTTATCGAAAATTTTCTCTAAATATGTGATTTATCGAAAATTTTCTCTAAATATGTGATTTATCGAAAATTTTCTCTAAATATGTGATTTATCGAAAATTTTCTCTAAATATGTGATTTATCGAAAATTTTCTCTAAATATGTGATTTATCGAAAATTTTCTCTAAATATGTGATTTATCGAAAATTTTCTCTAAATATGTGATTTATCGAAAATTTTCTCTAAATATGTGATTTATCGAAAATTTTCTCTAAATATGTGATTTATCGAAAATTTTCTCTAAATATGTGATTTATCGAAAATTTTCTCTAAATATGTGATTTATCGAAAATTTTCTCTAAATATGTGATTTATCGAAAATTTTCTCTAAATATGTGATTTATCGAAAATTTTCTCTAAATATGTGATTTATCGAAAATTTTCTCTAAATATGTGATTTATCGAAAATTTTCTCTAAATATGTGATTTATCGAAAATTTTCTCTAAATATGTGATTTATCGAAAATTTTCTCTAAATATGTGATTTATCGAAAATTTTCTCTAAATATGTGATTTATCGAAAATTTTCTCTAATTTGAAATTTAATGTGATTTATCGAAAATTTTCTCTAAATATGTGATTTATCGAAAATTTTCTCTAAATAAGTGATTTATCGAAAATTTCCTTTAAATAAGGAATTTATCGAAAATCTTCTCTATATTATAAAGTTATCGAAAATTGTCTTTAATTAAGAATTATATTCTTTTTAATGGACCTAAAACAAATTTATGTGGAAAAGCTTTTATGTTTGATTTAATCATAGAAAATCATTAATCGTCTTCGCACTATGATGACCATTAAGAGAACTCTCCCCATATTTATTCCTCTTTCGCTTTGTTATCCTTGAGATTTAAGGATATAAATTAAAGTGAATGTAGATTTTTTTCTTTCGAGGTCTTAAATAAACTTTCTTTGTTCTTTATTGATATTTATAATAAAAGACAATTTATATATTTTATCTTAAAAGTACACAATCAGGGAGAAAAAATTAAGGAGGGTTGTATAACTCCCCCCGAACTAAAAACAGGAACTAGAAATTCCAAATAAAAACTTGAAAAACATTCCCAGTTTAACAATATTTATTTAACAAAGTCTAAGACATTAAATGCTAAATGCAGAATATTCCCCCAAAAAACGGTGGAAAAAACAAGATTTAAGGAAAACAAAGAAACTGCTGCCAAAATGTGAGAGAAATACAACAAGATGTCCTGTGGAGAAAGCAATTATTTTTAGACTTAAATACGTAACAAAAGTGCATTTTTATTTGGACGTTTATTTAGAGATCAAGAAGAACTTAAATTATAGAAGTATTTTGTTAAAAAAATGGGGTAAAATTGCTCTTAAATTGAAGAAGATTTCAAAGACCAGAGAAAAGGAGCATGAGAGAGCGTGAAAGAGAGAAAAAACACAACATATGTTTGTTATTTATTTATAAAATTACAAGTACTTTCTTACACAAAGATGCCGTTAGAGTTAGAGAGGGAGGAATGTTATTTCAAGTAGATTTCCTCTATGTCACTGTCACTTAAAGGATGTCAATGTCACAGTTAAGTGTCAAAATAGAAATGACAATAAAAAAAGTTGCTCTTCATTAATTTATCTCTTAGATTTAAGGGGATTTTTTGGAAATAAATAATAAATCGAGAAAGAAAACATAAAAAAATTAAAAGAAAATTATAATTTTGTATTTAAGGAATGAGACCGAAAAAATCTCAACATACATATAAATTAATAAAAAGGAAATCGCTAAATTAGCAGTTTTAATCTTTTATTTGATTGAAATATTATTTCTATAGTTTTAATCGTTTTTAATAAAATGTGTAACCTTTTTTGGAAATGTTTTTATGGTGGTTTTTGTCACTTTGCTCAAGCAGGTAGTCCGTCTCAATCTTAATCTCGAACATGTAGTCCATCTCCTTTTAAAATCTTTATTTTTTGTGATCTTTAATACTCTTAATCTTAACTCCAAGGAGTGTTGAGGATTTGCCTCTCTTGTTGTAAATTCCATATTATTGTTCCTGTACCGCTCAAGGGCTTGTTCACCATAATGACAGGATGGCAAGACAGACCAAAAATAAATGGACACATTATCAAGTCTTATGAATGGATTCAACATTCGTTGATGTAAATTTCGGTATTTATAGAGCGCGTTGTAACAAACTTGTCATACCCAGAGCCTTTTCGGAAATTTTGACTGCTTTTGGGTCCTAAACTTTTCTCCAATATTCCCTAGAACATCAGCAACATACAGTTTTTGTTCAGGAAGTTGCGAAAAAAGTAGTAGGACATACGTTTCGTCATCTTCCAATTTCCATGGTCTATTTCTGGCCAATAAATTTATCGCAGCGTTTCTGTGATAAATATTTTTTCGTACCAAATACACCGACCACTGAGCAAACCTGGCTACTTTCCTAACGAATATGTTGGAAGCTCCTTTGAAAATACTTTCAATTTGTTTAGCTTATTTTATATGATCCATTTGTTCTTCCAGTACTGTTTAATACTGTTTAATAACATTGGCAACAGTTTGAGGGCAGACCTTCCAATGTTTGGCCAACTTTTTGTAGGACCAAGTTGGATTTTATTGAAATTATTTAGATCAAATAATACTTAGGTTGAAAGATTAAACAGAAAAGCATGTGTTAAGAGGTTTTCAATCTCACTCCTTAATATATATTGAATAACTGCAATGACACCTTTCGTGTTCTTTAGTTATCTGTCAAACTCCTGTTTTCTGCCATAAATTTAATAATTTATCGATTTTTTAGTTTTCTTCCCCTCTAATACGCAATAACAAGCAATCAATACAAATTTGTAACACCCCTTAGAGAACATTAAAATCGGAAGACAGTAAAAATAAAAAAACAAAAAAAATAATATTAAAACTCTACTCGAATCTAATAAACCATCAGGATAAAATGAGACACCAACCACCCTTCAAATTCAGCCAAACAATTTTCCACATTTCATTCAGCACAGAGTGTTAATAAATCCGTTTTGCATTTAGAAACACTGACAACAAAAACAACAACAAAAGTACGAAAAAAAGATTAACAGAAAATAAAAATTGCATCCTACAGATATTAAATTTTTTTTATTTCGGAGATACATTTTCCTTCTCTTCTTGCAACATGAATGTGTCTAGAATGACGATGATGATGATTTTAGTTAAAATGCAATTTGTTGTTTTTGTTTTTATTGTGAAAGTTTTATTGCTTTTTTTTGCCAAATAAATCCTTCAATGTTATTTTGGACGTTTCTTTATTCCAGTTTTATTTGTTTTAATTTTAGCTGTTAGATGTATAGACAGATGCCTCCCTGGAGAATTCCTTTTAGCAAATAAATCTCTAGTCGGAGGTATTAAACGTCAATGGCTGTGAATAGAGAAAATTTTAAAAATCAAATAGGAAAAATGGAAATATGATTTTAATATGAAAACCTCTGGACAGAGTTTTCTAGAGAAGTTTCTCATTTAAAGAGTTTAGCGCCAGAATACAAACATACAGTTTAAAGTTTTCACAAGAATTATTCGAATTTGTCCCGAAAATATTCTCTAAAATTCGAATTCGATTTTAGAAGAATTTTTGTATCAGGAGTGAGATTGAAAAATTCTTAACACACGTTTTCCATTAAAACTTTTAACCCAAGTATTATTTGATTTTTTATCAAGTTATCTTTGTACCGAGAGAACTTGTCCTGGTAGACGGATGGACCACCCATATGATGTTTTTAAAGCCATGAAAGGAGCATAGAGGAATGTTTACAAAAAAGACTTTTTCCATTCATAAGACTTCGTTACTTTTGATCAGACTTGGTGAACAAGCCCTTGAATGGTATAAGAACAATAATCTGATATTTGTACCAAGAGAAGCAAATCTTCCAAACTGCCCAGAGCTAAGAGCTCTTCAATTCTGTTTTAAAAAGAGCCCAATATCGGCTCTTGTTAAAACATAATTGAACAGCACAGAAAAGAATAATATGGTCGATTTTCAACGAAGACGAACTACTTGTACGAGTAAATTGACAGAAAGCTCATATTTTTCTCTAAAAATTAACGAAAACGAAATAAAAGAAAATTTTCCCTAAAAAGTGAATTTAACGAGAATTTTCTCTTAATAGAGAAATTTGAGAAAATTTGCTTTAAATAAAGAATATGAGGAAAACTTTCTCTTAAGACAAAAATCAGCGAAAATTTTTTCTAGCTACAGCAATTTACGAAGATTTCACCTAAATAGACGAAAATTTTTTGAATTAGTGAAAATTTTCTCTAAATAGCAAAAATAACAAAAAATACTTTAAAATAATGAAATTATCAAAAATTCTTTGTAATTATACGATTTATCGAAAATTTTCTCTATATCGAAATATAAAATTAATCGAAAAATTCTCGAAATATAAAATTAATCGAAAAATTTTCTAAATAGAGAATTTATCGAAAATTGTCTCTAAATAGAGAATTTATCGAAAATTTTCTCTAAATAGAAAATTTATCGAAAATTGACTCTAAATGGAGAATTTATCGAAAATTGTCTCTAAATAGAGAATTTATCGAAAATTGTCTCTAAATAGAGAATTTATCGAAAATTGTCTCTAAATAGAGAATTTATCGAAAATTGTCTCTAAATAGAGAATTTATCGAAAATTGTCTCTGAATAGAAAATTTATCGAAAATTGTCTCTAAATAGAGAATTTATCGAAAATTTTCTCTAAATAGAGAAATTATCGAAAATTGTCTCTAAGTAGAGATTTTATAAAAAATTTTCACTCAAAAGAGATTTTATGGAATATGTTCTCTTAATTGAAATTTTTCTCTTAATAAAAAATTTATCGAAAATATTCTCTAAATACAGATCTGATCAAAATTTTTCTCTAAATTGCAAATTTATAAAAAAAAATTTTGTCCTAAATCTTATTTAAAAGACAATACGGGACCTAAAATAAACATCGATAATTAAAATATTTAAACAAAACAAAAAAGTTCTTCATTTCTCCTCCTCCTCGTAATCTTTTAATTAAAGACAAAAACAAAATAAATCCTTTTTCAACAAGACAAAATAATAATTTATTATCTACAAAAATAGTTTTTTTTCACAAATAGAAGTTTTCATTTCTCATTTAATTTTTGTCATGTTCTAACGATTGTCATGAACGTGTGTATATTTATTTGTATTTATGTCTAAAATACAAGATTAAGTATAAAATGTGTTTAGTATTGTGCATAAGTATTAGTTAGTGGAGCTTTAAAAGTAAAAAACAGAAAAATCTACACTAAAAGCCAATTTTTTTTAGTTTCTGTTTTATTATTATAGTTTTTTTGTTTTTGTTATTTATTTTGTTTCAATGGAGAGAAAAGAACAAAAATTCAAGTTGAATATTCTTTCAATATGAATAATATGAAAATGACATTGTTATTGTAGCTGTTGCAGTTGTTTTTCCATTTGTACAACATCTAAATGGAGAAAAGAGTATAATTCCGAAAAGAATTCTATAACAATTGTAGTTAAAATTTTTTCAACCAAAAAATATTTTACGTTATTGTAATGTGAATGTTCATGTGTGTGTGTGTATGTATGTGTTTACAATTGTAATGTTTAAACATTTTTGTTGTTTTAGTTTGTTTTACAACTGCAACAACAAACAACAACGACACGAACAAAGTGACATTAAAAACTAACTGATGCATGTAAGTAATCATGAATGAATGAAAAACTTGTAGACCGACTGGGGGACTAAGTGACTGACAAAATGAATGAAAATGAACGAATGAGTGCAGAATAATTTTCCTTGTTGGAACATAAAATAAATGATTTATAGAAAGATTTATCACAAATTTCGATAAATTGAGAATTTGTCGAAAATTTTCTCAAAATAGCGAATTTATCGAAAATTTTCTCAAAAATTTATCGAAAATTTTCTCAAATAAATTTATCGAAAATTTTCTCAAAATAGAATTTATCGAAAATTTCTCTAAATAGAGAATTTATCGAAAATTTTCTCTAAATAGAGAATTTATCGAAAATTTTCTCTAAATAGAGCGAATTTATCGAAAATTTTCTCAAAATTTATCGAAAATTTTCTCTAAATAGAATTTATCGAAAATTTTCTCAAAATTTATCGAAAATTTTCTCGAATTTATCGAAAATTTATCGAAAATTTTCTAAATAAGAATTTATCGCGAGAATTTATCGAAAATTTTCTCTAAATAGAGAATTTATCGAAAATTTTCTCTAAATAGAATTTATCGAATTTATCGAAAATTTTCGAAAATTTTCTCTAAATAGAGAATTTATCGAAAATTTCTCTAAATAGAGAATTTATCGAAAATTGTCTCTAAATAGAGAATTTATCGAAAATTGTCTCTAAATAGAGAATTTATCGAAAATTGTCTCTAAATAGAGAATTTATCGAAAATTGTCTCTAAATAGAGAATTTATCGAAAATTTTCTCTAAATCGAGAATTTATCGAAAATTTTCTCTAAATAGAGAATTTATAGAAAATTTCCGCCAAAACTTTAATTAATGGGATATTTTGTTCTCCGTCGTGAATTTGGGTAATTTTATCAAAATTGCCTTAAAATTGTGATTTTCTCGAATTTGCAGCTCAATATTTCCTATCAGTCATATTTGAGTCAATGACTTAAAATTTCATGTAAATTTGTTTGTTTTAGTTCTTTTGTTAATTCAGTCTGTTTTATCATTTGAAAAACATACAAATCGAACATGAAATCGAAAAAAGAACTAAAATCAGATATTTTTGTAACTAAACAAGAAAAACATCTGTGAAATACTTAAAAAAACGGAAAATCTGTTCGTATTGTCTTCATGTCTTTTTAAAGATAAATTCCTAAAATAGATTTTTATACAAATTAATGGAGATTTCTTAGTTAATTTGTGAAAAAAGCACATATTTAAGCAGAAAATAAATTTTTGGTTTCTATAATTTTCAATTAATTCTTGACCACAATTTATGTCCTTATGCTGTTAATTAAGTATTCTATGATATAATTTTTGGCACTCAAAGTCACCATAAATAGTACCATTTTTTATAAATTCCACCCCTTTTATGGGCAAATATCTCAATATCATTTGTATGAAATCTAGTGCAGTTTTTGTCTGTTATATTCGTTGTTGTTGTTGCTGTTATGTCGATATCTTGTTATGCTGTTTTTTGGTTCATTAAAATGTTCCATTGTTGGTGTGAATGATTTCAGTTGAAAAACATAGAATTAAACCCCTTTTTCAGTTTATTCATTAAATCTTTAATCAATTTAACCTCCTACGGATGACTCTAATTAGATTTGTAACACATTTTGTGGCCAAATGGATTTGTCTTTTGTATTTTCCAAAAAAATGTTAGTTTCTTTTTTGGGGGAACTTAGATGTTTATGGTGAATTAGACAAATAAAACAGCAAGATACGAGGCCTTTTACTCACAATTAGAAATCAAATGCAATTTGTATGGAATGTGTATTTAAGCTTTAAATATGGGAATTCAGTTGTCAATTGTTAATGGATTCAACAAATAGATTTCAACACTAATGAATGGAGTTTCGGGTGAATGTAAATGAAGCTTTATTAGGGACTGAGATTGAAAAATTCTTATCAGTCGCTTTATCATTAAAACTTTTAACCAAAGTACTATTTGATGTTTTTGTTTTTGATCAAGTTACCTTTGTGAAGAATATCAGTCAGTTATTATTGTCAGTCTGTTTAAAACGGGGGACCAGAAAACTGTGCGTACTAAAATATTAAATAATTTCAACAAAATCCAACTTGGTCCTAGAAAAAGTTTGTCAATCATTTGCATCAAACAATATGCAGTTGAGGCAAAAGGAGCTAATTTTTTGTTACAACGGGCGCTATTAATACCGAAATTTACATCAAGGAATATCATAATGTGTTCTGTTATTTTTGGTCTGAAGTGCAACAGGAAGAATAATGTGGTATTTCTATTAAGTGAGGGAAAACCTCCAAGAGGTGTCAAATTCTACGGTAGATTTTAAACGGAGATCGACTAGTTATTCGAGCAAAGTGACAGAAACATTATAAAAACGCTAATGGAAATGGAAGGATTTCCGAAAAAGGTTAAAAATTTCATCATATTTTTTTAATTGTAATTATAATTTCAATCAAATAAAATATTCTTTAAATTTTCCTAAATTTATCGAAAAATTTCTCTAAATTAAGATTTTATCGATTTTTTTTAATTGAGGTTTAATCGAAAATTTTCTCTAAATAGAGAATTTATCGAAAATTTCTCGAAATAGAGAATTTATATTGAAAATTTTCTCTTAATTGAGAATTTATGAAAAATTTCTCCTAATTGAGAATTTATGAAAAATTTTCTCTTCGTTAAGAATTTTCGAAAATTTTCTCCAAATAAAGAATTTATCGAAAATTCTCTCTAAATAGAGAATTTATCGAAAAATTCTCTCAAAATAGAGAATTTATCAAAAATTCTCTCTAAATAGAGAATTTATCGAAAATTTTTTCTCTAAATAGAGAATTTATCGAAAATTTTCTCCAAATAGAGAATTTTCGAATATTTTCTCTAAATAGAGAATTCATCGAAAATTCTCTCTAAATAGAGAATTTATCGAAAATTTTCTCTAATAGAGAATTTACCGAAAATTTCTCTAAATAGAGAATTATCGAAATTTTCTCGAAATAGAGACATTATCGAAAATTTCTCGAAATAGAGACATTATCGAAAATGTTCTCTAAATAGAGAATTATCGAAATGTTCTCTAAATAGAGAATTTATCGAAAATTTTCTCTAAATAGAGAATTTATAGAAAATTTTCTCTAAATAGAGAATTGATAGAAAATTTTCTCTAAATAGAGAATTTATCGAAAATTTTCTCTAAATAGAGAATTTATCGAAAATTTTCTCTAAATAGAGAATTTATCGAAAATTTTCTCTAAATAGAGAATTTATCGAAAAATTTTCTCTAAATAGAGAATTTATCGAAAATTTTCTCTAAATAGAGAATTTATCGAAAATTTTCTCTAAATAGAGAATTTATCGAAAATTTTCTCTAAATAGAGAATTTATCGAAAATTTTCTCTAAATAGAGAATTTATCGAAAATTTTCTCTAAATAGAGAATTTTCGAAAATTTTCTCTAAATAGAGAATTTATCGAAAATTTTCTCTAAATAGAGAATTTATCGAAAATTTTCTCTAAATAGAGAATTTATCGAAATTTTTCTCTAAATAGAGAATTTATCGAAAATTTTCTCTAAATAGAGAATTTATCGAAAATTTTCTCTAAATAGAGAATTTATCGAAAATTTTCTCTAAATAGAGAATTTATCGAAAATTTTCTCTAAATAGAGAATTTATCGAAAATTTTCTCTAAATAGAGAATTTATCGAAAATTTTCTCTAAATAGAGAATTTTCGAAAATTTCTCTGAAGAGAGAATTTATTGAAAATTTTCTCTAAATAGAGAATTTATCGAAAATTTTCTCTAAATAGAGAATTTATCGAAAATTTTTCTCTAAATAGAGAATTTATCGAAAATTTTCTCTAAATAGAAAATTTATTGAAAATTTTGTTTAAATTATACGAATATCAGGAATTCATAGATTTTTTTTTAAATTTCTTTCTTTTTTAATCGAAAATAATTTTGCAAAATTTAGTTTTTTTTTTAAATATGAGCAATTTGTCCAAATTATACGCAATTAAACTATGAAACAACAATAAATTAATCAAAATTCCCATATTTTCATCCTAAACACACAAAAGAGCCAATTCGATAAAGTGAAACAACAACAACAACAATGTAACGTAAGACTTTCTCTCTCTTTTAAATATTTTTAGTGAAAGTGTCAATTTCAAAGGATTATTAAAATGTAAACATCACGAACTCACACTTATTCACTATCGCACATAAAAAGGAGTAAAATTTAATTAAGGGGTTAATAGTTTCTTTCAAAAACTCCTGTCAACAAAATCAACTTCTAATTGAGAACAACAAAAACATGAAAATAACACGTTCGTGAGTTCATCACAGAGAGAAATTCACTTTAAAAGAGAATCGTTAACAAACAAATTTTATGCACAAAAGAACGAATGAACGAACGAACGAACAAAAATAAATTGTGATAAATTATTAAGTAGTTGGAGATTTGTGAACGAAAAAAAAGGTGTGATGCGATGGATGGTGGTGGTTTTCATTAGATCCGTTATGAAATGTTTAACATCCGTTGTAATGGACTTCAGAATAACTGTATAATGTTTTTGTATGTTTTCGAAAACTCTGTGTGTGAGTGTGTGTTTGTGTTTAAATTTAAGTAATTTGATGATTTTCTTTCACTTTCCCTTCGAAGAAAGAAAAAACAAAACAAAAAAACAAACAGAAACAAAGAAAGAAAAACGTGTAAGAAAATTCCACACGTGACTCATAAGCTGTTTGTTGTTTGTGTTTTTGGCCTTGATTCTGTTTAAGGTGTCAAGTACTGAAAACAATATCAGATGCAGCAGACTGAAGTGTGACATTTTTTTCTTTTCAAGAAAACAAAAAATCTCCAACAACAAAATGTTGGTCAATTTCTTTCTCTTCTTTTCCAAATTCTTGTGAAATGAATGAACGATGGTTCTTGTTCTTGTTGTTGCTGTTGTTGTTCATGGTTATTTTCAATAAATTAAAATAATTTTTATTTTCTAGAAAAGAAATTTAATAAAAAAATTTCATTATTTTCCGTTTATGGTTTATTAAATTCGTTATGCCCTGTCATTTGCCTGAAAACGAAAGTTATAAATTTATTTGAAAATATTTATGAAAATATATTTTGTGTGAAACTGAAAACCATGTAATTTCAATATTTTAAGGTTAATTAAGGATTTAGGTTAATAATCGAGAATAGAGAAATTAAATGATAGAGAAACCAAAATATGTAAGAGTGTAATAGTTGATTAAGATCGACTATGTTACACCCTACACCATTGCGCAGGGATGAAAAATAATGGACAGACCCTCGTAGGATCTAAATATGATTTGTGGTAGTATATTTATTAAACATATTCTCTTTAAGCTCACACATCTGAGAGATTTTGCAATATGAGGTGATTTTTGGATGTGGGGGTTAGATGAGGGCTATAGGAGAAATTATGGACTGATCCTCGAAAATTTAGTCATGATATTTTCTGGTTGTACAAAATTTAATTTTACGAAATATCATCACAATACAGCAAGATGCACTTATGATAAGGAGTCCAAATAATCATGCCGTGAAATCTGGCATAATGATTTGGACTCATGTCAATTTGAAATATTGAACTGAACATAACCAATTTTAATAGATTTGGCCCAAAATAATAAAATGTTTCAAATTTTATAAAGACATCTAAAAAATTGCATCCTGTAGAGTGTTCACAGACACACGAATGCACGGATATCATTAAATCGACTCAGATAGTGATTCTAAAGGTACTTAATAGTGGATGTAAAGTCATTTTTTCTGTCAGCACAAATGCATAATGCTTACACCTTTGTGGTGTAGGGTATCAAAAAATATACTGAAGATTATCCATTAGGTCCACACTGATGAGAACTTCGTTAATAACGTTTTTTTTTTAAACTTTCGATTGACTCTTTATCTAGAGAAAATTTGCTCTAAATTCACTTTTTAAAGAAAATTTTATATGATTTTTTCACTTAAAGAATTTTGTTTTCAATATTGAGCTGCTTTTAAGAAAAAATTACTGAATTTTCGATTTAATGAAAATTTTCGAAAAAAAAAATCGATTTAAAGATAAATTTTCAATTCAGAGAAAATTTTCGATAAATTTTCAATTCAGATAAAAATTTCGATAAATTTTCAATTTAGAGAAAAATTTCAATAAATTTTCAATTTAAAGTAATTTTCGATAAATCTTCAAATAAAAAACAAATTGAAAAATTCTGAATTCAGAGAAAATTTTCAAAAATTTAACACAAATTGTCAATTTTGAGAAAATTTTCCAAAAGTTCTTAGTTTAGTGAAATTTTTCGCTTAATTCTCATTGGAAGAACTTTATTTTCATTCTAAAATCACAATCTTATTGAAAAAGGTTTTATGCTCCTAAAAGAACCCATAAAACATTTTTGACTTTATTAATAGAACTTCAATTTACTTCCGTTACAAACATATAATTTCTATCAAAATTACTTTCTTATTACCTCAAATCAAGATAAAAAACTTTTGATCACAAAATAAAATCAAAACTAAAAATAAAGTATTTTTATTGAAGCTGACAAAAAATCCCCCTAAAACAAGCAGAAGTTCTAAAATAAAAGAAAACAACAAAAACGCAATAAAAATAAAAAATCGTAATTTAATGTTTTTTTCGCCTTTATTACTCTATTATGTACTTGAATTGCAAAAAAAGGAAAAAATAATAATAACTACCCACCACCAGCTCGGCACAGCATAAATGCGCTTAATGCGAAAACAGAACTAAGGGAACGAGAAAGAAATAAAAGTAGTTTTCAAAACCTTCTTTAGATATCAAAAAAGAAGAAGAGAAAAAGACTGTAATTTCTATTTTTAACAATTGTTTTTGATGTTTCGTCAAGTGTTAAATTTGTGCAAAAATTGTTTCAACTGCAATTTGGGAAAAAATGGAAAAATAACATTTTACCACAATTTTCAGAAAACGAATTAAGGGTATTTTTCTGTAAAAGGAGGAAGTTATGCTTTAAATTAAAGTTATTTTATGATGAGGGCGATACCCATATGGTTTAGTCCAATGTAATGTATCCGCTGTAACTGTATCTGAAGGACTCATAATCAATTGGATTTTCGTTTCTTTTAAGAAAATTTATTATTTTCTTGTTGCATCCGTAATTTTCTTTAATTAAGTTTTACGATAAAAATTTGTTTCGTTTAGAAGGGGGATAACTGTTGATATGAGTTGGTCCATTTATTATTGGTAAAAATTAGATATGGGAATTTTCTTAAAAAAAAAGTGTAATTAATTAGAATAATTTCAAGTGCCATTTTTATGCAAGAGGACAAGGGAAGATTATTTGAGTTGTAGTTGGGCAAATAAGGGTCACTTCAGGAGAATTACGCAGTAATGAATGAAAGTGGAAACAACAATACTGATTGTATATATTTTCGATAATTTTTAGATTTTTTAATGGACTAATTTATTGTGATCGGTTCTCGGTTTGGAAAATGAATTGATAAATACTCAATTAAAAACTTTCGATCAGTTTTCGATTAAAAAAAGATTTGGATCCATTCTATTTTCTAAAAAGTTCAAAAATTTTCTCTGTATTTTTAATAAAATTTAGAGATTTTCGATAAATCTCTATTTAGAGATTAACAATAAAATTTAGAGAAAATTTTCGATAAATTCTCTATTTAGAGAAAATTTTCGATAAATTCTCTATTTAGAGAAAATTTTCGATAAATTCTCTATTTAGAGAAAATTTTCGATAAATTCTCTATTTAGAGAAAATTTTCGATAAATTCTCTATTTAGAGAAAATTTTCGATAAATTCTCTATTTAGAGATAAAATTTTTTCGATAAATTCTCTATTTAGAGAAAATTTTCGATAAATTCTCTATTTAGAGAAAATTTTCGATAAATTCTCTATTTAGAGAAAATTTTCGATAAATTCTCTATTTAGAGAAAATTTTCGATAAATTCTCTATTTAGAGAAAATTTTCGATAAATTCTCTATTTAGAAAAATTTTCGATAAATTCTCTATTTTTTCGATAAATTCTCTATTTAGAGAAAATTTCGATAAATTCTCTATTAAGAAAATTATCGATAATCTCTATTTAGAGAACATTTTCGATAAATTCTCTATTTAGAGAAAATTTTCATTAATTAACATTTTCGATAAATTCTCTATTTAGAGAAAATTTTCGATAAATTCTCTATTTAGAGAAAATTTTCGATAAATCTCTATTTAGAGAAAATTTTCGATAAATTCTCTATTTAGAGAAAATTTTCGATAAATTCTCTATTTAGAGAAAATTTTCGATAAATTCTCTATTTAGAGAAAATTTTCGATAAATTCTCTATTAGAGAAAATTTTCGATAAAATTCTCTATTTAGAGAAAATTTTCGATAAATTCTCTATTTAGAGAAATTTTCGATAAATTCTCTATTTAGAGAAAATTTTCGATAAATTCTCTATTTAGAGAAAATTTTCGATAAATTCTCTATTAGAGAAACTTTCGAAAATTCTCTATTTAGAGAAAATTTTCGATAAATTCTCTATTTAGAGAAAATTTTCGATAAATTCTCTCTTTAGAGAAAATTTTCGATAAATTCTCTATTTAGAGAAAATTTTCGATAAATTCTCTATTTAGAGAAAATGTTCGATAAATTCTCTATTTAGAGAAAATGTTCGATAAATTCTCTATTTAAAGAAAATTTTCGATTAATTCTCTATTTAGAGAAAATTTTCGATAAGTTTTATATCATTAGATCTTCATTAGATTTATATTTGCATTTGTCAATTCATCATTGTTATCTTCTAAACTATCTAACTCGAACCTAACTCTTTTAATATATTTGTATCTACTAAAATATCTTTGCATCTTTTAAATACTTTTGTATCTATTAACTTATCTTCATATCTTCTAATTCTATTTATCTTTCAGATTTAAAAAAAAAACTTTTTGTTTAAGTTCTTGTCCTCATCAATTCCATCATTAATAAACATTTTAATTGAAATTTATTAACACAATTTATTTACACAATAATATTTCTGTCTTCATTCTTGTTCTTCATTTCAGTTTCAATTAAATTTTGTTCTTATTGTTGCCGCTTTTGTTTAGATATTTTTATTTTTTGTTTATCGGTGTTAAAAGTAGATTTAAATACGATGAATGTAACTTGCAGTTTTTCTCTCTTATTCTATTTCGTATTTGTACAACAAACATACATGTATGCATACATACATATGTGTTAATGTAAATGTACATGTTTTGATTACAGGATATTAACCCTTGACTTGTACATTTGCCAGAACTTCTATTATCTTTATAGAATTTTATTCTTCAAGTTCATTCGTCTTTCTCCCATGATGCTGCAACATCACTGTTTAGCAGCCTCTGATGATGATGATGTCGATGTCGATGTTGATGGTGATGATGATGATGATGTTGTTAACTCACACTTATTTTAGAAAATTACAACCCCATTGAATATTTTACTCGAAAGAACATGAATATGAAAAATATATTTATAATTTTTTTTTAATTTGCGGTTCATTACGAGATGTCGGCTGGTGTTCTTGCTGTCGTCTTATTACAATTGTAGTCGAATCATAGTGTGTTAATGATATACACTGACATTTTTGAGTTTATCAAATAGAAATAAGGAAAGAGATCGAAAAAATGTGTAGCACACGTTCTTCAATAAAACTTTGATTATTCTGATCAAGTGACCTTTGAAAAACATGCCCGAAGCTAATTTTACATGAAGAGATGTTTACAAAAACAGTCAGCTTCCATTCATACGACTTCATAACGTGTCTACCTATTTTGGCTTGACTTAACATACTATTACTATGGTAACCAAGCCTTGTGTGGTACAAGAACAATAATGTGATATTTGTACCAAGAGAGTCAAATCATCGTAACTGCCCAGAGGTAAGGCTGGTGGAGAGATATTGGGCCTTTGTTCAAAACAGTTGAAGGGCACAAAAAGGTGCCTAAAAGTATGGCAGCTTTTAAACGAAGATAAGCTACCTGTTCGAGCAAAGTGACAGAAAAAATGCTGTCTTCATAATGTGTCCAGGTATTATTGATCTGACTTGACATTCGATCACTATGGTAAACAAGCCATTGATTGGTAGAAGAATAATAATGTGGAATTTGTACTAAGAGAGGCAAATCCTCCAAACTGTCTGGAGCTAAAGTCAGTGGAGAGAAACTGAGTTGTTATTAAAAGAGCACAAAATGTGACCAAAACTTCCTGTTGGAGCGAAGTGACAGAAAACACTATCAAATTTTAATGGAAGGGCTTCCGAATAAGTTTCAAAATTTCTTCTCTAGTGATTAAAACTATATTTTTTTGTAATTTTTAATAATAATTTCAATTATATTAAAAATTAAAACTGTAACTTTATTATTTACAAAGATGTATGTTAAGAATTCTTCAATCTCACTTCTTACATTGACATTTTCGAGTTTATGAAATAGAAATAGTTTTTTTAATTTTGATTTTAAAACAAAATTGTAAAGGAACTTTTATTGTTTTTTAATTTTGAATTTTTTTTAAAGATTTCATACATTTACACATCTGTTTAATTGTATAACAAATTGTTACAAGTATTATTAAGCATTTTTTTAAATATCTATTTATACAATTTTTCTATTTTCTTTAATAGTTTTTTCCCTTCTCATTTGTTTATCTTTGAAATACAAACAAAATTATACAAATAAAAAATTCAAATTCAAAAACTGTTGAAGATCCATTGAATATCAAATACATTTATTGCGATTGCATCTGTATTGTATTATTGAGTATTTTATGTGAATGTTTATTAAACAACATCTATATCTATATATGAATATATCTATATGTATGTATATACATCATGTACATCATCATCATCATCATCATAATTTTCATCTAATACTTTTTTAATGAGATTCAACAAAAATATATCAAGTGCATTTCCTTATTGAGTGTGAATGAGTTTTGAATACGAAATTTTTAGTTTCTTCTGAATTTTTAATTGATTTCGGTAGTAAAAAAATTATTTATTAATTGTTTTTCATTATAATAAACGACAAAAGAAATTATGGGAAAAATTTTTTGTGTTAAAATTTATTTTTTTACGAGGGTGAATTTATAAATTTTAATGTCGAAACACTTGAATAGAAAATAAAAAGAAATTGATGTCATTTTTATAAAAAAAGACAATATTTTATGTTCCTTTTAAGTGGTTTTATTAGAACATAAAACTAGTATTACCATATGGGAATTAATTCGTCCATTTTAAGATCTAAATTTTAGTTTAGTTTTGAGATAAATTTAGTCAGAACTAAAATATAATAATTCATCTTTAGATTTTGTGATTAAGAAATTTCTTAATATGAACTGTTTTACCTGTTTTATTCATTTTGTTATAAACCAGTTTTTTTTAATAAGTTTTACCTGTAAAAAAGAGAAAAAAGAAATAAATATTATTTAGATTTATTTATGAGATAAATTTTTAAATAAAAACTAAATAAATAAAATTTAAAAAAATAAATAAAATTAAAAATAAAAATCTTTTATAAAAATAAAGTTGTTTCCAATATTATTAAAGAGTAGCGGGAGAACATTTCCGTTCAGATAGAAGAAATGAACCACATGATGTTTCTAAAATAGAAAGCCGAAGGAAAAACTCTGGATAGAATAGTGCTCGTACTATTTAGTAAGAACAGTAAAAGCTCATGCAGATTTAAAAACATACAAGGCTCAAAAAGTTTCAGACAGGTGTGCTGCTAGAAAAGTAGAGGCCAAAAATTGAGAGCAGAAATTGAAATCAAGTTCTCTAAAAAAATATTCTCACAGCATAGGGAATGACGAAATGTATAATGTGGCAGACTTTGTGCAGCTTCCTGATCAAATATTTTATGTTACTGATGCTCGAGGGACACAGTTCAGGGCCCGAAAGCAGACAGAATTTCCCAAAAAGTTCTTGGCGTGGCAATTGCGGCTAAAGATCAACAATTTGTTACAACGGAGGCTATAATTACCGAAATTTACATCAAGAGATGTTGAAAAGTTTCATAATGTGTCCACTTATTTTTGGCCTGACTCGGCATTCTGTCACAAGCCCTTGAGTGGTACAAGAACAATAATGTGATATTTATAACCAGATAGACAAATCCTCTATACTGTCCAAAGCTAATGCCAGTGGAAGAGCACAAAAACGGAGATGGATGGAGAAAAAATGTTAATAGAAGTTTTTCCGAAAATGGTTCAAAATTTAATCACAAGTGATTAAAACTTTAAAGATATTTTTCTAACCGTAAGTTTAGAGGTTTCGTTTTTAAACATTTATGTGTGTTAAGAATTTTTCGATCTCACATCTTGGATGTTAAATTGTATTATCCAATCAAAGAAATTATGGGCTCTTAAGAAATCTTTTATAAGAGGCAACTTCGAACTATATTAGACCTAAGAGTAACGATAATTTAAAGAAACCTAAAAGGAACGTTCAATTAATGGCAGTTTTAGACGATTTCAAAATTTCCGAATAAAGAAAATTTTGGACTTTATAAATCCATGATTAACGGTATTTTTAGACTATTTAAAAATTCACTTTTAAAGACAATTTTAACCTGTATAAGAATCCATGATTAAAGGCCATTTTCGACTTTAAAAGAATACACATCTAAATAAAATTTTATACTTTATAAGAGTCCACAATTAAAGAATATCAACGATAAAGGAAAAAATATGATCAGGGAAATTTTTATTATGATTAAAAAATTGTGGGCACCAATTAAAGGCAATTTGGGATAAAAAAATGATTAATTGAAAATAAATTTGATGTACTTTCGCACTGTTTAGAAATCTACGATAACTCTTTTACACTTGAATGAGATTGAATGAAAGTATAAAGGTCAATATTCAGCTATTTAAAAATCACCAATTGATGGTACTTTTCGGAATCTATAAGACTTGAAAATTAATGGTATTATTACTGTACACATAGTTCTAGGAATGAAAGCTACAAATGAGGATTCTTCTACAATTCTAAGATTTAGAACAAATTAGAGTCAACTTTAGAATATTTTGAATCTCTTTAAGAATCATGAGAACAAATTGTAATTAGAGATTTGGCGTTTTCATAAATATATGGAACAATTAAGAATTCCAATTTTAAATCACCTACGATTCGAACTATTTAGGTATCAATTATTGATGGTACTTTTACTTTATTAAATAACCCATGACAAATGACACTAGAAGAAGAGTATAGACAAGAAATTTTTGACTATTTTTAAATATCTGAAATTAGTGGTATATTTTCACTAGTTATGGGATCATTAATTAGGTACATTTTGAAAGCTTGATCAATTTATTTAAAAAATCTAGAATTAATGGTCAATTTTGTACGAAATAACTTTAAAATCTTAAGACTAATTGCTGATTCTAATTAAACTCCATTTACCAAACTTTAATTGAAATTATATAATAATGAAAATCCATAATTTCCAATACATAGAAACTAATTTAAAGCCATTTTGGGATTTTCCTGATTTTTTTTTTTTTTTTTTTTTGCAATTAAAATTTCTAAGAATTTTATTTTACAAATAAAACTAAAAAAACTGGCTAAAAAGAAATCCACAAACAACAAAATGCTATATAATTTGACCATAAATGGTTCTGTTGTAAATGAAAAAAATAAATAAATAAAACATTTTTATGCATTTAATGACTACTGAGACTGGAATGGACTGAGCGACTGACTAGCAAATGCTGAAACTATAAAAGATTTTTTTTTATTAAAATGAATAAATAATTAAAGTCAAAATGCTATTAAATGTAATTGTAAAAAGAGTTAATTTCTATAAAATACACTAAATCGAAGTGGCAAGGTAAACAAGTTTTCTGCAAAAGCAATTTTCAGTTCAAAAATATTTTTATACCCTCCACCAGCACAAGTAGCGAAGAGGGTATATTAACTTTGTCATACCGCATGTACCGTTAAGAGGGAATTAACTCAGACTCCATAATTTTTATATTCTTGCATTAATTCAAAATCTGATTCGATTTAGCTATGTCGGTCTGTCTGTCCGTCTGTCTTTCCGTGTGTCTATTATAGGTCTCTAGGTCTGTTGTGGACACGCTCACATCCACAATAATTGACAATGTTAAAGGATATTTGGTCTGTGTATTTGTTATATTCCAGAAAAGTTTCCTATATTAAACCAACAAAATCGGTTCACTTTATTAAAATATGTAGACCGATATCTGTGGCAACCTCTAAGTCCAAGCAAAGAACTTTCGTAAAATTATCAATAATAAATCTACAAATTATAACGTAACTTTGCCTTAATATAAAGACAGATGTACTTCATTACCATTCCAAAATTTATCAGAATCGGTTCAGTTGGAAAAAAGTTATAGTTTAAATTATAACTAATTTTACGACTCATTAGGACTCATTTAAGAATGACTTTTATATATTGTATACGTCTGTGAGTGTGTATGTACTCTACAAGCATTTGTGGTGAAGGGTACTGAAGACTCGGCATAACCCAGTGTAGCATTCTTGCTAGTTTATATGTCTCTTTGGTTTTAACAAACAACTAAAAGAGTAGCGATTTATTTTAAAATGATATTTTTACACTGTTTCCCTAAGGAAACTTATTTAAGTTTGCAAAAAAGGTAAAAACGTGTATAAATTCAATAAATTATAATGAAAACAGATGATGAATTATTATAAAACTCTTGACTGGATGTGGAAAAAAAACAACATGAAATCTGAAACCCACAACCAACGCAGAGTTATAAATCAAAATCAAACAGACAACAATTCATTTATGTGTTTTTTTTCCAATATTACACTTTTATTTGTGATTTTGTATGTGTGTGTTTGTGTGAGTTTTATATTAATAAATAGCAGTTTTGTTTGTATTAAGTAGATAAATAAATGAAACTAAAAAATAAATACAGAAAATAAAATGAAATGAAGTAAAATGATAAAAATGACCATTAATGGCCAACAACAATAACGTTTATTTTTTCATATCACTCGAATTCACATTTAAACCAGTTTAAGTTTAAGTCGCTTTTTTTTGTATTTAACACTTTACAAGTTGTGATTAAGCAAATACAGGTATAAAACTTAAAGCAAAATGTATTTTAACGAATGATAATGGTACCCTACATTGAAATTGGAAATAACTAAATCAATATTTTTAATTGGATTTTAAGTCAAAAGAAAAAAATCACCAAAAATAGTAAAAAACAATGTGACAAATTTTTAAATTAACAGACTTTTCAAACTAATTTCGAGATCTTTTTTGCATAAGGAGTGAAATCGAAAAATTCTTAACATACATATATATTAATAAAAATGATACCACTGAGCTGACAGTCCGAGCACTAAGCAAACCGATCTGCTTTCCTACCGGATGTGTTTGGCTTTAGAAACATCATGTGGACCATTTCTTCTATATGAACCAGATGTTCTAACAGCGGGCAAGATATCCCGCTGTTATAACCATTAGAAAACGTTTGAGGTCAGAATTTTCACTAAATGGCCAACTGTTTGTAGGACCAAGATTGGTTTTGTTATAAATATTTTAAAAATTTTGACAAAGTTAACTTGATATAAAAAGGATCAAATATAACATGGTTTGGAATTTTTCGATCTCACTCCTTAGGATCTTAAGGTTCCCTTTTTAATTAAAAGTCACTTTAATATGAACTGAGAATGTCGAAAATAAGATATTCCCCATTTAACAAAATTAAGAAAAGAAAAACATTTGAAAATCTCCCTTATTATCGCATTTTTGGCACTTGCATGAAGTACGCCCATAGGGCACTATACAATTTCTCATAATTCCCGACTTTTTTTTTCCTAAATTACGCAAATTCCTAAGAAACTATTTATTATCAAAAAATATAATAAAAACGTTTATGACTTTTTTGCAATCAAAGTGTGCATTTTTTTGCTGCATGAAATATTTAAAGCGAGTTTTTAGCACCAGTAACTAGTTTTTTTCATTATTATTATTAATAACAATTTAGTTATTTACTTACTTTGTATATTTGTTAATTGTTTACTATTGAAATTATTATTAGGTTACCAATTTTTTATTATTATACCTGCCTACTTCCGCTTTAATTTAGTCTTTTTATAAAAAAACTATACAAAAAATAAAAGTTATGAATAAATTTTAGAATTAAAGTCTTTAGTTCAAGACCAAAAACATATAGTTTAGTAATGAAGACAATATAAATGACTACAAAAATATTTTCAAAGACATTAATTCTCAAAAATCTTAGTTGACTACAGTCGAAGACTATCGTATCGCATATATATCATATAATACCAATGAGACAAAAACTTTACGATTATATAATCAACGATTGGAGAAAATGTAGGTCTATATAGTAATCCACAATTAATGTTAGTTTTAAACTATATAAAAATTCACGATTAAGACTCCAACATTAAAGAAAGTTGTGGACTATTTTAAAATCGTCAATTAAAGGACATTTTCGACTATTTTAAAATGCACGGTTTAGGGAAATTTCCGACTATATAGAAGTCCACGATTAAAGCTTATTTAAAACTATATAAAAATTAATCATTAAAGGCAATTTTGAAATATACAAAAATCCACAATTAAAAGTAAATTTGGAGTATATAAAAATCGACTATTAAAGCTGATTTAAATCCATATAAAAATCAAATATTAAAGCTGATATAAAACTATATAAAAATCCGTAATTGAGGGCAATTTTTGACTATATATAAGTATTCATGATTGAAGGTAATTTTGGACTTAATAAAAAAATCATGATTAATAATAATTTTGGTCTAAATAAAAATCTACGATTAATGGTACTTTTGTACTATATATAAAAGTTTAGGATAAAGGAATTTTGTACTATATAAAAATCGACATTTAAAGGTAATTTCGAACTTTATACGATATAAAAATCTACGATAAAGGAAAATTTTGGACTTTGTAAAAATCCGCAATAAAGTGACATTTTGGACTTTATAAAAATCCACAATTTATATTAGTTTTTGGCTATAAAAAAGGTAATTTGTGAACTATATAAAATCCGCGATTAAAGGTAAATTTGGACGATATAGTATTATATATAACAAATTTGGGATTATATTACAATCGACAATTAAAGGTAATTTCGGATTATAAAAAAAAATCCAAGATTTATGGGTTTATTCCATAATTTATAATTTATACATGTAACACATGAGTGGCTTTAGATCTCAATCAAAATACCTAAAGGATCATTGGGTGACATCATTTACTTTCTTGGAAGTTAATTAATAATTAATTTCTTAGCACTTAAAACAATTTTCATAATTTAAATATGAATTAAATAAAATTCATATACAAAAAATCGGGGTTCTCGTTTTTAATTCGTAAACATTCATATGAATTAAAAAAACCCTCATGAGCAACTTAAACTAAAATATTTCTCTTTCCATCCAACATTCCAAAAAATTCATCCCATATGTTATTATGTTGGTCTGTCTAATGGTTTCTTTGACGGCGGCTTTTGTGTGGCAAAAACACGTATGTGACTATTGCCCTGCAGTTCGGGGTTAGAAAACTAAATTTTACAAAAAAAAAAAAAAAAAAAAAAAAAAAAATTCAAAGAGCTTAATTTTTTAACTACTAAAACTCATATGATTTTTAATATTTCTGAAAATTATTTTCATAAAATTTCTTTCAAAACTTCGGGGTAATTTAATTTTAGTGCGGGAGGAGTTTTCGATTTTCACTATAGATGAATGAATGAATTTATGTACCCAAAGTTTCATTTAAATGAATTATTCCCCTTTAGAAAAAAATATGTGTAGAATGTGTGTAATATTTATGCGGTTGTAGTTGTTGTTTTTGTTTCAGTTTAATTTAGTTGCGTTTTTTCATTAAATTCAGTTTTTGTGTAGCATTTTTTGAAGTAAAAATTTAATTGGCTTAAACAATAGTTTTTTTGTTTGAAAGAAAAAAATTAACACCAATTTGTGGATTTTTAAGAGAAATTTACTTTCAGTACATAATTCTTGGAATTTTGTACAGAAAACAATGAATAACATTATGTGGTACTTTCTCTATTGTAAATTGGGGTTATTTTTATTATCTTTTGGACTTAAGGAATTTTAGGCATAAGTAAAAATGATTTTATATGTATGATTTCATACTTCATAGTTATAATATTTTAGAAAAAGAAAGATACCTCTTTAACATCAATTGGGAAGCTTTAGAATGGTACTAATACTACGTACTTTTAATTAATATAGTACCTTTTAGTTGGACTGAAGTTTAAAGGAAATTAAATCCACAATTAAATGAAATTATGGACTATATGAAAATCCACTATTGAAGAAAATTTTGGACTATATAAATATTCCCGATTAAAGTTAATTTTGAACTTTTTTAAAACCCGCGATTAAATGTAATTTTGGACTATGAAATAAAAATTTTGAACTATATAAAAATCGGTGATAAAAGTTAATATTGGACTATATAAAAATCCAAGATTTAAGATAATTTTGGATGTAAAAAAATTCACGAATAAATGTAATCGTAGTAATTCGACGATTGAAGTTAATAATGGACTTTATAAAAATCCAATATTTGATGTAAATTTGGACTACATAAAATCCACGATTAAAGATTGTTCTGAGCTATATAAAAATCCACCACTGAAGAAGATTTTGAACTATATAAAAATCCACAATTAAAGGTAATTTCGGACTACACAAAAATCCATGATTAATCATAACTTTGGACTGTATAAAAATCCGCGATAAGGATTATGTTGGACTATATCAAAATCCGCGTTTAATAACTGTTCAAAAAGGGTGTAAACACTGCAAATGCCAAAAAAAGGAGGAAGTGACAAATCCGAAACGCTTCCAAATTTTTTTAAAGGTCCAAAATGAGGTCATTTTTTCTTGACGCTACAACTGATAATGTTATAAAAATATCAAAATAATAATTTATAAAGTTCCAAAAAGAAATAATTTTTTTTTGGCTTGAAAGATAAAAAAGTGACTGCAAAAAAAAAAACATTGAAATTTATATTTATGCTTTTTTACCATTTGGCGCTTTAATATTTCAAAATATGATGATGAATATATTTTACGTATTATTTGCTTCAATAGACAAATAAATAAAAAAAAAACTAAGAAAAAAATTATGAATTTTTAATATTTTGATAGATAAAAAAAACAAACAAAAAAACTAAAAATCCAACAAAAGCGTTGATGGCAACAATCACAAAATATCATCATTATTAGACGAGATGAATGGAATGATGAGGCAAAAGTCCTCCTCTTCACAAAATGCTTCAAAAGTATGAGACACAATAAAGACTAATGTTTTTGTTGTTGTGTTTCGGCAAAAAAATGACATTCGGCATAGCCGAATATAGCATACCCTCCACTACAAATGCATGTGAAGTAAATATATTATTTTTTGTACATACACACTAACACATACACTCTCAGATGTATATAATAAACAAAAGTTATTCTTAAATATGTCACAGGAGAACTTACTGGGTCATCAAATTAGTTATATTTTTGGTTATAACTGAACCGATTTTATTATTATTTTTTTTGAATGGCAATGAAGTACATATAGCTTAATATTACGGTAATTTCATTCTAGTATGTTGATTTATAATTGATATTTTTATGGAAGTTGTTTGCTTAAACTTAGAGGTTGCCTAAGATATCGGGGTATATCTTTTAATATAGTAAACCTATTTTGATTTAGTTGGTTCTAAATAGTAAAATTCTCAGGACAACGAATACTCAGGCCATTTTGTTATCTAAGATGATTCCTTCTTAGCGTTACATACGTCATGACAAAGTTATTATACCCTCTTCGCCATTTGTGATGGTGGAGGGTATAAAACAATATTAATACAAAAATTTAGCTTAATGTTATGAAAAATATATAAACAATTTTATTTTAGTTATTTTTTTTTGTTATTTCAATATTTATTGTCTAATCTTTTAGTTGAATATTTAATAAAAGTGATCATTTTTCAATTCCGCTCTATTTTTAGTTTATTATGATACTTTTAGGATTTTAATGAAATCTTTTGTAATTTAAGGTGATTTTATTTTTATCACCCAAATTTGCATAACTTTTTTGCACTTATTTCAATTGTTGCAAATGTGAAGGGCAGATTTAAGCTTTTTGAGTTGTTTTGACAAAAATGGATTTATGTAATCTGGAGTTTTTAATCTGGAAAATCGGCTGTTAATTAAGTTTGTGATGGAGTATAAAAAATATATTTAATAAATTTGGCTGAATACACACGATTGCTAAGGATAAATACATCGGCTACCTTCACCTCTATAGCAGTTTCATATTCTCCTTAGTAGTTTAAGGATTGTCCATCCGTCAATCCGGATGATTAAAGAGAATATTATTGACACTTTCATTTGGACGCAATTAAAGTAGTTTAATTTTTTAGAGAAAATAATTATCACCATTTTTTCCATTTTTCACCATGAAATTTATTAATAGAATTCGGTCCATAGTTGCCTTAGATCAAATATATCAATTTCACAAAAAACAGTTTTAAACATTTAAAATCTTCCAAAAACATTTTTTTTTTAATTTAAAAAGAACTGATTCAAATTTTCAAAAATTAGTTAACCAACCTAAAATTTTATAACGATGGGTCCAAAATCATTCATAATTCCTAAATGAGCCCCATTTTACAAACAAAAAAACTTTCAGAAACTGACAAATCTTATGAAATAAAATCATTTTATTTATTTACGAAAGTTTTATTTAATTGAAAATTACAAATCGTTTCATTGATGTTTAAAGGTCTTATCTATTGTCTGATAACTCCGATAAAAAACCCAATTTCGAAATAAAAACTAAACAAACCTAGTGTAGGTTGAAAAGCTAAATCAACGTTGAACATAGTTGATTTGAGATTGATTGATTTTTTTCATTTACGTTTGTGCTAAATTAATTAAATTATACAACGAAAAAATTTTAAATTTTCTTTTAAGTTGTAAAATTTCAAAAATATTCTCAAGAAACAATGTTAAATTAACATTTTTTATCTATGAACCAAAATCATAATTGAAAAAAAGTTAAATTATTTCTATTTTAATTAATTTTACATTGATTTTTTCTATGTGAGATCAACTCCAAAAACATTTACATCTAAAAAAAATTGGTTTCGACACACAGTGGCACAGAAGTCTTTTCTGTGCCACTGTGTGTCGAACAGTTCTTTGTGTTGTTGTTTATGATCTATAATTCAATAAAAAAAACTAAAGAAGAATTGAAAATCACTTCTGAATATATATAAGATCGAACTATATATTATCCTGATGAAAGTAATTATATAAAGATTGATATTTGATATATCGTCAATTGACAAACTTATATTTTTGGCATTGAAAACGCTGTTGTAGCAGAAATAATCCAACGTTGTAAAACTCCACATTAAATTTCTCTCAGTGTCACAAATATAAAATTTTTTTATAATTTTCATATTTTTAATTTACTCATGTTTTTTTTGTTCGTTTGTTTGTAATAAACAAAAATATATAAATAATTTATTTATAATTTACCCGCTATTTGCCGGTTGTATATAAATGTTTGCTGATCTCTTCGTTTTTTTTTTCTTATAGAAAATATAATTTTTCATTTTAATGAAAAACGTGACTGAATGTAAGAATTTTGTTTAAAATTTTTTTCTCTGTATTTAATTGTGTGGTTTTCTAGATAAATGTGACTTTTGTTAAATAAAAATAAAATAAAATTGATTTCAATGTTGTTGCTGTTCTGTTTTAAAAACAAAAAAAAAAAAACAGTCAAAAAACAGATTAAATAAATTAAAATTAATTTAAAGCTTATTTATCGCAAAGATACACAAATAATAGGAAAAAAAGAAAGAAATTGGTGATTTCAATGAAAAGGAGGTTTATTAAGATTAAAAAATTAAAAAATTTAAAATCTTTGACATTTTTTGGATTAAAAAAAGAGGATTAAGAATTTCATATTCATCTATGCCGAATCTTCAATACCCTTCACCACGAAAGCCTAAGAAAGAAATACATTATATTTCACAAATATACATTATACGCACACACACACACACACACTCACATTTGCATTCACAAACGCATACAATATATGAAATGAGTCACTGAATTAGTTGTATTTTTGCTTATATATACCTTTTTCTACTGAACCGATTTTGATAATTTTCGGAATGGTAATGAAGTACATCTAAGTTATTGTTGTGGCAAAATTTCATTCTAATTTGTCAATTTATAACTGACAGTTTTACGAAAGTTCTTCACTTTAATTTAAACCTTGTTCGGTCTATATCGGTCTATATCTCCTAACATACTGAATCGATTTTGATATTTTTTAAATAGAATACTTTTCAGGACTTTAAAAAATACTTAGGACAAATTTAATTGATCTCAATTAATTATTGGGGGTGTGAGTGTGCCAACAACAGACAGACAAACGGACAGACTAAAACTAAATCGACTCAGATTTGATGCAATAATACATTATATGATCTTAAATGATTTTTTCTTAGCGCTACACACGGAATGTAAAGTTAATGTACCCTCTTCACCACTTGTGTTGGTAGAGGATTTAAAAAATATGATTTTTCGAAGATAAAAAACTCAAAGTCAAAGTTCTTTGAATTTTAACAAATTATTGAGATCGAAAAATTCTTAACATACATATATGTTAATAAAAACGATACCACTTAACTTACAACATTATTTTTTGTCATTTGATTGAATTTTTTATGAAATGAATACTGTGAAATTCCATTCACGTTTTTTAGTGCTTTCTGCCACTTTGCTCACCTTTTTTCTCTTCAATTCTCTTTTAACAAGAACCCAATATCATCCCACTGGCCTTAGCTTCGGGCCCTTTTTAGAGGAATTGACTCTCTTGCTTACCCGGATGCCAAGTCGGACCAAAAATAATTGGATATATAAATAAGTGTTTTGTAATTATTCGGAATTTATAGAGCCCATTGTATCAAATGATCGGTTGCTTTTGTACCTGCCTCATCAAGAACTTATTGCGAAATTTCTAAGGCTTTTGGGTCCCAAACTTTTCTTAAACATTCTCTCAAGCTTCAGCAACAACAAATGTGTGACCAGATAGTACAAAAAAATCTGCCAGATTTCGTCAAGAATATTTTTTAGAAAACTCGACTTTTTGCTCTGTTTTTTCGTCCGATCACTGTGTTAACTATTCTGCTTTTTAACTAGATGTTTTGAAAATGCTTTCTATTATTTCGGCTTTAGAACAGTGATGGCCAAAATTTTCATTGTGCAAATCGATTCGAGAGGTTGAACTACAAATTATGTTTACTTCACACGTACATTATTAACGACTGCTACTTTCTGACAATTTGTAATTTGTTGCTGATACTCTCACGTTCACTCACACAAAGACAAATGTATAGTAGGGTTGGTGGCATGACTGATTTAGAAACATCATGTGACCTATTACTTCTACCTGGGCCAGGTTTTCTATTAACGGTTCGGCATTGAAAACAATTTAACAGCAGATATTTGAATGTTTGGCCAACCTTTTGTAGGATCAAGTTTGGTTTTTGTAGGAAATATTTATTAATTTTAGTTCTCACTTATTTTTGATCACTTATTCTAATCAGATTAACAATTAGTTCATTTATTTGACATGTTTTATAAAAGTGACTTGATCTAAAAGAAATTCAAATAATATTTGAGGGTTTAAAAGTTTTAATGAAAAATGTATGTTAAGATTTTTTCATTATCACTCCTTACTTGTGGGTTATAAATTATTTGAGTGTTCAAAATATTTTCATTTAAAATCCTTTACTTTGCTCTATTAATTTTAAGGTTATGAAATAAATATAATTAATAACAATTAATGGCGGTAAATAAAAACGTTTAACAACTTTTACTTTATTTTTTTAACGTTAAAATAATTATTGTTCAATTTTTTTCTGCGATATGTGAAAGTCCATTTATTATTAATTTAATTACGATTAAAATATATATCGAAAATCAATATATAAACAATCAATCAAACTTTGTTGTTTTTACTTTAACAGTTTTGTCATAATGACCAACATAATATTGAGAAAAGGAATGAAATGGGGTTTTGTGTCCACAATTATAATTATTTTTATTATATCGATTACATGTTTTTGAAATAAATTACAAAACACATTAAATTGTAAATGTTTTTAATGAAAAAATATTATTTTGAAGAAATCAATCAATAACGATTAAATATTTAAAAAATTAATTAAAAGATTTTTTTTGTTGGAATAAATAATTTTTAAATTTAAAACTAACAGTTTTAATTTTCTATTTGTGAAAAATAAACAAATATTTTTATACTTTTAATTCTTAATGATGGAATTTTGGAATTTTTTCGGAAACCCTTCATTAACGTTTTACAGTGATCTATGTCACGTTTAAATTACACAACACTTCTAGACACCTTTTGGAGCTCTACAATTCTCTTTTAACAAAAACCCAATATCTCTCCACTGCCCTTAGCTTCTGCCAGTTTGAAGGACTTGTTAATCCGCTTAAAATGAGTGATCGGAAAAAAGTGCGAACTAAAATTATTAAATATTTTCAACAAAACTTAACTTGATCCTACAAAAAGTTGACCAAGCATGCAAAGGTCTTCCGTCAAACTATTTTCAATGTTATTAAACAATTCTCTGGTGCACTAGCCGTTAATATTAAACCTGGATCAGGTAGAAGAAATAGTCCACATGATGTTTCTAAAGCTAAAAAAATAAAAAGCATTTAAAAAGACCTCCTAACAAATCCGGTAGAAAAGCAAACCGGTTAGTTTAGTTCTCGGACTATTTGGTACGAAAAGTTATAGCAAATACAAACAAAGCAAACAAGATTCAAATAGATCTTGATAGCAACGCTGCTAAAAATCTAGAGGCCAAAGACAGAGTGCGGAAATTAAAGTTAAGTTTTCTAAATATTCTTGCTGCTTAATGGATGGCGAAGCGTAGGTTCCTGCAAAATTTTCGCGAATTCCCGGCCCAACTATTTTATATTGCTGATTTTCGAGAAAAATAAGCAGTATTTAGTTGCGGCAAAAGAAGCGAATCGGGTACTATAAATATAGAAATTGACATCAAGGTATGTTAACCGAAAAGGTTGCTTCCATTCATAAGACTTCATAACGTGTCCACCTATTTTGGCCTGACTCGGCATACTATGACTATGGTAAACAAGAGAGATTAATTTAATAAGCTAATCGGAGCTAAGGCCAGTGGAGAGATATTGATCTCTTGGTAAAAGAGAATTAAAAAAAAAATACTAAAAAAAATTGTCCAAAAGTGGGGTAAGTGAAAGAAAGCATTATAAAAACCTTAAAGCTTCCGAAAAAGGTTCACAATATCAAAATGGAAAAATCAAATTTTAGATTCCTGTAAAGAGTATCAATAAATCTATTTAGGTCTAAATTTATTAATTAATTTTATTTAAGGATCAAATTTTGTAAAAAAGTCTTTTCACTGCAAAGAATGTAATCAATTTGTGATTTTTATGTCATCTCCTTTCAGATGAAACGGGCACAGTGTTTCTGCTTTTATAGTGAATAGTTTTTCTCTCTACCTCTCTCTCTCCCTCCAATTAACACAAATTAAGCTCTATTCTGTAAAATCCCAATTTATTGTTAAAATTTTCATAAATAATTGAAATATTTTTGGGGAAAAACTAAAATGTTTAGGAAAAAAGCTTAAATTTTATTTTCTATAGTTTCTTATTTGATCGTGTGAATTTTGCGATTATTTTGGGAAAAAAATAAAATTCCGATTAAGACAAATTCTCGTTGATTTTTTTCTTTGTTTCCATTAAATATTCAAGGTTATGTGTGAATCACTTCAAATAAAACACACAAATACACATACAAACGCAACAATAAATATAAAATGCATAAATAATAAAAATTTATAAATAAAAACAAAACTTAAAAAAAAAACATATTTTATTAATGAAACACAAAAAAAAAAAAAAAAAAAGATTTAACAATAAGAAAAAAAGCGCTAAAAAGTGAAAGAGTTATTTAAAATTTAATAATTCACCACAAAATAATTATTATTTAAAAGTTATTTAACAATAATTGTTAAATGAAGGTTTTAATGGTTTCAAATTAAACAATAAAATTTATATTTAATTAATTTAATAAATTTTTATATATTTTTTTATAAAAAACCAAACGATGACAATGAGAAAATCACCCACAAAATTCACAAAATGCGTGAATAAATTCAAATTCAAATTTATTGTAATTTTTATTTTTAATAATTAAATACAATTTTTGTTTTGTTTTTATGAATAACAACATAAAAAAACATAAAAATAAATATTATTTATATGGAGTGAGATCGAAAAAATCTTAACATTCACATTCAAACAATAAAAATGAATACACCAAACTTACAATTTTAATAATTTTATTCGATTAAAATTATCACTACAGTTTACAAAAATAAATCACTAGAAATGAAATTTCCAAACTTTTTGCGAAAACACTTCCATTAAGGTTTTTGCATTGCTTTTGTCACGTTGCTCGAACAGCTCATCTCCGTTTGAAATCCACCACTTTTGTACTCAATTTTTTTGCTCTTCAGTTCTCTTTTAATAAGAGCACAATAAACCTCTGGCTTTGGTCAGTGGAGAGGTTTGTTTGGAGGTTTTGCTTCTCTGGCAAGAATATTTTTTTAGAAATCTTGATTTCAATCACCGTGTTCTTTTTTTGACCTCTAAATTATTAGCAACGTTCCTGTCAAGAACTTTTTGAGCCTTGTACGTTTTTAAATCTGCATTAGCTTTGAATTTTCCTACCAACTAGTCCGAACACTAAGCTAACCGGACGGAAATGTGCCATTTTTGGTCCAATATTTTAGATACCCACATAAATTTCGTCGCAGAATGAGGTTTTTGAGATCATATAAGTCCTAAATATATTTTAGCGAAATTTAATAGAAAAAGGTTCCATAATATTCCACACCGATGTGTTATATTATGCGAGGGTCAATACCTTGCTTCTCATAAGCACAAGCACCCTTCAAAATTTCACTTTAAAGGACATAAAACTCGCATATACGTTGATATTGTATTAATAATTGTTTAAATAAAAATAAATGTAAATAAAAATCTATATATATACGAGGATCAGTTCCTAATTTGGCTCCTCAGAGAAATTCATTTAAAAACGTATACATTTCTTATAAATGTCTATTTCACAAAAATGTACTGCACACTTAAGAACAAATCAGAAAATAAAATTATACGAGGGTCGTAATTATTTTTTTGTAACTATCATTTTTAACCAACATACTTGGATTAAAAGTTTTATTTAATGAGACGTGTGTATTAAGAATTTTTCGATCTCACTCCTTAATTATCCAAAAATATGTTAATAATATTAACCCAATTATTTGTTGTTTCTTTTTTGCAAAAAAACAAAAAAAAAAAAAAACATAAAAAACACTTAAGTTGCTAAAAATTAAAAAAAATGAAATAATTAAAACGCTAAAATATTCAAAACTAAAAAAGAGAAACCTGAATTATAAACGACTCAAAAAGAGCTCTAAAAGCCAAACAAAACATAAAATGTATTACTAAACTAATGACAAGGTAATGCATCTGGAAGCAATACAAGACAAAGAAAAATTAAGTTAAAGTTTTTTGTTTTTTTTTTAATTCATCTAAAAAGTCATCTCAGAAAAGTTGCCCCTTCACTTAATAACCTCATTTTATTAAAATTAAACATCATTTCCAGAAATATAGTTATTTTAACATTTTTTCACATATTTAACATATGAAATATTTTGTTGTAAATACTATACATAAAAAAATAAAATTTAATTTCGTTTCATTATTTTTTATTTTTCTTCTTCTTTTTTTAATCAAAAACAATTTTTGCAAAATATTTTTTATTGTCTTGTATTACACTCATTTTATTTGTTAAAAACTTTATTATAATTTTTTTTCATATACATAACTTTTATTGTTGTTGTTGTTTTTTTAAATTTTTGCTCCTATAACAACAACAACAACAAGTATTACGTGTTTAAATTTTAATAAAGAAGACGAAGTCAATCATTTAGAATGTAAATCTCTTAGAAAATATTCACGTTAGAGATAAAAACAACTGTAAAAATGCAAAATGTGAAGAGAAAAAATTTAATGTTAAAAATGGAGTTTTGAAAAAAAAACATAATAAATATAAAATTTTTTTTTATTGTTGTACTACTTAGAGCAGATGACGAGGTGAAAGGAGTTTTCACTCAAAACCGATACCATATTAGTCTAAATTATTTTTTCTAATCTTTTCTTAAATAAATTTCATAAAATATTTTTTATTTTGACTACTCTACTTATCGATTTTTTAAACCGACATGTATCGTAAATTTTCTCTAAACCGAAAATTTATCGTAAATTTTCTCTAAACCGAAAATTTATCGTAAATTTTTTCTAAACCGAAAATTTATCGTAAATTTTTTCTAAATCGAAAATTTATCGTAAATTTTCTCTAAACCGAAAATTTATCATAACTTTTCTTTAAATCGAAAATTTACTGTAACTTTTATCTATTTTTTTAATCGAAAATTTATCATAAATTTTCTTAAAACCGAAAATTTATTCTAAAAATTTCTCTAAATCAAATATTTATCGTAATTTTTATAAATTGAAAATTTCTTGTATTTTCTCTGAATTGATATAAAACGACACTCATGTCTAAATTAATATTTTTATAATTCTTTTTCCTTAAATAGCGAATTTTCCATAAAAATTATCTAAACCGAAATTTATCTTAAATTTTCTCTATCCGAAAATTATCGTAATTGTAAATTTTCTCTAAACCGAAAACTTATCGTAAATTTTCTCTAACCGAAAACTTATCTTTTCCTTAAATAGCAAATTTTCATAAATTTTCGAAATCGAAAATTTATCGTAAATTTCTCTAAATCGAAAATTTATCGTAAATTTTCTCTAAATCGAAAATTTATCGTAAATTTTCTCTAAACCGAAAATTTATCGTTAAATTTTCTCTTAACCGCAAAATTATTCGTAAATTTTCTCTAAACCGAAAAGTTATCGTAAATTTTCTCTAAACCGAAAATTATCGTAAATTTTCTCTAAACCGAAAATTATCGTAAATTTTCTCTAAACCGAAAATTTATCGTAAATTTTCTCTAAGCCGAAAATTTTCGTAAATTTTCTCTAAGCCGAAAATTTTATCGTAAATTTTCTCTAACCGAAAATTTATCGTAAATTTTTTCTAAACCGAAAATTTATCGTAAATTTTTTCTAAATCGAAAATTTATCGTAAATTTTCTCTAAACCGAAAATTTATCATAACTTTTCTTTAAATCGAAAATTTACTGTAACTTTTATCTATTTTTTTAATCGAAAATTTATCATAAATTTTCTTAAAACCGAAAATTTATTCTAAAATTTCTCTAAATCAAATATTTATCGTAATTTTTTATAAATTGAAATTTCTTGTATTTTCTCTGAATTGATATAAAACGACACTCCTTTAAATATCTTCTTTAGTTTAAACCTAATTTCATATAAGTAGTTTAGCGTAATGACAACTTCAGTTGATGATTCAACTTAAATATTTAAATATTTCTGTTGGTGTTTTTGACAAACAAGACAAATAACTAAAATTATTTGCGACACAAAAGAAATTTAATATAAATAACTTTTAATAAAACTCAATGAACGTATTTAACGTATTAAATGAATTTCGAAATATTAAAAAAATTTTCATGAGTCCATAATAACAACTGAAATTAAACTAAAAAATTTTTAATTACAACAATTTATTATTGCAATTAAATTACATCAATTTTGTAATTTTTTCCTAGAATTTCTTTTTTTATTTGAAATTAATTACTTTATTAATTTCTATTACTTAATTTCTTTTTCTATAAATATTCAGTTGTAATTATTAAAAAACAACTGAAATTAAAAATTTCAATGAAATTGTTTGCAAACAATTCAATTTTGCTAAAAATTATTAAATTTATTTTAATTAATATCAAAATCAACAGTTGTTGGATCAACAATTATTTTACAAAAAAAAAAAAAAAAAAAAAAAAAAAAACAACTCAGAGTAGATTTAAATTACAAACGTCAAACACATGAAATCACCCGAATTATTCTAGAATTAATTAAAAAAATAACAAAAAATTTTGTGTATAATTAAAAAAAATTAATTACAGTTTTTATTAAAAAATGCTTAATTTGGAGTTGTGAAAATTAAGTTTAAAAATGCAGTTTTTACACTTTCTAAAAGTTTAATTATTTTTTAATATTATTTTAATCGATGACATTTTATAAGAAGTGACAATTCTATGATTCGAATACAAAATACCCTCCACTAGAACAGTTTCATAATTCTAGAAGTTTGCAATAAATTCAGAACGTTAAGTATTATTTACTTATTTTCCCTATAGGAAATATATTTTTAATAAACAAAAGATTTCTCCAAAGAATGATTTATCGAACATCTTCTCTTATTTGAGAATTTATCAAAAATTTTCTGCAAATAAAGCTTTTATCGAAAATTTTCTCTAAATGGAGGATTTATCTACAAATTGAGGATTTATCGAATATTATCATTTAATAGAAAATTTGTCGAAAATTTTCTCTGAATTAATCACAAAATGGAGGATTTATCGAAAATTTTCTCTAAATAGTGAATTTATCGAAATTTCTCTAAATAGATTTCGAAATTTCTCTTAATAGTAGATTTATCGCAAATGTTCTCTAAATAGTAGATTTATCGCAAATGTTCTTAAATAATAGGATTTATCGAAAATTTTTTCTAAATATAGGATTTATCGAAAATTTTTCTAAATAGAGAGTTATCGAAAATTTTCTCTAAATAGTGAATTTATCGAAAATTTTCTCTAAATAGTGAATTTATCGAAAATTTTCTCTAAATAGTGAATTTATCGAAAATTTTCTCTAATAGTGAATTTATCGAAAATTTTCTCTAAATAGTGAATTTATCGAAAATTTTCTCTAAATAGTGAATTTATCGAAAATTTTCTCTAAATAGTGAATTTATCGAAAATTTTCTCTAAATAGTGAATTTATCGAAAATTTTCTCTAAATTAGTGGATTTATCGAAAATTTTCTCTATTTAGTGGATTTATCGAAAATTTTCTCTAATTAGTGGATTTATCGCAAATTTTCTCTAAATAGAGAATTTATCGAAAATTTCTCTAAATAGAGATTTCGAAATTTTCTAAAGTGATTTATCGAAAATTTTCTCTAAATAGTGAATTTATCGAAAATTTTCTCTAAATAGTGAATTTATCGAAAATTTTCTCTAAATAGTGAATTTATTGAAAATTTTCTCTAAATAGTGAATTTATCGAAAATTTTCTCTAAATAGTGAATTTATCGAAATAGTGAATTTATCGAAATTTTCTCTAAATAGTGAATTTATCGAAAATTTTCTCTAAATAGTGAATTTATCGAAAATTTTCTCTAAATAGTGAATTTATCGAAAATTTCTCAAATAGTGTTTCGAAATTTCTGTAAATTGTGATTTTATCGATTTTTTAATCCATATTAACGTAGTGTGACGCAGCTGTATAATGTCAATTAAATTTAGTTAGAACACGTTTTCTTGTCAATATTTAATTGAGTTATTAGGAAAACAACTTAATTGATTAATTCCATTTGTTAATTGATGAGAAATAATTGACTTTTTTAACACGAATTTGTGGGGAAATTTAATTTGTTCATAATTTTTGTTGAATATTTTCTAGATTTTCAACGATTCACTATTTTTTAAATTAAAATTAAAATCTCTTTAAACAAATATTTTGTTACGATAATCAAACTATAGAATTTTAAGTTGAGATTATAATTTTTTCCTTTTCCAAATTAAGCGTTTTAGAAAAAACTACCTGTTGTTGTGTGACACTCGTGTTATGAATTTTAAATAAAAATTATTTTAAATATTTTTTTTAATTTTTTTATTCCTCTAATAATTATTTAATGTCATAATTGTGTGCTTTTTGCCTCTTTTTTCAAATATTTTGTAGATATTCAATAATAACAACAACAAAAAAACAAAGAATTCTTTCTATTTCCAATATTATTTTAAAAATGAATTTTAGTCTTTTTCCCCATTTCATGTCTTTCTATTCCATTTTGTACTTTCGACATTTAAAAGATTTATTTATTTGATTTGTATTTGTCTGTCGGTCTGTCTGTCTATTCGTCCATCCATCTGTTTGTTCATCGTTTTGTCTGTAGACTTTTTAATTTAGTGGAAAATATAAACAACTGAAAACAACATTTTGCTAAAAAAAGTCTCTTTTAGACGTTTTAGTCGTTTATAGACAGAATTTATTGGTGCGTAGCCAGCGACGCGTTTTTTCTGAATTTTTTACATTTTGTTTTGTTGCTTTTCGTTTTCATTGATGTTTATTTTAACAATTTTTTATTAGTTTTTTTTTTAGTTTTTTATTTCATTTTTATTCATTTAGACAAAAAATAAATACAATTTCACCGGTTGGAAACAAAATAAAACAAGTACGAATGGTATAGTCGGTTATGCTGGATCTTCAATACCCTGCTCCAGAAATGCGTGCGAAGTAAATATGTAAAGTTTCGTACATACGCACTCACATATACACCCACAAACGTACACAATATATTTAAAGTTTTTTCTTAAATATAACGCAGGATCATTTAATGAGCCGTAAAATGAGATATATTTTTTACTGTAACTGAGCCGATTTTGATAAGTTTTGGAATGTCGTTTTATAATTGAAAATTTTATGAAAATATTTTGCTTAAACTAAGAAGATGCTTCAGACATCGTGCTGAACCGATTTACTGGTTTTAAATAAGAAACTTTTCAGAACTGTAACAAATAATCAGGCCAAATTTCATTACTCTCATTTATAGTGGATGTGGCCGGACAGACAGACAGATGGCATACAATCAGACGGACGTAGCTAAATAAACTCATATTTTGATTTAATGCAGGAATAATTTTACATTATGGGATCTGAGATGATTCTCCCTTAGCGTTACACATGGAATGACTAAATTAATATACCCTCTTTACCACTTGTGATGATGTAGGGTACAAACATAAGTAAAAGTTAAAAATGAGGAAATACAAAAGAAAATATTTGAAATAATAAAAGAATAAAACAGAGAAAAAATATTTGAATTACAATAAAAAACCAAATAAAAGTGAATTGAAAACTTTTCATTTTGAATCTTTAAAAAAAAATGTAAAATACAAAAGAATTCAAATTTTAGAATAAGAATTTCAAACAATCTAGATTTTATGACAAAAAACTCTAAATTAGGAATTTATTAAAAATTTTTCTAAATAGAGGATTTATCGAGACTTTTCTATAAAGAGCGGATTTATCGAAAAGTTTTTCTAAATAGTGGATATATCGAGAATATTATGTAAATGGATGATTTATCGAAAATTTCTCCAAATAAAGAATTTATTGAATATTTCCCTGAATAGAGAATTTATCGAACATTTCTTTTATATAGAGGATTTATAGAAAATGTTCTCTAAATAGAGAATTAATTGAAAATTTTCTCTAAATCGAGGATTTATCGAAAATGTTCTCTAAAAAGTGTATTTATCGAAAATGCTCTCTAAAAAGTGTATTTATCGAAAATGTTCTCTAAAAAGTGTATTTATCGAAAATGTTCTCTAAAAAGTGTATTTATCGAAAATTTTCTCTAAAGAGAAAATTTATCGAAAATTTTCTCTAAAGAGAAAATTTATCGAAAATTTTCTCTAAATTGAGGATTTATCGAAAATTTTCTCCAAATCAAGGATTTATCGAAAATTTCCTAAAAATCTAGGATTTATCGAAAATTTTTTCTTAATCGGGGATTTATCGAAAATTTTCTCTAAATCGGCGATTTATCAATCGAAAATTTATCGAAAATTTTCTCTAAATCGGGAATTTATTGAAAATGTTCTCTAAATCGGGAATTTATCGAAAATGTTCTCTAAATCGGGAATTTATCGAAAATGTTCTCTAAATCGGGAATTTATCGAAAATGTTCTCTAAATCGGGAATTTATCGAAAATGTTCTCTAAATCGGGAATTTATCGAAAATGTTCTCTAAATCGGGAATTTATCGAAAATTTTCTCAAAATATAGGATTTATCGAAAATTTTCTTTAAATCAAGAATTTATCGATAAAATTCTTTTAATTTATCGATAAATTAATCGAAACAAAAGCTTTTATTGATTTTTAATTTAATTTTGGGGGAATTTTATCTTCATTTCATTAAATAAACAAACACTAATTTGCGTATTAAAATCAAAACTCTCTCAAAAATTCACTAACTCTCAATCTTTCTGTCGCTCCTACTCTCATTCTCATTATTTAAAATTACTCTTTTGGAAACATAAAAATAACAAAAATATGAAAAGAAGAATAACTCACCTGTAAACATGAAATCGTTAATATTAATCCGATCAGTAGATTTCGTTGTTTCTGTAAATGAGATGATGATGTTGTTGTTGTTGTTCTTGCTCCTCTTGTTGCTAATATTATTTGTTGCTTGTGGTTGTTTTTGTTGTTATTAAAATAATTTTGTTGTATCCGCTCAAAATGTGTTAAAAGGGAAGAAATAGAAGAATTTTTGTTGTTTTTATTATTCACAGACATTTTGTTGCTGTTGTTGTTGATACTGGAGCTTGAATTATTGATGACGATGTTGTTTATTTCGTTACTGCTGTTGTTGTTATTGTTGTTTGGCAACAATAATATTTGTTTATGAAAACGTTTATTTATTAACATTTTTATTCATCGAAACGAATTTCAAATTAAAATTTTGATTTTTTTTTAACAAAAAATTGTTAATTTCTTTTATTTAATTTTTTTTGATCCAAATTGATGTTTTTTTCGTTAAAATTTCCAAAATAATAAGATTTGCAGGGTGGAGGGGAAGTAAAACAGCAGAGTTAAAGTGGAAAAACTTGTGCGTTTTTTTTTTTTTGTAGAAAGAGAGATTTTTTTTGTTTTTTTATTTTTTAACAAAATAATTTTTTGTTTTTGTCTTAAGTTTTTAATAAATTTGTCATGATTTTAAGATTTTTGATTATTTTAATTTTTGTCATGAAATTTTTTCGAAAATATTTTTTGATATGTTAACATTTTTAATAAATGTTGTTGTTGTTTCTTTTATTTGTTATTTGTTTTAATTTGTTTTTTTTGCTAAAATAAAAGTAAATAATAATTTATTATTATCATTTTTTGTTGACTTAAATTTATTTTCACAATTTTAACGATTTTTCGATTTTTACGAAATTTTCAGTAATCGACGTAAATTATAAACGCAGTTTTAATGATTTTTTTCTTCGTATTCAAATTAATTTTTTTGAAGCGTAAAAATTAAACTAAAAACTTGATTTACTATGATTTTAAACAAATGAACTTAAATTAAAGCTCTCTGTCTCTTTCTCTCTCTCTTTCACTGGTTAAGTAAAATAGAGTTGCCATTATAATCTTAAGTGCGGCTTTTTTAAATAGTAAATAATTTCGTAATAATTTTCTAGAAAAGCGAAATCTTTTACAAAAATTTAAGTTTTGATAAACCGATTTTTATATGGAGGGAAACCAAAAAACGCGTTTTTACTAAAATTTTATTATTATAAACCACAAGTAGTGAAGAGGGTATATTAACTTTGTCATTCTGTGTGTAACGCTAAGAAAGAATGATCTCAGACCTCATTGTTTATATATATATTCTTGCATCAAATTAAAATCTGATTTCATTAAGATATATCTAATCACAAAACACAATTAAAATTTGACCCGTGTATTTGTTATTGTCCTGAGAAGTTTCCAATTTAAAACCAACAAAATTGGTTCAGTGGAAAAAACGTTATTAGCAAAAACATCGAAAATTTTATGACTCCTTTAGTGTTGCTGTGTTATATTTAAGAAATTTGTGGTGGAGGGTACTGAAGCTTCGGTATAGCCGACTATAGCATTCTTACTTAATTTTTTATTTTATTCGAGTTACCTTCGCAAAATATGTCAGTTATTATATTTAATGTCACACAAATGAATTGAATTGTTAATCTATTTAAAATGAGTGATCAGAAAAATTGCGTTATGCGTTATTAAATATTTTCAATAAAACCCAACTTGTTCCACAATAGAGATATATTGGACTCTTGCAAAAAAAAAAAAGAAATGAAGTGCACAAAAACAAGTCCAGAAGTGTGTTAGATGTTAAAATGAGATGGACTATCGATGAACCTCGCCCAAAGTGACAAAAAGCACTAAAACCATTATTGGAGGTTTAGTGGTTTCATTTTTATTACATATATGTGTGTTAGTAATTTTTCGACCACACTTCTTAATATGTTAAAGGTAATAATAACCTTTTAAATTGTATTTAAATACAATTTTTTCATAAATAAAATTCCTTCGTACCCTTGTGAACGAAAAATCATAAAATTACAATTATTAAAAATTTAGCGAATTCACTACGAAAAACGACCGATTTGGAGCTTTATAAATAACACAAGGATATCAGAAAATTTGTAATTACAGTTAAAACATTTCTTTAATTATAAATTTCCGTATAACGAGTTTAGAATCCTTACAAAATGGGCAAAGTGTAATATAGACAAAATACAGATTCCCAGGCAAGTTTAGATTACAAATTCCCTTTACTTTACAAGTACACTATAAACGACTGTTGCTCTTTTATAAATTTGAACAGATCAAGCAACTTAAATCCAAATTTAAGAGTAGCAAAACCTCAGCAACTGATTGTTAAGAACAGATTAGGGGTTTTAGAAATGCAATTGGTTTTAAATTTCAGTCTTTGGGATTATAAAATTTATATAAAGTTAAACATTTGATAGAAAATGCGTAGAACTCGAGGGAGTCTGAAATTTGTCTCAAAGGCCTATAGACCGAAGGATCTTCTTATTGTCTTACGTCTTATTGTTTCATGTCGTAACTATTCAAAATTTATTTTACAGATTGTTATTGTTTTACGATAACATATACAAGTATCTTTTTATTTTTTAATTATCGTCCTATAATTGTATATATATATATATCACACGATATATTGATCACAAAATATATTGATTGAGTCTCACATTAAAGTGTTAATTTATTCTTTTTTTAACAAAATTATTACTCAAGTCTCCTGTGTGATTTATAGCATGGCAACTCTGTCTTAACAATCACTCACTCTCTTTTTTGTTTACTATTTTTTTAAACATTAACTTTTTGTTGTTGTTGTTTTTATTTCTGGCAATGACGAATAAAAGAAACTTAAAAAATGATCGTAAATTTACCCAAAAAAAGGGAAAATGTAACAGTAAAATTACAAAAAAAGTTGCATTAAAAATAATAAAAATAATAAAATTTTAATATTTTCAATAAATTTGTTTAAAAAATATTAATGTTTTTTTATTAAGACAACATAAATTTTGTTGTTATTACAAGATGACAAGCTCAGAGAAAGAAACAGAGAGCGAAATTAAATGGCAAAAATAAACAAAAATTAAAAAAAAACTGGTTGAATATATTTTTGTGAATGTAATTGTTGTTGTTGTTCTTGTTGTTGTTGTTCTTTTTGTTGTTGTTGTTGGTATTTTGTAGTTGTTTTGGTTTTATAATTTAAATTGAAAACCAAAAAAAAGCCAAGTACAAACTAATAAACCATAAAAAAAATAGAAACAAGTTTTTCAAGCAAATACGAATGCTACAGTCGGTAATGCCGGATCTTCAATGCCCTCTATTAAAAATGCGTGTAAAGTATATACATTATGTTTCACATACACCCTCAGATGTATACAATATATAAAAGTCATTCTTAAATATAACACAAGAGCACTTAATGAGTCATAGAATTAGTTATACTTTTTGGATATAACTTTTTTTCTTCTGAACCGATTTTGATTATTTTTAGAATGAATGATAATGAAGTACATATAATTTAATATTATGGCAAAATTTAATTACAATTTGACGATTTTGATTAACAATTTTCGAAAAACTTTGCTTTCACTTATATATTGCCTCAGATATCGATCTATATCTATTAATATACTAAACTTTTTTAACAGTTTTAAAGAGGAAACTTTTCAGAACTAAAACAAATTCTTGTTTTGATGCAAGAATATACATATACATTATGGGGTCTGAGATGATTCCTTCTTAGCACACAAAATGCCAAAGAATAATATACCTTCTTCACCACTTGTGGTGGTTGAGTGTATAAAATGTATTTGTTGTTGCAATTGTCTGTTTTTGAAATATGTGTTGTTGATTTAAATATTGTTGGTTTAACATTTGTATACCCTAAACCACCATATGCGGTTGGGTTATTATGCATTTGTGCCGATTTTTGTAACATATAGAAAAAATTGCGTAGAACACTGTTCGACTCAGAATCACTTTCCGTTAGCCTGTCTTTCTGTCTGTCTATCGGACTGGCTGTACTTGTAAACGTTGTAAACACTCTAGAGGTATTTTGATAAAATTTGATACATATTACTTTTTTGGGTTAAGGAGGAAGACTACTGAAATTTGTCATATTCGGTCCTATATTTCTGTTAGCTCCCACACAAATGTACTCTTGGTATAAGTTTCTAAAGTCTTAAAAATTTTAAATATAAATTTTAAATATAATGCACAAAGTTCAATACAAATAAGTCTTATATAATTCTTCATCGAGGATCGGTCCATTACTTCTCATATGTAGATCCCATAAAAACCCCCTTCCAAATAACATTTTGAAGGACATAAATCTCAATTATACGTTAGTTTTTTAATAGCAACTGATCAAAATTATACGATAGTCGGTCCATCAATTGTGCTAACTCTGAAAACACAGAAAAAGTTCTTTTCAAAATCTTAAATATTTCATAAATATTTGTATCATATAAATGGAAACCACACTTAATCATAAAACAGTAAAGCAAATTATACGAGGGTCGTTCATAAATATCTTTGAAACCAACAATGTGATGAAGGGTATTACATAGTCAGAATTGACCGACTATAATATTATTATTTATTTGATTTGATGTTATGTAGGACATGATGTATATTATTTATTTTTATTTTTCTATTTTATTTATTATTTATTTATTTATTTATTTTTATTAAAAAAGAGATTTTTTTTTAATTTTTGGGGAAATTGAAGAGATTTTTTTGGGAATTTTATTTTCAAGTGATTTTTTTATTTATTTATTATTTTTTGTTAAGATTTGTTAACACTTTTAGCATTTCAATTTCTTTTTAACTTTTTTCTTCTTTCGTTTTTATTTTCTTTCTTTTATTTTTTTCTGTGTTTAAAACGTGTTTGAAATTTTTTATTAAAAAAAGAAATTTTTAATTTTAAGGTGAAATTTTTTATTAGGGATTTTTGTTGTTGTTGTTGTTAAAATTCCATTATTATTTTTTTAAATCCTTTAATTCTGTTTTGAAATTTGCAATAAAACACCCACACACACATTCTCTTTAATACTTTATATAAGGCGTAGACGTTAACTGCGACAGCGCAGCAGTTTATGTTTACGAAGTTTGGCACAAAAAGCAATAAGAAAAATGAAACTTTAAAAGCAAAACTAAAATGACAACAAATAAACAAAACGAACGATAAACGAACAAGAGAAACAAAAACTGCAAAGGTATGCGACGCGTCAACAAAAGATTTAAATAGATAGAAGAAGAGAAAAAGGTAAAAGAGAAAAACAAAGCAACAATAACAAATTGGCAAATATACACGTTAACGTTTTCTAAACACGGCGCACGCACGTTCACTTAAAAAATTTATACACAAACGAAATCAAAAACTCCTCCATGGACTTTCTTATTGCAAAGAAAGAAAAAACAAAAAATACAACGAAAAAATGCAAAAACAATTTTTAAACAAACAAAAAAATTGTTTTTTTTTGTTAAAATTTATTTGTTTATTAAAATTCCTTTTGATTTCTAAATTCTTGTTTTACTTTGATTTCTTTACACACTCCGCCAATAAACGAACACACCAACAAATTTCTTTACAAAAGCAACACACCTTCTTTACACACCAACAAACAAACACACACACACATATTTTAATAAAAACAAAATTTTTATTAAGATTTTCTTTTTGTTGTTGTTTGTTTCTTTTGTTATTTTAATTTGTTACTGCTCATTCTTATTTTCTATATTCTTTTTTTTAATTTCTTGTTGTTGTTTTAATATTTTTTCTATATTTTGTATATTTTCTTTTAATATTTTAATTTTCCTTCTAATTTTATTTTTTCTTTTTTCTAAATTCCACTTGTTTTATAAAAGCAAAAAAAATTTGTTGGAATTTTTGTTGTTGTTTTAAGGGAACAAGATTTCTTTTATTTTCTCCAACAACAATAAATTACACCGCTAAAATTATTTCTTTTTTTTTTACTCACACACACTGTATAGAGACACGTATTCATACACACAAACATTCATTCGCTCGCACGCACGCAGACAAAACAACAACAAATAATAATTTGTGTTTTTTGTTTTCTTTTATTATTTTTTGTCGTTTTTCTCTACACACACACACACTCGCAAAGAAACGTAAAAAACTTAAACACGAACTTTTCTCCGGCCAAACGTTGCGTTCTCGTTCACGGTTTCAACTCGAATGAATGGAAATTTCTCAGTTAAATAGAAAACCACTCTGTGTGTGAGAGAGAGAGAGACCACTTGAAAAGGGAAACGGAAAAATAGAGAGCACATTAAAACCAATTAGCCAATTTGCAACAAAAAAAGGGGAAGAAAAATGTACGGTTTTTTAAAAATATTTAAATAATATATTTAAATATTAAGTAAATTAATTATTTAAATTTTATTAAATTGTTTATAAAAAGTTATTAAAATAATACATTTTTGTTGTTTTTTTTTAACCAAAAAACAACAAAAATCGTTATCCCCAATAAAATGTTTGCTCATCACTGTTTTGTTTATGTCTGTATTTTTTTCAAATTTGGTTTTTTTTCTATTTCCTTTTTGTTTGGTATTTTCTTATAAGAAGAAGAGGAGTGAATGCAAAATTGTTGTTTTAATGAGAGTGAGTGTTGCCATACAACTTAACTTATATTTTCAAACTTATCAGAATTTCCTTTTCTATCAGTTGCAGCATATAAAGTGGCATTTTTCGTTTATTTTGATCATGAATCCAAATAAAACAATAAAGTTTATTGTTGATATTTGAATGTTGTAATAATTTCAGCTAATTAATCTGTGTTGTCACTGTCTCTGTTGCAAATTATTCTTACTGTTGTTGGTGCTAGAACAAGAGCTCTTCTTATATTAACAGTCTTTTCTCCCGATTAAAAAAAACATTTTATTACATCAAATTTTAATTCCAAACGTATTCCTTTCACTTAACGTTGACTCATTTCGTACTGTAACCAGACACTTTATCTTAGCACCACTTATATAAGAAAGAAAAGGGAATCCTCTTACTTCGCGCAATTTCAAAACTTAAAGTACAGAGGAGGTCAAAACAACTCAAATCGGACCGATGCAACTTGGAATTGCAACGGCTTAAATCGAATTTTTTCAGTTTTTAAAAGCCACGCAAATTGAAATGACGCAAATCGCGAGACGCAAGTCGGGGTTTAAGTGTAATTAAAAAGGAAAAAAATACTAAGTTTTTTTGCACACAAATTTCTTCGCAACACACCACCAGCATTCGCGGAGAAACTCTAATATAGTCCAGATATCACATCCAACAACCAAAAGCCACTTAAAAAATGCCGAACAGGAGTTAAGACACTCCCACGAACAAAAAGCTAAACTGGCTGCTTAAAAAAGTGTTGATTTTTCTTTTTGCAAGTGGTGTATTGTGGTAAGTATAGAAAGTAACGAGGGCTGTAAATATAATTATTCACCACGAAATACGATGTTAAATTTTACAGGCTGCTTAAAATTCTGAGACTTGCAAAGCGATTACATTGTTTACTCCCTAACTTATGCTACATTTTATACTTAATTATTTGCGAAACACCTCAGAAGTGTCTGTGCTACAATAAAATTATTTCAAACTTAGTGAACACAACAACCTTTAAAGAATAAATTCAAATTTAACCGCTTTTTGGAGTTTATTTTCGTTTTGCCTAGAAAACCACATTGAGAAATAAATAAATTTTAACTGTAACGAAAAAAACATCGCACCCAATTAAAGATCTACCAAATTTGGTCAAAACATAGTTGAGGCATTTGCTGTTGGGTTGTAAGTCAACAACTCCTCTTGGCTAAAGTGGCAATAAAACACTCACCATGACATGACCACAGACGAATACAGATGAAGCCAGTAGTAAATAGTCGGAGCAATAAACGGTTTAATTAGAGTTTATTTTTTTGTTTTTGGTTTTATTTTAGGAGTTTTAGCCAAATTTGGAATCAAATGAAACAAAGTGGAAGAAAATTAAACATCATCAGCACCTAGTTAACAGAGCAAAAGTGTTGTTGTTATTGTTTTAATAAGCAGAAAATGTTATAATGGACTTTTGTGGAAAAAAACACTGTGAAAATTTTTGTGAAAATAATTTAAAATTTTAATTAAAAGGATTTTAATCTAAAGAACATGACAGTTAGCAACAAGGAACAGAAATTGAAATCTTCCCAGGATTTTATACTTTTGGAACTGAAAGAATGTTTTTGTTAAAATGCTGAACTATTAATATTTTTCACAGTGCCACTTTCAAGTTCCTAAGTGATTTTTTCCAGAACTTTGAATGTTGAAAAGTAGTTCTGAAAATAATGCAAACTTGAAACATGGTGACTAAATTCCTTTTTTACTAAAGCTTTTTATATCAACATTTCTCTCCGTGTAATATCACAAAGAAAAAACTCTCTGCCATATTTAAAATAAACCCAAATTAATGTCCGACTAGACCAGTTAATGTTTCAAATAAAGCACAACTAATTGCATTTTGCACTTGCCTAAACAATAGTGAGCATGCATGAACATGTCACCGAAATGAGAAGAAAATAATATAAACAAAAAGACATATTGAATTAAACACCAGACACACCACACACAAACGATCATTGATCATCATTTTTTTGCGGTTTTAAATACTAAAAACTAAATAAAAATAAATTTCAAAAACAACCGTCATTTTTCCTCTCAATGATCTCTTGAAAATGACGATAATGAAAAATCATGCTGATGTGAAGTCATTCGTTCATCTTGACAATGATTTTGATTTGCCGCAGCCGAAACCAATGCTAATGCAGATGACGATAATGATGATGATTACGATCATGATCATCTAGGAAGATGTCATACCTTAAATGGCCGCCCCAATGATTGATGACCATAATGATGTTTATCTAATGTATGTGATCAAATAGAGCTCTTTTTTATGAACTAAATACAGGTCTCCAGAGCAGATCAGTAAAGAGTTAAAAAAGGAGGATGACGATCATAACAAAATTGAAAAAGAAATCAGTGTGATGAAAGAAAATCGCAAACTGAATAACATTTTCCACAATTTCCAGACATTTGGAATTTTATTAGCAAATTTAAGTTTGACATCAAACATTGTGAATGAAGAAACTGAAATTCCAACAAAAAAAAAAAAATCCATACATTCTCTTCATCTAAATCTCAAAATGAAAACACAAAATCAAAATCAAGTGTTATAAAACACGATACCAACTGACACAGAGACAGCAATGACAACAAGTAGCAACTGAAAATATTCGTCACATTCATAAATAATGACAATAATTGATGATTAATGGTAAAAATAGGAGATTAAATTAATTTGGCTGAATTTTTAAAATAAACTTAACTTTTCTTGCTTTCAAAACTTTTCATATTCAAAACTTAGCGGGTCAAAGGTCATGAATAGTGAAATTATTCTGAATTCATATAAAACCACCGAATTTTATCATATATCGATAAAATAACTCCAATACAAAGCAAAAGCATCTGGCTACCATGAGGATTGAAGATAAGATGGTATGTGTGGTTCAAATGGGTTCTAAAGGTACCTTTTATTATGGTAATTTGATGACTCCTGGAAGAGAGAAAGTAAAGATGAATGAAAAGAAGATTATGGGATTTGTAATCAAGTTCAGCTATAAATATCATTGGTCGTGTATCATACGGACTGCTCTCTTCATTCCATTGTGGAATGGAATCATTGCATATGAAGCCATAAATATCTCCCAGATCAGCGATTACCAAATTCTTCAGGAATTGTAGACTGTAGACTCAGAAATGTATCTGTAATCCTCCGAAAGCAGGGTAGAGAAAGTTTTGCAGAAAATCATTCCAAAGTAGGCAGATTATCGCTGCATGCACTCCAAAACAACAGTGTTCGGATACAGCAGCATTTACATCTCGAGATATTGAGCAAGAATGATGTCCTGACCCCATCAAGTTGTGGCCATTTTACTAATTAGAGCAAACATGTCGATTCCTTATTCAATCAGTGCTGCGTTATAATATAGAGTTTTTCCTCCATACGTCCCTTACACGGGGAGAGATGTTATCCACACAAGTGGTCAATATCCTCATCAGTGAGGTACACTCCCACTTAGATATTTAGTTAGTAAATCCACACTTGAAATAGTCAGTGACCATGTTTCTCACATGTGATGAGCAAATGCCGTGTGTAGGAGGATAGAAAGGAAGAAGCTCCAATAATACACTAGTCAGTCCTATGAGTCACTTATACGAGATGAATACAGATGATCAATTTCCAAAAGTTCAAGTGATTTCCACCAGAAAGTGGCGCCATAGAATAGAGTTGGTTTATCACAGATCTTATTCACATTTTTAGTAAATGTCATGCTTCCTATTGCCTTAATACAGATATAAATAACTGTTGTCCCGCATGTCCTAGCAAGAGTGAAGGTATTATTCGTTAGTTTACTGTCGACGATTACCTCAATATATTTGCTCTACTTTATAGTCTAAATAAATTGAGATAATCTTCGACAAAATTATCTCAACAAATACTGACCAGCTCCGTCTTCGAAGGATTTCATTCAAGATTAGTGGTTATTAGCTATTTAGTAGTTCCTATGATCAAAAGTTGCGATCTTTTATTTGAAGTAGAAAGTTCAATACTTAAAAATTTTAATCCTTTATCAAATTGCATTTCACCACATTCAGAATAATTCGGATCCACTGAAATAAATAAATATCAATGATTTTTTTCAGCGTTTACTTCGGAGCGGTGTCTTGAGATTGTTGAAAAGTCAAGGCGGCAAATCAATTGATCAACATGTTTGTGGAAAGATATTTTTTTTAATTTTTGACAAAGAGATCATTATAGAGATGTGTGTGATTCCACAACTTTTTCTATTTATAATTTTGAACATTTTTGCGATGGCAGTGCAAAACTGTTCAAAATCACACGACATTTCTTTCGATTTGCTAAGCCTTTGGTAGTATATCGCTTGATTAAATGGACGATCGGGATTGTAAACCTTAATTAAAGTTTTATCTTATTTCTTATGCCCTGAAAGTCCGAAATAATTCCCAGAAAATACTTAGTTCCATAGTTCCATATTTATTCCCAATTCTTCAATTTCATCTTAAGCTCAGTTTACTTCCATCTTAATATGAATTCTTTACGCACGCACTGGTCTTCCTTTATGATGTAACTGAATTCCAATCCTCATGGAATATTTTCTGCGTTAAGTCGCTATTTATCTTGAGGATGTGAGTTATTTTAGCAGGTCATTAAAATTTCTCCTGGCTGCATATTAAGTTTGTTTTGGATCTGAAAACTGATCGTCTCTTGCGGAGTATACACTCAGCTGTTTTAATATTGATTGGGGCATATTGACGATATCTAGGAGAATTGGGGATACTAAAATTGCAACAACACCATGAAATGTCCTTGAGCTCCTCTGATTGCTTAACAGTTAACTGGAGAGTTTTCAGGCTGGACTTTATGGACGAAAGTTATTGGACTCGATATCATAAAAAATATCATCACTGATCTTCTACTTTTAGAGAAGAGACTGATATTTTCTAAAATAAGGATTACGTATTGAAATGGACAAAGAAAGGGATTTTCTATTTCTTCAATTCTGGATAATGTAAATAGAACTTCTCTCTATGTGGATTTGTGGAAGCTTAAAGATAATTAACAAGTCTTTGCATGTGTGACAAAAGAAAAATGATCCGGACGGTTGATGAATTAAAATTAGTTTTAATTCATATGGTCAACTTTGTTGGATTCCACAATAACATTAAACTCCAATTTTGATGACTTAGTTGCAGAAAAAGAATGTCAATTTCAAAATCATAACATCAACAAAAACTCACCTCCAGACATATTCACCATTTAAGGAATGTTGGTCAATTGTATCATACCTTTTCCGTTTTAATTAGTTTTTATTAAAATATAAACAAAGAAAATTATAAAAAAATTCCGAGCAACTTTATAAAAAAAACGACAGAAAAAAAAACAAGTAAACATTTTATACTCGGTCAAGTCCGACTATGTAATACCCTACACCTCTATATTATTGTTATGATGCTAACATTTTTGGGAAATTTATGCGTTTTTGAGGAATTTTTCTGGAGAGATCGTTTCATTTGTTTTGGATTATTAAATTTGACTTCAATACGATTTATGATTTGAAAGGTTTATTGCATAGAATCTCTGAGAAATAATATATTGATCCTCGTATAATTTGGTTTGTCATTTAAGAATAAAATGCGACTTATTTTCGCAAAATTTGTTTAAAATTATTTTATATTTAGAAACTTTATGAATTAGAACTCCCATTCCGGGGAGACATTTGTATGGGGTCTTTATGAAATAATAGATCAACAACTACCAATTTCAATAGACATCGTATTTGTGTCATAGTAATAGTACATGACAAGCTTATATTGGACGATATACATAAAAGTGGTACGACTATTTTTTGTTTGTGCCCATTACAAACATCTGCACAAACGCATAATACCCAATCAACTATGGGTAGGGTATTATGTAGGGTATAGAAAAACTCATTGTTAATTTCAACTTTAACTAAAATTGATGTTTAGGATTAATGTGGTGGCATGTTTAACTCGATAGAATTGAATGTGTAGCATGTTAAGAACATGATTTTTAACATGAGTTTTTCAGTTTTAGTTCTTTTTCTGCTTTGCAACATGAAATGAAATCATTTTCAAATGGAAGTGTTTGTTTTCTTTGATTGCACCATTACTGGATATAATAATCTGTCCATATTATCTATTTCTTTATCTGTCAATTCTGTCAGAATGGATTTTTTTCTTATACCTTACGATTGTTGGTATTGTTGCTGCTGTTGCTGTTGCTCTTGCTGTTATTGTGATTATTTTGTTTCTTTGGCCATCGTTGATGATGATGATGATGTCTGGAGAAGAAGAACAGAACCAGAAGTTTAATGACTTTTATTTATTCTATAAACGTTTTATAGTTTTTTCATTTTAAAATTTATCCTTCGCTGATTAAAGATAAGATTGTTGCTGCCATGAGAGATGAGAGGTTAAATGTTGCTGTTAAACAGAACTTTGAAATAATTGGAAGTTAAAGTTAAACTGGAAAGACGATCTCCAGTAATTCTGAGCTGTTTTTATTAGATATAGAATTTCATAATGTCGATGTTTCATTATCAACAACCTTGTGCCATATTTCCGGTAGCATATAGATTCTATGCCGAAATAAATGCGTCATTTTCTGAAACTTTGTTCTGGAGTTAGAGTGCTCTGCAACGATCGAATCGAATGACAGTCGGCAGGAAAAATAAAATCTGGTATATAAAGTGTGTGAGCCAAAAACTTCCCTTTTTGTGTTTTTCCAAATAGTTTTAAGGCAAGACTTGCTACGTGTGGTCGTTGGGATATTATGACCTCCAGTGTAATGAAATTTTGTAATTGTTTTTCGAATCATATCTATAGACGTAGATAAAATCATCTGGTCCTATTTCATCTCAAATACTGGTTTCCAAACAGTAGTAATCGAATGTTCTCATGCTCAAATGTTTTTATGATGAAAAATTAGGTAGTTCTGCGGATCAGTTTTTAGATAACGTGCAGGTGATCATCTAACCCGACTTCTTGTAAGTTTTTAGTCCCTGGTATATATGCAAGTGATCATCTGATCCGATTTTTACAAGCCATAACTCTGCTTTTCAAATAGTTTTTGGTTGGTCTTGCAATCTCTGGTCGAATGTGTTTAGCCAAATATCCTGTTGGGTTTTCAAATTAAGTTACTTCGATGTAGGCGCAGGTCAATCACCCAAATTTCAATAGATCATTATACAAAACACCCTCCAAATTATATGAAACACAGAGTATTAGTTTGGTATTATGGACATTTGGTTACGACGGTGTTGTTGTTGCATTTAAAACAATTATAATAATTTACATTTATTCGGACGCTATTGGTTCTGGTTTAGATTCTGGGCTAAAATCTAAACTGGTTGGGGGCTTAAGAAATTGTTACCACTTAGTCGAGATTGCTAGACTAAGCAGTTAACGATGTCACCAGCAGGCTTTGGACCTCTTGCATCATACCAACTCGTGTTAAGCCTTCAAATTCATCATTCATAAGCAACTGCGCACCAACAGGCTTTGGATCTATTATATTATGTAAAGACTTTTAGACCCTTAAAACTGCATTTTGTCAACTACGTTTCACTGAACAAAGGAGTCCTCACTGGAGTGGAAAAATTGGCCACTAAACGATAAATTTTTCATTACCCCAAGATATAAGGTCTAGCGGTTTAAGAACCTTAACCTTCGAACCGCTAGAAATATGACTCAATCCGTCGAATCAATCAATCAAGACCATATTTGATTTAATGACCAGATCCTTAAACGGCGATAAGTTTGAATGCAACAGGACAACTGGACGTACAGATATAACTTATGATATTCCAGAACTCTGGAATTACTTGCGTTGGGCATTGTGTTTTTTTGGCTGCAGCTCATTACAATCTCTGACAGATTTGGCGACTTATTTAAGGGTTATTTGTAGTTTTATTCGAAATGTTTTCTGTGGAACTAACTGGTTCCTAACCATCTCTTCTATTTCGATTCCAGAGATCAACCTTCCTCTAATTCTAATACAATATTTTTGAATCTCTTGACATCTTTGCTTCCCTTCATTTACACTTTCTACGATACTTTTCTCTCTCTCTCTCTCTCTCTCTCTCTCTGAAAGCATTAACGTTTATACTCTTTTTTATAACTGCATTTAATGCCACTGTCAATGATTATCATAAGCATCGATAATATTGCTAAAATAACCATTATAAATATGTTCAGCTGTTTGTTTCTATTTTTATTTATTTTTATTATTTTTTTTTTATAAAAAAAAGAATAATAATTTTATTTATTTTCCCATTTTACACTTTTTTCTCGATTCTCGAAACGAACAAGTTTCTAAAACACTTGATTGAGTATTTTCTTTGGATGTCATTTTGTTTTACCTGTAAGTCTCATACTCCCAAGATCTTATAGATCTAACGCGTACATATGTCAGTGTATTTCTCTGTATTTTAACCATAAACGAAGAAGTGTCAGATTGTATCATTTTGTTGTTAACAAAACTAAAAAAAAGATGAAAATTAAAATCATCATTTCATTAAAAATAACTTGTGTTCATACAAAATAATTTCTATTCTTTTGCCAATAATTCGTTTTTATTATTAGTTATAGTAAGAATTAGAGATTTTCTGTTGTTATGGTGTTTTTTCAAAGATCAAACAAATCTGCGATATGATTATCTAACGCTTTTCAACTTTTTTGCTTGTAATTACAAGTTTGTTGATTGTTTTTGATTTTTCTTACTTTTCTTCCATTGAGATGAGTAAATGAGTTAGAGTTTATTTAAATTAAATATCAGATGAATGAATTGCATATTGAAATCTTAATAAATGAATGTCATATCAAGAAAATGCTGTTATTTTGGGAAAACATTGGTGTGTATTTCTTCAAAAATTAATTACAAACTTGTTAAATTTTAATCAAAATGAAACTGGAACAGAATTATTTTTACATCGATTGTTGCATTTTTCGATTTATAGTACAAAAATAGTGATAATGAATTTTGACCCAAATTGCTCTAGCACCTCTAATTTCGCTATAAGTCGCAATTTTTGGTTGGAAACACGAAATATAGATGATCACGGATTTTGGTCCAAATTTCTGGATATTGGTCCAACTTGTTCTAACGCCTCTATTTTTGTTATTTATCGCAGTTTTGGTTTTTCACATAAGAATTGAGTCTTAGAAAAAAATAAAACTGATCATAGATTTTGGCCCAAATTACTCTATCGTCTCTATTTTCACTTTAAATCACGATTTTATTTTCGTAAATAAAAAATTGATTTTTAGTAGGAAATTTAAGTGATCATGGATTACGATATAAATCGCGATTTTAGGTTTTATAAAATAAAACGATTTTTAGTAGAAAAAAGTGATCATGGATTTTGACCTAAAATAGCGTTTTTCATATAAAAAATCGTTTTTTGTTAGAAAACAAAAGTGATCATGGATTTTGGCCCAAATTGCTTTAGCGCTTCTAGTTTCGCTATAAATCATCATATAAGATTTTTATATAAAAAATCGATTTTTAGTAGAAAAAAGTGATCATGAATTATGCCCAAAAATTGCACTAACGCTTCCAGTTTCGCTTAAAATCACAATTTATTTTTTTATATAAAAAATCGTTTTAGTTTTGCTATAAATCGAAGCTTTAGCTTCTTAAATAAAAATCAAGTTTTAGTAAAAAATAAAAGTGATCATGGATTTTTGTCCAAATTCCCGAAATAAAAAAATCGATTTCTCAAAAACGCAGTTATGAATTATAATGATATCAAATTAAGCTTAATTGGTCAAAAGATTAGCACTAGAATTTTTTATTGGGATCACAGATTAGTTTTTTTAAATTATAAATTAGTGATTTCCTCTTCTTTTTTGGAGGAATAAAAACAGCACATAATAAATTTGTTAAACAACAAAAAATATATTTTCAGAATTTTTCCATTCTTTTTTTCAGACACGAAAGCAGCGAAAATACAATAAATAAATTTAAATAAATCTTAAAACATGATTTTAACAAAAATTATATGCAGAATGCCACCGAATATATAAAAAAAGACGAAAAATCAAATGCTGCAACATAACAAAAACTTTTGGGGCACACCCAACTCAAAAAAAAATAAATAATAAAAATGAAAAAAGAAGTTGAAAGAAAAATCTATTCGCATATAAAATCAGGGAAGAACAAGAAATGTTTGGAGCTGCTTAAAAACCCAAAGGCAGAACATGATGATGGCATAAAGATCATCAGGTTTGTATGCATGAGTTGCATTTGAAAAAAAAAATATAAATAAATTCTCAAGCGGGTTTTATCTTTTATTTTCTTTCTTTTTGCATTAAATGAATGGAAGAAGCAGCCGATAGAAGAAACTGAATAAAACGAAGAAAATTGCATTTTAAGCACACGCCATCTCAACTGCAGGGCAATATGGATGGAACCAAACATGAAAGAGAAAAGAGTGATGGATATGAAATGGGACAAGAACTCTAAAATGAACAAATTAAAGCATTTTTTAGTTAAACAGGAGTTTTTAACTTTACATATCGCTTTCTGAAAATTTTAAGAAGAGATCACAGATTTAGGTTATTTTGAAAAAAATTTTTATTATTTGATATTTTAAACTATTTTAGTCAAAATCTCAGTTGTATTTCCTTATCAATTCTAGGACTTTTGTGAAATTAATCACAATCTAAGGTTGTTTTTAAAAAGTGACCATAAATTAAGTTTATTATAGTCAAAATCTTAATATTTTTCGAGTTATGGAACATTTTAATATGAAAATGTTTTTTTTTTTTTTTTTTTTTTTTTTTTTTGTACTGCTTCCTTAATTTTTGTACTACTGATCTCGAAATAAACTTATTTACTTAATATCACCATATTTATTAAGTTATGAACTATTTTAACTTTGAATTTCATGTTAATGTCGATTTTTGGATTTTTTCAAGTGATCTTGAATTTAACTTCTTTAAAAATCGAGTTTTGGACCATTTTAACTTTAAATTTCATTTTTTATTGCAAACAACATCCCAAATTTAGCTTAATTTACTCAAAAATATAATATTTAAAGACTAAATTAAGTTTTCGTATAGATTTTTGAGTTGTTTTGAAAGCGATGTCAGATTAAACTTATTTTAAAAATTTACGAGTCATGGACTGGTTTAACTTCAAAATTTTATTAAAAATCGATTTTTGAATTTTTGTAAAAGCGATCGAAAATTATGCTTAATTTTCTCAAAATCGCAATATTTACTAATTTTTTTCATTTTTGTACAAGTTATCTCAAATTAGGTTTTACTTTATATTAAAGCCGATTTTTATTTAAAGGTTGAACCGAATCCAAAGTAGTTTCTGAAAAATAGATCTCTTAAGCTGTCAAAAATTATTGTAATAATGATCACAAATAAAGCTTACTTTTTTTAAATCGTGAGTAATGAATCTTTTTAATTTTATATTTAAATGTTATACCCTCCACCATTACAAAGGGTGATGAGTGTATATTAACTGTGTTATTCCATTTGTAATGCTAAAAATCCGATACATCAAATAAAAATCTGATTCGATTTATCTATGTCCGTCTGTCTGTTTGTCTGTTGGAAACATTCTTACGCTTAAAATAATTGTCCGAATTCATGATATTCTGCCACATTGTTTGTTGTTGTCCTAAAAATTCTCCATCTAAAATCAGCTATATCGGTCCATTGACAGAAAAGTTATAGATCGATATTTGTGACAACGTCAAAATCCCAAAAAAAAAATATATTTTTTCTGAATTTTTCAACAAAGAACTAACTGGATTGAGACAAAGTTTAACCATAACATAATGTTACATGTACTTCATTATTGCTCATTATTAAAAGCGGATCAATAGAAAAGAGCTAAAATAAGATAATTTTTGATATGAATATAAATTTCTGTTACATACATTTATTTGAATATAAACATTAATCCAGCTTCTAAATAAAGCCCTTTTTAGGGAATTTAGCTTAATAAACTCTTAAATATAGAATAATTTTATTGAAATTCGACATGATTATTTTTCTCATTGTCCTTCATATATGTTATCAATTTAACCAATATCGGTCCATATTTGCTATAACTTGAGCTCATTGTAGTTTGAAATATAAAGCAATTTGATTGAAATTTGTATTCTAACTTTGATGAATATCGATTCAAATTTTGCTATAACTCCTATTTAAGATCCCTCCTCGGAATATATTTTTAAGATTATAAAATTTTAAATATATAATACAATTCTATTGAAATTAAGCAACATCATTTCCCTAAATGTCTTGTATATATTTAATTTATTAGACCAATATATTGCTCCGATATAAAGCTCATTCCTGAAAAAAGTTGTGAGATTTTAAACCTCTTATAAACCTCTTATAGAAAAACATCCTTTTAATTTTGCACACATAAACATAAATAGGAAAAGCAAAGGTCCATTCGTAAATTTTTCGTAGCAGTCATTTTCAACCAACCATGTGGTGAGATCTTTCCTATATTTTCCTATTTCCTTTAAAAGCTTTTTGTTTTCATTCCCTTTAAAAAAACGTTCTCTTTCATATTAGTTCCACTGTTCCTTCTTGTATATTTAAGTGTTGACTTGATCTTCAATTGTGGAAAGATGCCACTTAAGTAACAATAACAACAAAAAACAGCACACAAGAAGAAAAAAAAATAACCTAAAACAATGTGGGTGCACAATTATGTTGCCACAATGAATAGCAGACATTAATTTTCTATTAGTTGCAACAAAAAAATAAATAAAAGAAAAACTACCAGCAGAAGTGAATAGAAGGAAGCTCACAAGTTGTTAGAAGCGATATGTGAGTCACTAAGATAATAATTGTAAAAGAACAAAATAATGCTCTTATTAGAATTTAAACAAGTTAAAAAGTTTACCCAGCACTTGAACCTCAATTTGATTGTGTTTCATTAGGAGAACCTTGAGGCTTGTTCTCGAACATTAGTCAGGTTAAATAAATTCAAGAATAAAATTAGACTACAACTTCAAAACAACAAATGGATAAATTAACATATAAATGTGTTAGTGTTAGTTGTTGATAATAAGTTGGATTTTGTGATTTGTTTTCTTTTTAAGTGGTTACCGGTTAATCACATTTTAGATCGAGATCGAAATTAAACTTTTACTCATTCCAGGAATATATTTTATATACATTTTAATAATTCCCTTTTTGTTTTCTAAAAAGGTTGGTTTGGTAACCCTAATCCAGGCAAATAAGGGAGCTGCTATTTGCCTTTTCTTTAAAAACGCTTTAAAGCAACAGAAATATTTTTTAACCACCCAAATGGGTTTACAACTGAGGGCAGAGAATTTAATTGTATAAAGTTACTTTTGAAGCAGACTGTTAAAGGTATGAATAATTTTAGTTAATTAATTTCATCCGGACATATGGAGATTCTTCCTTTGGTTAGCTAATTCCATTCTCACGGAATTAGTGAAATATAATTCGACTCCACTCTAAGGAAAAGTTTGATAAAAGCTTATTTATAGACCTTTCATCTGTGTTGTACTCGATATCTCGATATTAAAGAAGACAAATTAGATTCATCGATTCACATTATTCTTAGGGCTATTTGAGACAGATATATTTAAGACTAACGTGGGTATCTACCTTAACCTCCTCATAACGAGTGAGTATAATGCGCAAACCATTTCTTATATACGGATCTCCTCTTTTAGGAGTTTGTTGTAATCCAATTTCCTGTCACACTATGCAACAGCACATCTGAAGCTTGAACTCCTCATAGTGACTCAAGTCTAAAACATAGGCTAAATGAAACTTCCCGAAGGTCTTCAACAACAATCAGTACAGTGTGACAAGATCAAGTACATCCTGCAATGTCATGGGCTACTGGTTTCCCCTGACTTAAATCCTACCGGACATAAATCTCTGTAATTTTGAAAATAGTTATCTTCGGGTTTTGACACAGGATATTATTTCCAATTTTTCAACAACCAGACCACAACAGAACTCTTAAAGATCCGTTGCGGAAGCTTATTGCTTTTGTTGCCATTTTGAGCACTATTTCGGATTATTGTTCCCTCATCGTTCGAATTCCCCAATTTTCTTTAATCAACGTCTTTAAGGTAAGAATGTTTGGTAAAGTATACCTCATCAATGTTTTAGTGTCTCCTCTATATGCTCTACATTCGATATTATTGGTGACATTTCTATATTTATGTTTCAAATCTCTTTACATTTTCTATTTCTCTCCTTCCCACCAATGAGAGAATACATTTATATAATAGGTCTAATATAAGGTGAAGTTGTTCAATGTTTGGATATATGTTAAATGCTCTATACCCTTAGGTATGATTACAACAAGTACATTACTTATGTTGTTATATATGGTTATAGCAAACTAATGTTGTAGTTTTTTTACTTCTGCCGACTTGAATGATGGACTAACTGAATGCCTCTTTGCCTAAACAACAGCTAGCACTGTTTAGTAACATGCCACACCACCATCATCCTCATCAGCATGATCGTCATCATCAAAAAAGCAACATTATTAACTGATTGTGTTGCATGTATGAAAAGTTTATATGGTTAATACATTTGGGATGGATGACTGTATGAGAGTTTCATGGTTCCATGTTCAATGTTAAAATAATGTTTTGTTTTGTTGTGTTTTCCTTAATTCCACACACAAACACTTAAACACTCTTTAATGCCTACGCACACCTTTTTAAATTGCAATTGCTGCATAAATCAGTTAAATAGCAGACAATAACAACAGCAACAACAACTACTACTACACTAATAGTGACTAACTTAAACGGGTGAGTGAGTGAATGAGTGAGTAAGTGAGTGAATGATCAGTTAGCTAGTTAGAGAGACTTTGTATGAGACAGACAGACAATTTTTAAATTAAACTTCAAAATAAAAGTAAAGAAGACGCAAAAGAAAAAAAAATAATTCACCAAGTGACTTGATGCCTCGCTGCCCCAGTGCTCCAAAGACTTAAAAAAAGAAGCAACAAAAACAACAAAAGAAAAAAAGAGAAATAAATAAAGGAAAACAACATTTTCAATAATTTATATAACGTCCGCATAGTTTTTTCCTCTTAAATCTGTTTGTCTGTCCTTCTCTCTCTACTTTTATATCATCGTAGATTTGTTTCCAGTTGTTGCTGATCTTGTTGTTGTTGGTGTATGCAAAAATGTCTATTGTCGCCAACATCTTCCTCTATGTAGAGGCAGCAACTATTCCTGCTAATTTTATACTTGTTCTTTCGCCCTATTAGAATTGTTAATTGTGTTAAACAAATATTTGGTTTTAACTTTTAGTCATTCTCTTTATGGTCCACACGCCAACAACTATTTCGTTTATTTGCCCCGATAAGTGGGTAAAATTTATTTGATTCAGTTTTAGTGTTTAAACTATAATTAACAGTTTTCTTGGCATTTTTTGTTTATCAGTTATTTGAATCGACATCTTTATTATGATAACAAATCGAAAAATTATGCAGACAGAAAAAAATGGAAATGACTTTAAAGCAGGAATTTTTCAGAATTAAAACATTGATTATTTTGTTGGAATATTTTAAGTTCAATTAAATGGAGCATCATTCTTTCACAAGACAATAATGATATAATCGCCTTTTCCTTCAGGCCTGGTTCGTCTTTTAAAATGATTCTTCTTGTGGATGAATATAGAAAACGTTAACAAAGAATAATCAGGCGATGGTCAGTTAGTATCTGCTCAGTTAGCACTTCTTGAGGAATAAAATTAGTTTTAATGATTTAATATATCGATCTGAATTTTCGATATTAAAATGTGGTCTTCTTATCTACTTCAAAAAAACATTGAAGACTCTTTCTGGCCCTCTCGACTTCGGCCGAATACAGTGAAAATCAATAAAGAAAAAACAGAGGATGGTCAGTTAGTGCCACCTTCTAACCTCCAGGAGAAAAATTGTGGAATGAAAATTTAAAAAGTTCCCCAACACATCACACAAAGAGGATGTAGTTGTAAAACTTCGCTACAGAGGATGGGACGAGAGCACAAAGACGCGACTGTGATACATAGAAGAAAATCTAAAGTTTTGGCTCCCGAAAAATTTCTCAATCATTCAATTAATTCAAGTAGTTAAGAGTGCTGCAATTTTTTTGATCATGGAAAGCCTCAAAATCGGTTATCAAGGTCCTTGTTATAGAGAAGAATAACTTTAATTTGTATCAGCTAATATCGTGCACGTTTACGACTTTGTTTAAGTAAACTTTCGTCAATATCAAAATCAGTGTCCTTGAAGAAACAAGTTGTCCCACTTAAAGCATTTCCATATTAAAGAAAACACTGCAGATTGAGTTTGAAAGTTGTCTTATCCAATGGCCTTATCTTCTTCCATGGGGAAGATTTATGTTTAGGGAAACTCTTTACAATCGCTATGAAATAATCTGATTTTAACCGACCAATCCAAATATGTGAACGATAGAATCACAAACACTGTATTCATTAGATCTACCAATTTGACTAAGAATTATATCATATCATATCCTCTGAACTAAATTGTTACAGATATATATATAAATGCTATGTGAGGCTATCCTGAATCTTTAGTACCTTCCACCACTGTCAATTTAAAAAAAAATTGAAGGAACATAGTGAAATGTCTCTTATAAAGACAAACCCGTGCCTTATTCGAAAATTTTGCAGACTGCAAAGTGTGTTGGCCAAGCGCTATTAATGTGCTAAAATTCGTTAGATTTCCTGTATTAGCGATTGAGACCCTGTCACATGTCCTAACCGAAAATTTTATAGTGAATAACGTTTATCATTTAAACGATAAATTCCATGAAGTTTAATGTGCCGTTTGGTCATAATTCATGTTTAAAATTATGGGTTTTAGAGGATTGTCTCTGATATCGGTCTACTAGTGTTTTTTTTCGATTTTGCAAAACTTCATTGAGCTATGTCCAGGACATAGCTACTTTATGGGATCTTAGATGATTTTTTGGCGTAAGAAACAAAAGGAAATTTGTGGTATAAAAATAATATCGATTCAGTAGTTAGGAAATTCCAGATTTTTTCTATTTTTTGAGACAAAACTTTGGTTTCATTACCTTGACTCTACAAAAATATATATTTTTTTGGTATAATATGGATTCCATGCCAAAAATACGATTCTGATCTCATTTGTTGTTCATTGCTCTCTTTAAATAAATCCTACACATTTTGAAACCTGGAACTTTGAACTTTGTCACCAGTTGGAATATTGCTCTTTTGTCATTCTTCAATCTTTTGCTATTGAGTGGGTTTCGTGTGGAGTATGAATAATTTATTGAACAAATTTCCTCAGCAAAAAATGATTAATAATTTTGAACTAAATAAAAAATGATGAAAATCGTATAATAAATCTTAATTATTATTTTTTGATCTATAAATTATTAATTGAGGCTGAGAAAAAAGAAAAGACTTTTAAATTTAAAAAAAAAAAAAAAATAATCAATTTATTTTTATTGAAATCTAAAGAATTAATTATTAAAGAATTTGTATGTTTGATGTAATAAAAATATTTACATACAAACTTATGTTTTACATAGAAAAATTAAATAATGCAGAAATTTATTAAAAATTGTAGCATGTTTTCAAGTCATTTACGTTAAATTCAAGTGCACATAAAATTAAACAAAAAAAAAATGAATCAAAATCAAGTCAAGGTATCAAACATCCATCCAACTGAACCAAAGCAACTAATATTAGTTGTAAGACATACTAACTTGCAACATACACAATATTGCAAACATGTTAACAAGTATTAATGTGAGTGTTTATAATATTAAAATATATGTGTTTATGTATGTGTCTGTATCTATTAGATATTTAGTATGTAAGTTAGTAAGTTAGTACGAGTATAATTTATAGTTGTTATTTCGTTTGTTCGTTTGTTTGGTTGGTTGTGTTCAACCAAGTTTAAGTCCAATGTAGCAATAAAGTGCAATGACTTACATACATTTTGCAACATTTATATATGAATGTATTTGCTTGTTTGTATGTCTCTACAAATACATTTATATACAACAGATACTTTCTGTTACAAACAAACTTACAAGATACAAGTAAAATTGTATAAAATTGTTGCCTGTTTTGAGTTGCTGAACATTATAAAGCCTGATGGTTTTGCCACAAAACAAATCTTAAATTTTATTTAGACATCGCGGTTTTATTTCTTAAACACAATTTCATCTGTCAATTATTTAATTTGATATTGTTCTTAACAATTCCAAAAATCATGCCATAAAATATATATTCCCTGGGAGCGAAATCGGTTACGACTTAAAGATGTTTTGATATGCTCAAGTTCTGATAATAAACATAAAGTCCACACGAATCTTGTAAGGGTTTTTCGCACATCATTGAACACGAAGGCAAAGCATTCGAACATTGCGCTGGTCTGGGTACACGGATACGGGTGTAAACAGGACAACTAAGAGGAAGATGGTTTGGCGAAAAGAGGGCGAACCTCACAGATGAATACACCAAACGTATGTGTGATATACCACTTGCCGCCTATAAGGAATAGCACAGAATAGAATGAATAATGAACAAACAAGTATGCTTACCAGGACGATATGGGCAAGATTGGATGGGTCTCGTACAAGATCTCAGGAACTATCTAGAGAGATACGACTGTTGCAAGTTTATTTGATGTACCAAATTGCAGCACTCTCCATCTATTATTTTTTACTTTAACTCCAGACATCAATCTACTTACCACTTCTTTTATACCTCTTTCCTTAAACTTCTTTACTTACAACTTCGCCTTCTCCTCAGCAACACTTTCTCTTTTCCGATTTACTTCCTTTTCAAGTAACACAAGGAGATCCCAGTAGTCAGCCTGATGACCAAAATTAACACAGTTACTATTTTTTTAATCCTTTACGCCGTAAAAACTGTTTTTTCCAGATGCTGCAAAGTTTCATCGGTCAAGAGAATTATAGTTAGGACGGGAATGTTTTGATTGGCCTAAATATCTAATTCACCAAATAGTTATTAATCTTTCTTGCAACACATGGCCGAGAGTTGCAGAATACGGTCTTTTGTATAATAAAAATAATACTAAACTCGTTTTTCTTTCAACTCCCATTCATATTGTCATCGGTACAGGTCATCTATGATAGTTTGATATTATTTTAATAGACCATGATAAAGAACACCCTTCAAATTTTTAAACCAGTGTAGCAAAAAGTGTCCGAGCGTTTTCATAATGAAAGATTTTACTCATCTTTCACTGCTCTTTGCAAATGAATTAACTATCTTCCTTTCTATCTTCCTTCTATCTTCCGTTTAAGTTTCATGTAATCATTCTGATTCTATCAAAATTTAGAACACAATTCGGTAGTAGCAAATCACTTAGCTTCGGCCATTATTTGGCTGGTTGGTCGGCTTTTGAATTGGTTCTGATCCCATCAAAATTGAGAATTATAGAAGACTAAGTATCTCATTATCCTTCATTTCGAAACTGTGCATCCTTTGTGATCAGCTCTTTCATAATATAATGCATAAAAAAGGACTTGATATGTGGATGGCATCAAAAGGTTTTCCTTTACGAATTGTACTTTAGAAGAGTGTAAATTAAAAATTCGCTTTAGTTAAGATCGTAAATTTTAAACACAAAGACGAAACGCTCGTTCTGTAATGCTTCTCTTCCATCAAAGTTTTTGACAATTCCACTTTACTGCCGATACGATCTCAATTTTCTAATGTTTACATGTTCCCTTTACACAGTTCCCTATCTAATACTTTTCACTCTGTAAACAGTGTAAAATATTCCCATGAAGATTTCCTTCACTTCATTCTTAAATTGACAAAGATTTTCAGTTTAAGGGAACCTCAAGGTTTTTCATGTTCACTTAAGATCTTTTACTTTTTCATTCTTTTTTCTCCAAATATCTTCAGCAACATTTGTAATTCTTTCCAAACAATTTTTCTTTATCGCGATTATTTTTTTCTCCGCCAAAATAAGTGGATGTAACTTCTTTTTCATTGTACTTGCATGAAAGGAGCAAAACAGAAGAAAACAAAACATTACACACGATCGTAATAATGATGTTGATATTGACGATAATCATGATCATGGCGTAAAAGATGATTGTGTTTGCGCATGTGCAAAAATCTTATATAATGTAACGTAACTTAACGCTGCATGGTTACGTTGATAATACAACAATTACATTACAACATACAACAACACTTGTAGACAAACAAGTACTTTTTTTTTTGGCCGGCAACATGTGGAAAAAAAGATAAATAAAAAGAGGAAAATCTAATAAAATGTATAGAAGAGAAAAGAGAGAGAAAATAAAATATCTTTATAGAGACTTTTTCTATTTTGCCATAACTAAAGAACCATGATGATGAGTGTGCAGTGATAATAATAAGCAACAGTGTGATGTGAGATCGTAATGATGTTGGCTGACATAAGCGTAGGGAATTTTGGGGGAAGATAATTTCATTACCTTTAAATCAAAATTTTAATATTCATTTAAAATATTATATGAATGAAAATGAATTCCAGATTATTTTTGTCAGCATTATCGACCAAATTGTTTCAGCAAATCGGGTGTGTAGAACATATTGGCGCATTAGGAATGTTGTGGTTTTCCTGCTGGGACACCAACTTGACTCAAATGCTTTATATTAAGACCAGTTTAGATTCGATCCTAGAGATCTAAAATGATATTACGGATTCAGACCTTTCTCTGCTTCAATTAATGAGAACCAGGTTTTACTCTTTTGTATCAATTTTATTTTCAAAACATCAATCAAGGTACTTTTTTCAAAGCAATTTTTGATCCTCCATAAAATATGTCAATAAGTGAAAGAAGTATTCATGTAGATTGGAATATTTGGGGCATATTTGGTGTAGGGTTTTCCCAATAAGCGAATTTGCAAAATTCTTTGTACTGTAAATCAATGAGGTGATTTTTCATTGAAAATAAACGTCTTTTAGCATCCTTAAAGTTCAAATTACATGGATCCAAGTTCTTTATTTTTCAACTAATACACTGGTCCGGAAATAGTTCATAGAGGAATTACTTCAATTCATCGATTTTAGAGAGTTACGGAGGCAAGCGTGCTTTATTAGATTAAGTTTCGCTTCCTCGGTCGAGTTTTCTAGATAGTTGGAAAGATAATATTTTCTGAATAACTGGAAGCAGTTGTCGAAAACTGCAGTTGTCAAAAAAAGCAAATTCCTCATTTTCCAAGGAGGGTTTCGGAAAGATCCTTAAAATGAAAAAAAAGATCTGTCTTCAAAATATTATTCACCTGTTTCCAATAACGAAAATAAGAAACTAGAATATGTCTCCATTCATAGATTAAAATACGGTCATACAAGTAAACATACGTGCAATCAGGGACAGCATAGTTAGGCCTACGGAAAACTTTATCGATTTGGCAAACAGAAATCATTATGTATTCACCGACTGCCAAAGGCCAATCTGGACATTTGAATCCACTGTCATGGATAGCAAATATATCACGGTAAGTGGCGATGTGTACAGTATCACATGGTACCTGGTCATAAAGGATATTTAGACGCAGGCAAATTGGCTAACATGTCCAGATTTTTGCCGATAGTTAGCTAAGAGATCAGATGACATTCCATTTTATGACAATATCTTAATCGAATAGGTTCTACCAACCACCGATCAAACATCTCTTTTTGTCCACCTTTTGCAAACCAAAGATCCTAAAATTGTATGAGAGACACTTAAAGACGTCAAATAGAGGAAATTGATATATTAGGGACATGAAACAAAATTAACTTATGGTTGGTACTTATCTATTTTTCTTACCTAAATGGTGAGCGCACAGATGGCAAAGGTAAGAGAATGTAAGGGTCCTATACTCAACCAACATGTCTACCATTTCAGAAGCTGCTAATGACGTTGAAGGATTTTAGCTACTGAACCAAACATGTTTTATCAAATTCTGTTGCCTTGCTTTGTCGAAGGTAGACATTATAATGATATTTGCCAGGATACCCAGGATACTTTGTATTTTAAGTTTATTTTTTATGGTTTATTCAAAATTTAGATTCCCTTTTGCCATACTATATTGTTTGGGATCTATGGCAGTAAATACCAGTAGAAACCCTAACACTACTACACTGTTTGGGATCTATGGCAGTAAATACCAGTAGAAACCCTAACACTACTACTAGGTTAAGACTGTTTTGCCTGTATACGGCTGCTATCGAAGCTATTACAAACTTGCAAATACATTTTAAATTCATGTTAACGAGTTAAATTCATATCTGATTTTACAACAAAAAAATATGTAACGAATTACTTCGTTACAACATATTTTTGCTCGGTTGCAGTAATAAAATTTGGAGTCACACCCCAATAATGATCATGGTTCTTCTTCTTGGTTTTGAAGTTTTTAAAATTGTTTAACTAAGAAAAATTTTTCCAGTCATGGATACTTCTCACTTCTTTCCATGAGAAGCATGTCTTCGATTCAGCATCTAGAAAGAGTCTTCTTATTCTTTTAAACAGACTATTTAATAGATGACAAGATTTCTTCTTTAAAAGATCAGCACATTAATAAATTTTAAAGTCCTCGATCAGTACATATACTGAAGTTTTTTATGGGCAATTAGAGGGATTCAGTTATTGATCTATAGTTGTGTGTAACTGATCTGTATCTGAGAAGGTTCTAAACATTGTCGGGTAATGGTTAATCAAAATTAAATAAACGCTAAATTACTTCAACTATGATCATTTTCCCTTCATACCTTTACCCCATGTCCCTGCTTCTATTTAACAGGCTCTTTTCTCTCTGCCTCCTTCTCCATAATCAATTTCCAATTTCAACGCTCTTGACATCAAGTGTTAGAATTCATGTTTGGCGCTTTTTTTTCTGCCGATACCTGTTCCTTGTGTTTGTATGTGTATATGATTTCAAAAATTTGTTTTATTTTATTCGTTTTCTTTTGATATTTTCCTACAAATCTTGTTTTCTTCCACCATCATGACGTTTAATCATTGTTTCCCCTCTCATTCATTTCATCTTATCAAACATTTCATTTTCGTAAGCTTAAAGAAATCGCATAAATAAATGTGAAAATGAACAAGTGTTTTGTCGTTTCTTTGCTTATTCCTCTTTCTTTAATGGATTTGTTTCCTCTGAGATCATAAAGGATTTTTCCATTATAAAATCTAAACACCCGGTTAACATCTAAGAGTCTTTACATCCATGGACAGAGGTGATGATAAGTTTGCATTTCGATATTTCGTTTTACGTGTGTAACATTATTATAGTTATTATTTTTTCTACTTCTACTACTTCTTCTTCTACTTCTATTTCTATCAATAATCTATGAACTTCGCTTTTTTGTTCAAATTCTGTACAATTTGTAAATTATATTCTATTTATAGTTAGTGATAGTAATTTCATGATCATAATGATGACCATTTCCATGACGTTTGGTTTAGTTTGGTTTGGTTGATGTCTGTCTTTCAGTCATTCGTATTTACCTGCTGCCAGTTCTGTCTTATCTTTATATGTTCTGTTTTTTCCTGTACTTCATCTTCTTTTTCTTTTAAGCTCTGGAGAATTGCTTCATTAAGTTTGCTATTTTCTAATCATAGTTGTGTGTAAGCATAAGTGTGTGTGTGTGTGTGTGTCTGTATGTGTATTTATGGTTTTGGGTCACTAATTGATTTAGTATCGTATGTCAAAATATGTCTGTAACTCTGATCACCGGTTTTCTAATCAATATATCCATTTTCGTATGATTTGCTATTATTGTTTCATATTTTGATGTAATTTATGGTTTAATCGTTTTAAGTGCATTTTATGTTTGTCTCTCTTTCAAATGACATTTGTCGTTGTTGTATTTTGTCATTAAGTGGTGCATTCAGTTTTGAAATTTATTGTTAAATTAATTATTGTTGAAGTCGATCGGGGGGATTCAGACAATTTATTTGTTCTGGTTTTATTTATTTTAGAATATTTTTTGTTTAATGCTGAACTTATGGAATCCAATTTTGAGTTGAATTAAATAAAGATTCGCTAAAATTAATATTTTTGGATAAATAATGTTTTCCCAAGTCCGAACTATTTGGTGCGAAAAGTTAATGGCAACAAGGTTAAACAAGTAAGAATTCTTTATTCGACTATGCCAGATTTTCAATACCCTCAATCATAAATGCGTGTGAAATTAATACATTATGTTTCGTACATACACACACACACATACCCTCCCAAACGCATATATAAAAGTTTTTCTTAAATGTAACACAAAGACATTTAATGAGTCAGAAAATTTGTAAAAATTTGACTATAATTTTTCATACTGAACTGATTTTAGTAAATAGAACGGTAATGAAGTATTCGTTCTAATTTGTCAATTTAAAATTGAAAATTTTACGAAAGTTGCTCGCTTGAACTTATCGTTCTATATCCTTTAATATATTGAGCCGATATTGTTGGTTTTAAATAGGAAACTTCTCTGGACAATAAAAACTCAGACCAAGTTTCATTGAGTTCTGTCAATTTTTGTGGTTGTGAGCGTGCCAACAACAGACAGCAGCCGAACTAAGCAAAGTCGATTCAGATTTTAATTTGATGCAAGAATATATTTACATTATGGGGTCTGAAATGATCTCTTCTTAACAATTCGTTAATCTACTTTTTGTACTACTTGCGATGGTGGAGGCTATAAAAAGATACGAAGCTAAAAAAGTTTCTGACTTTTTGATTTAGATGAACAGTTATTCTTAGTGAACCGGCGGGAGGGGGTGGGACCTCCAAAATTTGTCTACTGTATTTCTTGCAAAGATCATACATTTACTTTTATTTTACTAATTTCTATTACAGTGCTAATTTGTGTGTTAGATTCAAGACCTTTAAACTGACATTTGGAAGGGGTTTGTATGGGGCAAATAATGGATCGATTCTCATACAATTTGGCAAATCAAATTGTGACAAATTTCGTAAAAATCGATTTATATTAAGATTTTTTTTAATTTAAACTCCCATTCCGGGAGAAACATTTTTTGGCATGATAAAACAATGGACCCAACATCTCCTTTTTTAATAAGCATTGTTCTTGAGCCATTTTTTATTTTTTTTAGTTTCGTAATAAAATATCGCATTATTGATCGAATGCTCTTAGAGAAACTTTAAAAACTTTTATAAATTTTTTAATCACATTCTTTTACTAAAAACCTCAATTTTCCACCTCTCAAAAAATTGTATTTTTCTTAAAAATTTCTCAAAATAGACAAATAATTATAATGAAAAGAAAGTTCATTATGTCCAACCTCTGAACTTGTCCAGTAAACCAAAATCCAAAGAAAACATATAATGGCAAATTTTGTTCCCATCAAAAAATCTTAATTAAAAAAAAAGTATTTGCATAAAACTTCATCTACGACTTCTGGCCAAACCTCAGCAAATACTGAAACGGACAAGAAAATAAAAAAATCCATTATCTATTAACGAAGAGGAATCAAAAAAAAAAACTATAAAAAATTCATATTTGAATAAGTACGCATCGATGTTGAATGTTGCCTCTCAAGCGTGTTTAATCTTAAGACAGATTTTTGAAAAATTTAAGTGCCAAACATTAGTCTTGGTAACACCCTCAATGCAAACACTCTTCTTCCTCTTCCATTCCCCTATTGAAAAAGTCTTCAAATTAACTTCAAAAACCAAAAGTAAATAATGAAGTAGAGGATGAAAAGAAAGATGATGCAAAAAAAAAAAGAAAAAATACAGGGAATTGACTACCACATGTGGTGATTGTATATTTAGGCAACCAAGAACTGATTACAAAAGGAAAAGAAAGTCTGACTGTTGATGATGAGCAAGTGACTAACTAAATGCCTGTCTTTCTGACTGGTTGCTTGCCTCAGGGGTGTGCCACACGTTGATGAGGAATGACAAAAAAAAAACATAACAAAAACACATACTAAAATACACACTTAAAATGATACTTACAACATTGTAAATTCCATAAACGTTTATTTTTAGTATTTAAAATGATGTAAAATTAAGCATCACACACACATACACACACTTACATATACCACAAGGCTACACAACATAAAATATGAATAAATGAGTAAATAATGTAAACAAGTGTCAGGCATTGGGTCATAAGATTTTTTAGCCGTTTTTAATCTATTAATGGAATGTCATAAACCAAAAAAATGTGTAAAGTTACACCATCACACAACCAAAGCAACCAAGACGTGCAGCAAGCACAATGTCAATCTAATGCACAGTGGGCAAAATAATTTTTAAAACCCATAAGAAGTTGAGGTATTATGCGTTTGTGCTGATTTTTGTAGCATCAGTAGAAAAAGTAATGTAACGCCCAAGTTTAAGGAGGCCGTTCGGTTCAAAATCACTTTCTGGCCCAATTTAACGATGTCCAACCGTCTGTCCTATGTAAAAGATGTGAACATTCTACAAGTCGCTTCCATGTAGACCCCATTCTGAAAATGAATTTTAAATGCATAAATTTCAAAAAATTTCAGTGTTGTGATGATGTATCGTTTTTGTTAATATCTTTACAATCAGACAACACCAAAACCAAAATTTGCTGGAATTGGTTCATAATTTCCGACAGCCATCATCAAACTTCCGGAAATCACCTCAAACATCAAGGGAATAACACAAATCATATCAGATTCCAGGTCGGTCTTAACTGCCTATTACATTGTAGCTTCATTTACAGCAACAATGCTGTGTTTATATACAAAAATTGTGCATCCAGAAAACCTAAAGTACTATGTCCAGACCCTCACGAACTTGACCCAACTTTTTTTTTAACAAAATTTTGAATTTAACATTTATTTCAAAATCACAAAGCCTGAATCTTGCTCACGATTTTTTCTAGATATTTTTACTTATTTTTAAAAATTTTTGATAATTTTAGAAAGGACTCAAAGAACAAAATAAGGTCCAAACTCCGAAATTTATAATGCTATTTTCTATTCCTATTATTATGTATTTGAAATTTCATGGAAATCCATCCAGCCGATCAAAAGTTATAGATTCATTTCCAAAAAAAATATCGATTCTGTCCCATTGTATAATGTTATTCTAATGTTATCTCAACTTACTCAATTAAAATTATATATTCAACTCTTATACAGACACATAGACGAAGGAACAGACGGACGGACATTCATTTAATAGGTAAACAAATCATTTGCTTATATTTTGATGACCAAGAAAAGTAGGGATTTTGTTTTACCAAGAATTTTTAATGACTCCTTATGACAAACTAAATATTAGACAAAAATTATATGAACATAAAATAAAAAATGACGCCACTTACTGTGCGCATATGCTGCGCATGCGCAGCATACTATTTTTTTCATTTACAACATTTTCGGTATTATGTCGCCCATGTGTGTGTGCGTGTATGTTTGTGTGTGTCCATTTAACTAAGTGCTCAGCACAAGTTGTTAGTATGACATAAAATATGACATTTATTTTATTATTATTTTATTTTTGCATAACAGCAGGTTGTTATCTTCTAGAAGATCTTACAGAGATAAGCTACAATTACATGGAAGCAAACATGGAAGTTTGTTTTTATTTGTGGAAATTTATTATTATGATTTTCTTTTATCGTTTGAATTTCATATGTAAAATTTAGTTTTTCATTAGATTTATGACAATTGTGAAAAGGTGAAATGGGAAACGTAAGTATTTCTGAATTTTATGAATAATTTTAAGAATCTTAAAGATCTGTTTTGGGGTTTAGAATTAAATTGAAAAAATAATAATAAATAATTAAAAATATATTGATGGGAATTTGTATTGATTGGTTGATAGATATAGATTGAGAAGTTTAAGCACTTTTACAACAAAACTTTTGAACCGAGTTTTATTTCATATATTTTATTAATACTCACATTTATTAGAGATCAGGTAAGAAGTTACCCCTTCCCATTATCGCATCCATCCTACATTTTGTCCAGTAAAAATGTAATTGAGATGAAATCTTGTTACTCTCACTAGAGATGAGCGTGATTGTTGATTAACGCCGTAAGCGTTATAGTTCTTAAGATATTTCCTAATTAAAATTATTATTGTATGGGGGTTACTACTACCCCTGATCCTATCCATTCCCGCTGATATAGTTCATTACAAATCTCGAATAATGACGTAGTTAAAAGTGAATGTAGCAAAATTTTTCTGTATGTACAATTTTTTTTGTAAACGACCGTATTTCTCAGGAAACTTTTTTGAAAATGATAGTATTTTCACTACACAGCACACTTTTTTGTAAACAACCGTATTTTCAGTACACAGCACACTTTTTTGCAAACAGCCGTATTTTGTATACACAGCATACTTTTTTGCAAACGACCGTATTATCACCACACAGCACACTTTTCTGTTAACACCCATATTTTTTGTCACAGCACGCTTTTTTGCAAACAGCCATATTTTCACTACTCAGCACACTTTATTGCAAACGACCTTTTTTTGAGTACACAGCACACTTTTTTGCAAACGACCGTATTTTGAGTACACAGCACACTTTTTTGCAAACGACCGTATTTTGAGTACACAGCACACTTTTCTGCAAACGACCGTATTTTGAGTACACAGCACACTTTTCTGTTAACGCAAATATTTTTTCGTCACAGCACACTTCGTGCAAACAACCATATTTCCACTACACAGCACACATTTCTGTTAACGCCCGTATTTTTTCATCACGCCACACGTTTTTTGCAAGCAACCATTTTTACTAGCAGGTCACAGTTTTTAAGAAACTTTGGCATGTGACTTAGGACGGTGCCTATTGAAAATTATGAAAATGCATGATATATTTAAAGAATGTCACAAATTATACGTGGATCGGTCCATTATTTCTTAAAATATACGAGGGACGAGCATTTATATTTCTTTATTACAATTTTTAATTAACATTGGGGGCGTAGTGAATTACTGTAGTACCTGACCGACTATAACATTTTTACTTGTTTCTACTAATCTTTAAAGGAAAATCTGTGATTTTGATTCAGGTGCTTAAAAAAGTCAACAGACTTCAAATCTTGAGTCAATTGAACTTTGTAGCATATAAATTGATATCTTTATTCAAAATTTGTAATAGTGATGTTCGTCAGATGCTGAAATTTCATCCGATTATTCTTATCAAATAAATAAAAAAAATTTACAAAAAGAGCAGATCGAATAATTCAACGCTCATGTAATATGTGATCGTGCATTGTTGGTGCACTTTTTCATAATTGATGAACAGGGTTTTATATATGGTCAGATTTTTTAAATATTTAATCTTATGTTGAATAGAAGTTTAGAATTCAAAAATATGCAAAAAAGACTGCAAATATGATACGCCCAATTTGAGATAATTTCACTTAAATTAGAAAAGAACAATACTTCAAATTCTCTAAAGCTTAAAGCGGTAGGCAGCTTTCGTTTAAAGAGTACTATAGTCTCGGAAATTTTGAAAGAAGATTTTGAAATTGTTTTAAAAATGTAACTGAAACAGATATCAAATTTCTAGTGAATGGGTTTCGAAGGAGGAACTAAACCCCATACAGTTCCAATTGGAATTCATTGATGCTTTGTCTTGAGTCCTCGAGTTCAAAAAAGACTATAGAAAAGAGACGAATTCCAACATGGAGACTTGAAGTCAAATTTAAGAAATATTTATTTTGGATTATGAATTGATCAGTGATTTGACCTCTAGAAAAAATAACCGTTTTTAATATTTTAATTTCATAGACCTTGTACTTATTAAACATTACTGTTTTTTTCCTTCTACAAATTAAAGTTTAAATAAAAGTAAAAGAAAATAAAATAAAATCAGTTATTTTCTCTTTTTGGTTCATTTTCCTATATCTAGAGTAAATTCACAATACCGCTTTTCCTATGATTTATAAATAACTGACACTTTAAAACCGCTATTGTTTCAATCGCAATATGAAAACGGTTATTATTCACTAAGTCGCAAAATTTAATTCGTGAAACAGTTTCTTTTTTTCCCGATTTCAAAATGGATTTCGAAAAAAAAAATATGAAAATAAGCAAAAGTGTAAGAAATAAAATAAAAATCAATAATAAAATCTTATTAATCTTCCGTAATTCTGGAAATAGAAAGAAATAGGAAGTTGAAGAAAAGAAATAATTGTTATTAAAGTTTAAGAAAAGAAAAAGAAATATTAATCTGATAGATGAGGAAGAAGTAAGTTGAGATTATTAAAGAAATCTGTTTAATTCCCATGACCAGCTATAGGAATATAATTATTTTTTACTTCATGAATAAATGTAAATTTTTACAAAAATATTTAAAATAGAATTATAGTATTTACACCCTACACCACCATAGATGGATGGGGTGTTATGAGTTTATGCATAATGTTTGTAACGCACAGATAAAATGGTACTACACCCAGTTCGAAGTATAACCATCTATTAAGAATCACACTCTGAGTCGATTTAACAATGTCAAACCGTTCGTCCCCTTGTCTGTCCGTGTTAACATTATGAACACTCTATAGGTTTTAGAGTGTTTCGGTTTTTTACCGATTAAAAACACTTTTATCGTCAACACTACATATGCCCTTTGGTACAGCATATAAGTATTACTTCTCAGGGCTAGATAGGAATTATGCGTCTTCTAAATCAGCTACCTTCTTTTTCTCCTCTTTCTCCTTCCATCTTTTCACTCCAATGCCAGTAACAGGGTTACCTGCAAAATTAAATCTTACTTTATTCCATACTTAGTTTGCTATATAATCAGAAGCAATTGACAATTTTATTTTCTAAATCACGTCTAAAACACCTGAACCTAATGCATTCAAATGCTACTGTTATGTATCCTCTTATGCTAAACACAACCCCTTCTGAAGAGGTATTTTCTAAATACTTCATGGTCACTCCGAACCTGCGTAAGATGAAAGTCATGTTTATGTTTGATGCACATTATTTATCTGGTATTAATCGATAAGTTAATCGTCCATTTGGAAAGCTTTGCCACCGGTTTCTTTCTCTCTTAGCTTTCTCTTCTTCCTATTGCCTTCTAAATTTGTCTTTATCCATAACATCTATATCGACTGCAGCCAAATTCTGTGGAATCATACCGGCAATCACATATACAGCGTCTAGTGATGTCGTCCTAGAGCTGCAGCATACCCTTAGAAGCAAAACCGAAATCTTAATAACGCTCGCTTAAATGCGCTACGCACATTACAATTTTCTTTTTCATTCTGGAAATGAGTATACGTTTATTCTGCTTTAGTGTACCGAAATAAGACTTGATCCTGCTTAGTGAACCATTTACTAACGACCACTTTTTAAATGCACATTTCATATGGGACTTAAAATTAATTTTATCGTCTTTCTTTACTTCTAAATATTTTATTGGTGGACTGTATGTTCACTCTTCCAACTATCATTTTTAATTACACTCTTTTCCTTCGACTACTATATAATACTGGCTCTTTCTTTTGATCTGCAAGCTAAAGTACTGATTAATTCGACCAATTGTTTATGATCCTAATTTTTTAACGATCCTATATGTCTTCTTCCTGAACTATTAAATGCGTTTTTTGGAAGTGCAATATTTCTCCTTGTACCCCTCTGTCTTCTTGCAGAACATATTCTGTCTTTACGAGATTCCCTAGAACCTTTCAACTGCTGAAAGTAGTCTATTATATATAACATCCCCAAAGCTTTCCCAAATATATATGCACTAGACAAATAGATCTGTAAAATGAACGCTGTCCAAGTTTTTTTTTCCAGATTTTAGTAACAATACCAGTTTGTGCTTTTTCCAAAACTTGGAAAATTGTTATGTAGAAGATATCTCTGGTCTATTTCTTATAACCAGTTTTAAAAGCACCAGGAATGTCATCCTGATGCTTTGCGTTTGGTATTCTTCAGAAGATTCATATAACGCTTGAACGTAATGAATTCCTGACATAACTGCCATATTGAAAAAAGGATTCTTAGATTCATAAATCTTTTTTTGAGATCTCATATATTTTAAGATACCAAGTAGGGTATTACTATAGTCACTTTAAGTCACTTAGAATTTATTAATTTTTTATAAAATCACGACTTAAACATTTTAATGTTATTGCGGCAATAAAAAACAATTATTAGTACGAGTACTTGGACTTATCTTACAAGTAAAGATACGAATAAGAAGAAGAATGTAAGAAAAAATGTTCAATTATTTGAAAATTATTAAAACACGCACTTGTTTCCCACCTTTCGCAAACAACTTATCTTAAATACCCTGCAGTTCTGGTAAGAATATCTACAATATTCCTAAAATGTATTTGTCTCCAAATATTAGGGATTTCTAAAAATAAAATCCATTATTGGTCTTAAGTGATATCTTGACATAGGAAATTTATAGATATGAGTCAAACATCGGTATATCAGAACTGTGGGGTTTCAATGCGTAGCCCATGTTGGTGTATTTTCTTTATAAAATTTGAATTTTTTTGTCGGTTACTAAACACTTTAAATTGACCGTTATTTAATAAGGATTTTTTTCATTACAATTCTATTCTGTAACTTTTGCACATTTTTACGTTGTTGTAGTTATTTTTATTAAGTCTTCTTTTATTTTTGTGTAACTTTTCTATAGTTTTTTTTTCAATTTTGTTATAAATTTCTATAAAAATCGATTTTTGTATTTGTAAAGTTTCATGTTCGCACAGCAGTTTTCCTACAGAAGAGACATGAAAATAGAGTGTAAAAGAAATAAAATTCAGGTGTTGTTGCAAGAAGAAGTTGCAACAAGAAAATTGCGATGCGTATTTGCTGAAGATTTCAAATAAAAATTGACGTCAAAAGGCGCCTAAATAAAAAACTGAAACCTTAAGAAAAACGTGCCTTGAATGAAATAATGCGTAAAAGACCTTAAAAAGAAGAAATACCTGGAGAGTATTAGAAATCAATGAAAAATAGATTAAGAATTCAGGATAAGATAAATATTGAGTTATAAATCAATCACATTTTTATAAAATGAAACTAAGAGATTGTCATATAATCAGCAATCAATCAATCGACCTAAAGGTACAAAAATTTCAAGTTTTATTCCAACCTCAAACTCCTGTTTATTTTAAGTCCCTTTGTCGCCTATAATATCAGCGAAAAGCTAAATTTAAAATATTAGAAATATATTTTTCCCTCAGTGTATTTTTATTATTTTCTAGAAATCACACTTGTTCTCCTATTAAATTGCGCACACGATTCATTTTGTGAAAAAAAAACAAAAACAATTACAAAATCATACAATGAACACTTTCAACCGATTCAAAGTATTTCAAAACTTTTATAACGCAATATCTTCAATATTTCATTCTATTTCAATTAGCATGCAATAAATGTGGCATGCAACACTATTAGTTGTAGTTGTGTGCACTCTAATGTGTGAGTGTTAAATCGAATGTGAAATTTTAGATAAAAAATCTGCTAAAATTAAGTTGATTGTTAAAAGAGCTAAGAACTGATGTAGAGAATAATTTTCAGACCATCATAGGCTATAGGCAGGACCATACTTCCTCCTAAAACTGAACTGTGACTTTATCGCGCCATAAACTTAAATGCAGACTCAGAAATTATATATAATATGTACTGAACTATAGACTATTCTATACCCATATTGACTAAGTTATTGTTTTTTCTATTATCGATGCTCTACCCTACATTCCTCTATCCTGCTACTTTTAAGGGCACCTTTCGACTCAGAATTACTTTCTGAGTCAATTTAACGATATCCGAAGTTCACCTCGTGAACATTGCATGTACTAATATTTTTGCCTAATGATGATGGCTATTAAAATTTGTTATAAGGGGTTCATTGTTTAACTGGTCCAAACAAATGTTCTCCCTGCATTGGGAGTTTAAGTTTATAAAATTCCTAAATATAAAACTATTTTAAGAAATTTGTCACAAATGAGTCAAATCACTTTGAAGGGCTTAAATATAACGATTGAGTTGGTATTGTTACAGTGGTCGGTCCATAATTTCTTCTACCGTCCATACAAACCTCCAAATCTTTATGTCATAATAATGTACTGCTCATTTAAGCATAAATGAGAGAATAAAATTATAAGGATCGAGCTTGACCAACTATAGCATACTTACTTGTTTTGGAAATAAGTCTGTAACTCTTGATTCTCTAGATGAATTTTTATTAAAATGAACGCTACTCTAGTAGAGGAGTGTAGCATTACAAATTTAGGAGTATGAACCGCATAAGACTTTCGTGCAGTTATAGGGATGTTAGGTGGGAGACCTCGAAATAATTCATCAATAAAAACGATTTAAGTCAATATATATGTATATAGCTTTGCTATATACATGACTATAGGCTATGCTATAGACTTAAATATTGGCTGCGATAAGGCTTACATTAGGGCTGAACAATAGATAAGAAACTGTATTGTAGCCACAATATAAATTTCAATAATTGTTAAGCTATGGACTGTAACATTAGCTATTAAATATTCTGGTTTTTAGACTATACAAAAGACATTTGCCTAGCAAAGGCTATGCTATTTCAAAAACTTAACTAGTACCTAAGACTAATTATAAGTTGGGCTGATTGCAGACAGAGCATATATACTAACATATATTGAAAAACAAAATTGAGGGTAAGACTAAACTGTATATTGGAATGACTATAAAATGTAGTAATTGTAGACAAGATTACATTAGACTAAACTCTGAACGATATATTAGACTGGCCTCTATGCCATTAATTACCGCCGAAGCTAAGCAATACAGTATTTATTTTAAAACCCTCTACCACCACAAGTCTCTTTCTGTTTTAAACAACAAAAAGGAATCATTAAATACTTCATAGAGTATATATGACCTTGCTATATATAAAAATCTGATGCGATTTACCTATGTCCTGCTATCAGTCCACACAATTCTCTAAAAAATGGTTTTAGCTTAGTAAGTTGATTATTATCTTTTGAAAAACGCTCTTAAAAATCTTAAATATTAGTTCTGTACAAAAAGGTTAAAGACCGATATCTGAGACAACCTGTAATTCCTACAAATAATTTTGTATTTCTTAATAAAAAACAAAACAATTTGTTCCATTATATACAACTATATACATATATTACCAAGATCGGAATAGAAAAAAATTATATCCAAAATTATGCTCCATTTTATGATTCTCCATTAGGGTGTGTGTATGTATTTGTTTATAGATGTATTGGGGTGTATGTGACATAATACACATGTGGTGGAATCATAACATCCTGACTTATTTGATATCTGTTGAGTTTCGGCTAAGAATATCTGTAAACTTAGTAGAGATTGGAGGTGTAAAAACTTAACTGAGTATTTAAGGTAAAAGAGTATATGATCAATTGGACTCTACCCAGGAATATTGTAATGTTTATAGGCCATTTTAAACAATTTAAAATCCTACCACTATTGCACAATTACTTTCCCATTCAAAATTCTCAATACACCTGATACCTCTATGCAGTCAATTCATAGAAAATTCTCAAAACATCTCGTGTTTCTTTCAAATATCAACAAATACATGAAATCTATTCCTCTAAACCAGGTTTGAATTACATGTAACAAGGCAGAGGCCAACTCATGCCAATCTTCATAATGTCATGCTGGGTTCCTAAAGAGATTGAAAAATGAAAAGGATGCAGCACTTACTTTTTATGGACGTGCTTATTGTGCGTTTTGTTGGCCAAAGAAAAAAAAATTGCCTAAAACAATAAAATTTGAATAACTTAAAGTCTGTCCGTCAAGTCTTACTGGCAGTGGCCGAAGAAAGCCAAGAATTATAAAGTGAAGATGATTATGATGATGATGATGAGAAGGAATATGATGCTTATGATGATGGAATTGTTAAGATATTTTGCGTTTCTTTTGTTAGAAACTTAAAAATTCGTATAAAATCAAGAAAACATAAATCGGGAATTGTTTTAAGAAAACATTAAATCAAATACTGCCTCATGATCATTATGATGATGATGATGATCATAAATTATAGCTTTGACAATCAAATGTCTTATCATCTTTCTTGTGGATTTAAATTCATCCTTTTTCTTTTTGTTCGAATAAAATTTTGGGAAGTAGTAAAAGTTGTTATACAAGAAAATTTATTGAGATTTTAAAAGAATTTTATAAATAAAATTTCTAATAACGAAAATAAATAAATAAAATAATTTTATTAATATATAATGGAAAAAGCAACAACAAATATTATGTTTAAATTTGCATGAAAAGATCAGTAAGATGAGATGATCTTTAGTTAAATATGAATTTATTTTCTAAGATTATTTAGTTAACAAGTAATTTTGAATTAATAAAAAATCCTTAAAGATCCAATTAACTTGATCAGAGATCTTTTTGTAAATTCAAGTTTAGAATATTTTTTTCCGAATTTTAATTCGATTTGCTTGATCTGTTATTATTATATTGACTTAATTTTTATATTAACATAATAATATTTGCAAATCAAATACTTGATCCATTAATAGACAAATGAGCAATTTGAAGTTTTATTGGTTCAAAAATTACCATAACAAATAAAGAAGATCTTTTGTTTGATCGGCATGTCGCGTCATCTTACAGAAGTTAATAGTCTCATTTTAAGTGTTTTTAAATTGGTCGATCTATTTAATGTTACTGTTGATTATAGTGAATTATGGGCATTACATTATGTAGGTGTGGTTCCTTGATATACATAACGATTGTCAGAGTAGTAGCTGATATATAATGGAATTGTTAATATTTACAGAACTACTGAATAAATGGCATTATTAAGCAGATAACAGAATATGTAATATCGAACTGAATACAATATATCAGAATATAAACTAATCTGGAGATCAGATAATAAACTGATCTTCGGATCTATAAATATTATAGATCCGAATAGAGTCAAAAAGCAGTATAAATTATGGGCAATGATAGTCGCTAGGTTGCAATACATAGAAAACCACAGTTGAAAAATTATAGGTCAAAATTGATCTATATATTCGGGCCGGAATAGTTTTTTATACTCTACACCACCATATATAGTGGGGGTATTATGTCTTTTTACTAATGTTAATAACATACAGAAAAAAATTGTTGAACACTTATCTATAAGTATACCGTTCGACTCAGAACCGATTTAGTCGACTTAACGTTGTGCGTTCGTTTTTCCGTCTCATTTGTCATTTTATAACTCTCAATAAGACATTTAAAAAGCTTATTTACATTTATTATTTCCAACTTTTACTATTCTGCAAGATCTTGTGTAAATTGTTTATATTTATATCTATAATTTTTAGCCCGATCTTGTTCACATTTTTTGTTTGGATTGAAGCCCAAAAGTATTTTTTCAAATAAAAAATTGATATCTTTATGTATTTTAAAAATTTCGCCAAAGACTGGAAGATGGTATTGTATGAGATATCCGATATATCGGATATCGGTATACGTAACTTATAGGGGTCTTTTGATTTATTTAAGAATCTATTCTTTCCTATTGTGGACTATAGCTTACGTAAACTATAAGCTACGTTATAGACTTGAATATAGGTTGAAAATTGAACTAAAGCTGGAAAAGAAAGTATGGCAGTTCAAATACTAAATTATTGGTCAGACTATCGGTCATCTAGACTATAAGTCGGGTTATAATTTGTACTATAAAGACCATTACATTTTAGGCCATATTATAGACTAAAAACAGAATAGAATAAGGTGAAAATATATAACTAAAGGCTTCGTTTAGATAGGTCGCGACCAAGTCAGAATTATACTCTGATTATAAACCACAAAATAAGCCAGTATTTTAATTATAAATCAAATTTATATTGCAGTTCATAAACTAAATTATAGGTCTGACTCTAAGACATCAAGTCTATTAGTAGGTATTTTAACTGTACCATAAATGAGACGATTAGTCAGATTATTACTCAGACTATATGTTACATAAATAAGACTATGTTAAGGTTAAAACCGAGACTATTAGATCGTATGGTAGACTATAAGCCAATCAAACAATATTCTCGAATTTAATTCATTTTGCATTATATATCTTAACCTTATTAAGGTTCACACCATAGACTATGAACCCCACAATGTATATCTAATTTGAATTATATGTAGATCGGACAATAGCTTTGTTTACAGATTGGACTATAAATCAGACTATGGACCCCACAATTTATATCTAAATCGAATTATAGGCAACATAGCGGATCTGACAAAGATTAGTTTGAAGACTGCACTTGAATTCAAAATAAAGACTTTACACTATTTATCTAAAACGAATTAAAGGTCTTACCTTAGCTCTGGAACTATATCAGTTTACAGATTTGAGTATAAACTATTGACCCTACTCTAAGTATCTAAACTTAAATAAAGGTCACACCTTACATTTGACAATAGATCTGTTTAGATATTAAAATGTAAGTGATACTATGGATCATACACTATATATCTAAACCAGATTAACGACAACATCATAACGTTCAATGGATCCTACACTTTATATCTAAATCAGATTAAAGTCCACATCATACATTAACACATACAAACAGTTTAAAGATTGGACTATAATTGAACTCTGGTCTATAGATCAGATGTTTTAACAGTATAACAAGCAGGGTTTTTTGAATAAACTTAAGATTGCGGCCCAATTCTCCCGATTGTGGATGCAGTTGTTTCATTATGCTCAATAAACAAATCAAAGCATTATGAGTCGTAATTATTAACGCATGTCATATGTCAAATGAAGTTGGACAAAAATCATCCTTTTTGTTTGGACCATTCCTTTAGCATTAGATTTCTGATTGAAATATTGAGTAGACTATAGATCGGACTAAAGACTCAACTTTTTTTAAGTAAAATCTATAATTTTGAAAACCTTTTTCCTTGTTTCAAAATTAAAATATCTTCAATAAGAATTCCATATGTGATCACTTTATGATCGTTAAAGAAAAAAACTAAAAAACAAATACAATTAATTATATTAATGACTGTTTAGTTATTTTGACCATCTCCAACGTCCAATCATCACCTGTAGAGTTGATCATAAAATTTAAATGTTAATTAACGATTATTTAAAATGCAACCATATAAATCAGGCGACTACTGGACACGAGTTTAGAGCTCATAAAAAGTAATCGATCTTTAACAAAAATTTATTAAACAAAAAAGTTTATAGAAAAAGCAACAAAATTTCTTATAAATTTCAAATAAAATTCATAAAATTAATTTCTATTGATTCATTTTAATACCTCTAGAAAAATCTTAAAAGAATTTCGACTGAAATTTAATTATTATTTTTTTCATAGATGAATAAATCTAACAAGTAAGAATGGTACATTCGGCTATGTCGAATCATCAATACCCTTCACCTGTGGCGGAAATACATTAATCCTAATATATTTCGTACACACACACATACACACTGACAAATACATGAAACACTGAATGAGTAATAAAATTAGTTATATTTTTGGGTTTTACTTTTTATACCCTCCACAACCAAAAAACTTTCTTGCATCAAATACAAATCTGAGTCGATTTAGCTGTTTCTGTCAGTCTGTCTGTCTATTGTTGGCACGCTCACATCCACAATAATTGACAGAGTTAAATGAAATTTTTATTTGTTATAGTCCTGAGAGGTTTCTTATTAAACTAAATCGATTAAGAATTTTAAAAGATATAGACCGATATCTGAGGCATCCTTTTAGTACAAGCAAAAATTTTTCTTAAATTAGGATAAAATTTCGCCATAATATTAGACTATAAAAAATTATCTAAATCGGTTTCGTAGAAAACCCACCATACCACAGAGTACTGAAGATTCGTCATAACCGAATATAGAATTCTTAATAATTTTTTACTTAACCGATATTTGGAATTGTAAACAGGTACATATAGTTTAATATTATGGTAATGGAATTGCAAAAGTTTTTTGCTTGAACTTTGCCACAGATATCGGTCCATATGTTTTAATATACTGAACCGATATTAATGGTTTAAGGACTATAAGAGTTATTAAGACTCTGTCTATTATTGTGGATATCAGTGTGCTAACAACAGACAGACGGAATTTGCTTAATCGACTCAGATTTTGATTTGATGCAAGAATGGTGTCTGAATTGATTCCTTCTTATCGTCACACACACTTAATGACAAATTTAATATACTCTTATCACTACTTGTGTAGTGGAGTTTAGTTATAGTTTTACTTAAATATTTAAAATTAAATCAAGATTTTTATCTTGAGAGCCAAAAAAAGAATTGAAATTATTTATCAGTTTATGGTACATTTTGTTACGTTTTATAGTCTTTTTGATTTTATTTGATTTCTTTTCATCAAAAGTTTTGGAATAAAGAAAAAGTAACAAAATTGACTCGAATTAGTTTAATTTTATCGTTTATCGATTATTGTCAAAGTTAATGATGATCATGATGAATTTGTTAGACAAATTCTTGATGTTAAAATGTCCATGTCATTCTGTCTGTCAGTCAGTCCGTCATTCATTCATTCATTGCGTTAGTTATTTATGTTTTCTCTATTTGATTTGGAACTGATTTCAAATTTGTTGTTTGATTTTAGAGACAAAAATATATAAATTTTTATTTGAATATTTTTTCTTCTTCTTCTATACCGTTGATTTATTAAAAAAAAAACTTTAAATTAAAAATGCATAAAACGATAATCGTCTTTTAAATGAAGCATTTTCGTTAAAGACAATTGAATTGATAAGTGATTTTATATGTTTAATAAAAATCGGTTATAAGTTTATGATTCTATAATTTTATAATAATTTCCTTTGTCTTGCGGCGTTTTAATTAAAGATCGTCAATTAAAATTTTTGTGGATTTTAAAAAATGTGAAGAATTTGTAAAGAAATTATGGATTTTTTTTATATTTTAAATGTTAAATTAACATTTAGGATTTTTGAGAAATTTCACATGTTTTGAGCTGAGGTGTTTCGAGTTGTTTTGGAGAAGTTCTGCGGCGACATCAAAGTTTATTGATTTTTGTATTTTTTAAATTCTTTAAAAATTGATTTATATAAAAAAATTTTCCAATTTTCTATACGAAAATACCAAAAATCTCAATCCATGTAAATTATGTTAAAAAAAAAATTTACTATTTTTACTTATATACAAAATATGTGCACATATTTTTTTAGAAATAAATAAGAACAATCAATATATAAAATTTTTGTGTTCTCAATTGGTGTATTCAAAAACCGAAACCGGTTAATCGGTTTTTTTCATTTCAGAAAACCTATCGGTTGTCGAATTATTTGACATGGCGGTTTTTTTCAGCCTGAAAAAACAATTATAGACTAGAGCTCCATTCAGATCAACTCTAAAATAGCTTCCTCTACTCTACCTGAAATTTCATTAAGATACCTTTTTCGGTTCAAAAGTTCGGACATTCTGTGCAATGTTTACATGGACAGTGAGAGGGACAGACAGATGTAATAAACATCGTTAAACCGACATTTAGAAAATTCCGACCGGTACGAAGCACTATTTCGAAATATCAATGACAGCAAACCGGTTTTTATCGAAGATATAACTTACTACAAATCTTTAAAAAAAGATAATGAAAAAACTCATTCTTAAACGATAAATGAGATATTCTGATCGATTTTTATTTTCGATTTTAAACAAAATCAATTTTTATTAAATGAAACTAAAATTTTTTATCCATTAAAAGAGCTCTGTAAAAAGAATAATCATTTGAAAACGGCTCTATAAATACGAAATTTTGTGTTACAAACAAAAAATTATATCTTTTTACAAGGAGGCAAATCCTCCAAATTGCTAGAAACAAGACCAGTAGAAGATACTGGGAGAAAAAAAAGTGTCATCAGATTTAAAATAGAAATCTATCAAATAAAAGATATAAAGTTAATAACGATGTTAACATTTCAACCACTTAGAAAAATTCCGAAATAGCACATAATGGCAAACTTTATGTAAATAAAAATTTGTGATTGGAAAATAACTGCGAAAACTTTACAAAGATAATAATAATTATTAGTGTTAACAAAACAAGATATTAATAGGTTGTTTGTGCCAATAGAGGCAAATCCTCCAAATTGCCTAGAAACAAGGCCGTAGAGACGATACTGCGGAGAATTGAAGAAAAGTGTCATCGATTAAAATAGAGATCGAGTAAATCAAATAAAAGTTAAAAACTGTAAATGTAGTGGTTTCGTTTTATTAACCTATATTAACAAGTTTTGGTACAGAAAATTTATGAAATTTCGCACATGGATGAAACGTTGACGTTAAAATTATACTGAGTACGTAATTTTGTAATGGGGTACGAGAGTTCCCACATTTGTTTATAAATTGATCACGGTGAAGGGTATTATAGATTCGGCATAGCCTGACTATAATATTCCTACTTGTTTATCTTCTTGTGGGTAAAAATTGTTTTTGCAGTCTGTTATTTTTATTTTCTCAAAATATTAGGAAAACTCATCGCTTATATTTCATCCTATAAAATCTATTTATGGGAACCTTTTCTCCAAAAATATTTCAATTCAAATCGGATGTTTGAGACATGTGTTTCTTTCTTTTTACAGTAATAAAGATACATTTAACAATCGAAATGAAAAGAACTTTTAAGAACCTTAAACTCAGCACACGAAATTCGCACGCTCAATACAATTTTTAATTGAAAATAAATATTGGAATTTTATATCTCAAATAAAATTTTCGGGGGATCCCTAAATATCAGTGTTAAATATCAAATTTCATAATTTTTCTATCACCTGTTTTAAATGCAATTTTCCTTATTTCCCATAACGAAATCAAATCAAAGAGGAAATATTGCACTCATATTTTCGAAAATAAAACACAAATATGTATTTGATTTTAATGCAAAGTAGGGGAATGAATATTCCTTTATAAAAATATTCTAGGTTACACTTCTGGAGTTTAATTGTTTGGCATTTTTACCTGCTTTTCAAAAAATTTTCCCATAAATCAAGGTTTTTAAACAAAATTGAAAAAAAAACTCTCATGTGCAACACAAGTGTTTGCAGAGGGTGCTGATGCTGGTGCCGCTGCCAGTTCCGTTGCTTGAGATTTATTTCATTGTCACAACCTTGAATGAAGGTCCTTGTTTTTGTTCTAAGCACCCTTAACGATTTTTTAAATGTTGTCATATTTTTGATAGACATGTGAATTAGTGGATTGTCCCTGATTATTATAGATAATTTATGTTTAAGCCTAATAATGAGTACTTGATAATGGAAATGTGTTTTAAGGATTTAGAGTTTAAATATGAATTAAATAACCCTTTTTGTGAGAGAATGATTTGTGCGCCATAAATCGTTTTATAATTTCTAAATGAACTGTTAAAACCTACACCTACTTATTACTTCCGTCAGCAGAAAAAGACGATTTGTTACTTCCTTTTAAACGAATATTTAAAAGGACTTTAATAAGTGTTAATGGAAAAAGGATTTCTAATTGTGATTTTTATATGAATGAACTTTAAAGTGTTTTGTTTCGTCTGTTTGGAGTAATTTTTTATAAAAAATATTTTATAAAATTTTCATGATAATTAAAGGAATTTATTTCAAAAGATGCGTTTTATCAAGCTGTTATCCTGGATGATTCAAAAACATAGCTAAAATATATTACAAAAAATCTTTCTATATATCATTCGATAACATATTGCATATCCTTTAAAAATTTAAAGATCAACTCTTACGGTTTTGTAGTTGAACTAAGGGGGATATGGGTTTTATAGAAAAAGTTTTAGACCAATATCTGAGACAACTTTATTATTTATTGAATCTGTCTCTCTTTTTTGGGACCCCACAGTAAGTATTGAAATCAAAGAAATTAAATCAAAATCTTATTATCTAGGAAAATCCGATCTCTCCCTTTCCACCGACAATGTCACTTACATTAATATGGCATTAAAGCACTCCGTTAGAGCCTTGAACCTGTCTGCGCATCTGGGAGATGTCTGATTGGTATGAGTCCTTATCATTGTTATATATATCTCATATACTTTTCCAAACTCTTCCTTTATAAATTAATTTATTAATGGATTAACAAAGTCTTTATGAATATTCATATATTCATTTCCAATATACTAGGAAAATTCTAGATTATGTCCTCTGTATAACATCAATATTCGTTTTGCAGGTCGTTCCCTGAAAGTGAATGCCATATGTCCATATTGGTTTTAAACAGTTTTAAAGAGGATGACTTTATTGTTAAGACTTATTCTATATGACGGTACCATCACCTATCTATATGAATATCGAGGTATGTAATATAATCACCCTGTGGGAAAGTGATGGACAGTTCCCTCTTCGAAGCGTAAAAGTGACGTTCGAAAAAATCCAATTCGTTTATTTCTTTTTATCCAATTCTTCAATCATGTTTCCAAACGTATCAGGTTATGAGAAGCTAAATTAGGTTCTTCATGTGATCACATAAGGGCAAATCAGATCATCGCATAAGGGCAAATCAGACATGTATATTGAGAAAAGAGTGAGTCTTAGAACACTTTCCTGAGGAACTCCAGCCTTTATACAGAATTTCCCAGTTATAAAGTTATTGCATTTTCCCTGAAATGTCGGATGATCGGCATGTTAGAATAGATTAAATTTTGGATAAATTAAAATTCAGAAGATTTTTCAATCTATCCAATTTATAGTTAAACCTGTTTAATATTTCCGTACTTTTCCCGAAAACCAAAATGGGGCACTGGCATGATATTTCTATCATTTAAGTATTGTATATCTCTTCTAAATTTTCAACAAAGATTATTTGAATTTAAACATAATTTCTAAGTACTTTGTCATCGTATAAAAAACCTCAAAAACCGGATCAATAGAAAAAAATTATAAGTTAAAATATGCAAAATTTTGATACACTCCAAAATCAATTTTTTTATGTTGAGTTCTCAAGTCACGTAGCTCGAATCATGCTTCATATGTAAGAAGTATTTGTTGCGGACAATTTTTACACGACAGATGGAAAAATATGTAAATTTTGTAAACAGATTTTATATGGAATGGTATTTTGGATATTATTGTAAGGAAAACAGGCTTTTTTTCAATTCTCTGATTTATGAACAACAAGTGTTCAAAAAATTCATAAACATAAACATTTGTTACAAATCTTGTTTTAGATAATTAAATATTTTACAAAAATCAAATTATACCAACAAAATTTCCCCGAACCAGTCTATTCTATTCCCAACTTTCCCCTCTCTCAATGACACTCTCCCCTTCTTTCTTTTTTAATATACAAATTAATTTAACACTAATTAATCATATTAATGATAAGAAAATTGTTGAAATCAAAATTTTGTCTTAAAAAAAAAACATGTGTATCGCAAAAATGTAATCAAAATGATAAGAAAAAGTTGTTTGTAAGATCAATAATTATTTTTGCACGCAATTAAATAATTTTCCATCATTAGCTTTTCGCCACTTAATCATTATAAAAAATCAATTTAATTGAAATGTCCTCAATTAAAGTGAAAAAAAAAATCACAAACAAAATATATAAAAATGTTGTCGAACAACAATTAAATACGAAAAAAATATCTATTTAAAAACTAATTTATTTCAAATGTTGATACAGTTGTCAATTTTTAGAAAATGAAGTGAGAATATTATATGCGGCAATGAAGAATCTTCAGTACCCTTCACCACAAATACATGTGAAGTAAATATGTTATGTTACATATACAACGTATACAATATTTGAAAGCTTTTCTTTTATATAACACAGGAATAGTTAGAATACTATTGGCTATAACTTTTTTCTACTGAACCGATTTTTGGAATGATATTGAAGCATATATAACTTTATATTATGACAAAATCTTATTCTAATATATCGATATCTAATTGAAAGTTTTATGAAAATTCTTCTTCTTTTGTAAAAATTCTTCTTTAGATATCGGTATATATCTTTTATATACTTAACCGACTTTTTCTGATATTAAATAGGAAAAAGTTCTCAGGACTATAACAGAGGGGCATAGCTCATTTTGATTTATTGCTAGAATATATTTACATTATGAAGCCCGAAATGCTTCCTTCTAAGCGTTACACACGGAATGACAAAGTAAATATACCGTCTTCACCACTTGTGTTGGTGGAGGGTATAAAAATTAAATGAAATGAATTTTAATCTCTCTGCAAATTAAAATTGAAAAATTTTTGTTGGGTGTTGAATAGAAAATTGAAAATAAATGAAAAAAAAAGATCTTCTTTCGTTCGCTTTGATCACAAAGGCATGAATATCAGTTGACGCCTATTGACCAAATAAAAAAATAAAAAGGAGGCAAAACAAAAAAAATAATTTCCATAAATGAGGAACATAAATAAAATTCCTGAACTGAAGACCAGTTTTATTAAAAACTTTATTTGTGTGACTTTATAGATATATAAACTATATAAACGTACAGACGATCTAAATAATTGATAAATATTGTGGTAAAGTAGAGTCGGAGTGAGTGAGTTAGTGAGTGAATGAGTGAATCAAATAATGTGTTATTTATTTTTTTTTTTCATTACACTCCTGGATCACTTTTTTGTTTTATTTTTAATTTTGCAGTAAATACTAATTTATGTTGTTGCCTTGATTGCTACCTGAGAGTCGATGATTAAAACTAGAATAATTTTATGGTGAATTTTCCTATTCTGATTTTATATGCAAGAATTCCTCCCCTAATACTACGTTTATACATCGTAGATTTGTGAATGGAAAATGCTTAAAATTTTTACTCAATGAAAAATCGATATGAGTAAGAAAGTAGAATAACTTATCCGAGTTTATTCCAGAAAAGGGTCTTTAATGGGACTTTTAACCAAATATTTTAGGATATTTGTCAAATTTGTTACTCATATTACAGTGACAGTGAAAAAAAGTTGTGAGAAATCTAAGTGAAATTGGTTAACGGCTAAGAGTTTTATAAGCTAAAACTGCTATTGCGGAAAGGAGTCTAATGTGGGAGCAGTGTCAAACAATGGTCCAAACTAATCCTCTTTTGGGAATTTGTGACAAATTTCAGAAAATCATCATTAAAATTGCAACTTGTATATATAACACTGATTAAAGTTTGCATATGTTGGCCTACAACATTTAAACCGATTTAGATGTTTTTATTGGTGTGATGATGAAATTCATATAATTCTATATTATTCAAATCAATAATAGGTTTTTCCTCGAAATTTTGGAGTTATCTCAGGTATTGATCTATATTTACCTTTTGAATAGAAAATTGGTTAGGACAATAAATAACGATATGGTCAAATTTGATTGAATTCAGACTTCAAATCGAGATGGCTTTAGGTAATTCCTTTTTGGCATTAATCACAATATGACAAAGGTATATACTCTTATCACTATTTGTGGACTCTTTTATGAGTAAATTTTCTTAAATTTTGGCTACGAATTTATTTGTACCATCATTTGTGTTTTATGGTCCTTAATCCAATACCAGAACAAAATTTGTATTGAAGCTGAAATATTCAATCGATCGTCATCAATTTTAATAGACTTTGTCTTTGGCCGCAATAAAATAAAACGACATATTTCTAAAATTGCGACCTACTGACTACTCACAACGCTACGTGCACAGACCACCAGGCAACCAGATGACGATATTATAAATTGACTCAAAACGGTATACTTTATGGGGTTATCGCTATTTTTCCTTATAGACTATAATTTATTTATATGTAAAGTATATATATCGGTCAATTCAGAACCACATATGGAATAAATTTTAGGAAGTTTTACTAGTTTTTCTAAATGTCCAAATTTTAAAGACCACAAATGACTACAGGATCAATAATAAATCCAAAAAAATAAAAAATAAATAAAATAAATATTTTTTAGTTTTCCAATTATTATTTGGATTTTTTCTAGAAATAGATTTAAATTTTTTATCGAAAATGTGTATCAGCAGCAGTTTTGATTGTATTTAATAGGGTCTTGATTTTTCTGACCTGCCACTATAAAGTTGGGTTTGTTTTCTTTCAGAACCTGGTATCCTATGAATTGATCGTAAATAGTATATTTGACAAAAAACTGAATCTAAATCGTATCAGTATTTTCGACCAACTTTTTATAAAATCAGTGAAATATATGATGAAATTTTAAAGTGTATTTTTTGTAGAAAAAAATTTATGTTAACTACGATATTGTGACGTCAACTTCAATTCATTTTTATGTTCAACATTGAAATATCTCTCATCGTTAAAGATTATAATTAAAACTCACTGATCATTTCAAAAATCGCTAATACCTTTCGGGTGATTTGAATCCAGATTAGTGTTTTGAAAAACCAAAATCAAAAAACGGTTAATCGTTTTTTGCATTTCAGAAATCGACAAGTTTTCAATATTTTATTTATTCGAATAATTCGACATAATCATTTTTTCCTTTAATTTATAAAACGTTTTTTTTTTTTGAAAAGTTTATTTTTCGTATAATTCAAAAACCGATTTTCTGAAAATGTCGCTTATTTAAGTAGACTAATCCAGACCAAAAGTAATATAAATTATTTCTCACATTACTGTTACCAATATTTTTATCATCAAGTAGGGGAAGCGTATAAACATCGCTTATTTAACATTTTTTCTCAACTGATCACTGATAAGAAACGCTTGATGACAGTTGGATTGAATTGACGTTTGATATAAAAGTTCTAAGTTTCAATTTAAAAAAAAAAATAAGAACGTGTCTTTATAGAAACCTGGAATTAAGCCAAAGCATTTGTTTGCATTTTCTCTCCTTTATAAGAACAAAAATGTACTGAATTTACCACGTTTTTTCGCTATCAGTAACCATCAATAACTTTGGCTACTGTTTGTTATTTCTTACAGTAATAAAGTCTAAAATTAATAATTGACATAATAATAGGGAATTTATGGAAAAACACATAGAATGCAACGTATTATTGAAGGAATGAATGAATTAATGTTTATTTTACTTTTGAATCGGTGGAACTGTAAAAATGTTGATGATATGATGGTTTTCGAATTATACAAATTATTCAGGACTTGTGTTTTAGATAGAATTCTCTTTTTATTAAAAAATTATTCATTAGATTATTTTCAAGAGAGATCAATAAGATCTCAATCAATTTGAACTTGGTTATCTTTCAATTCTTAGGGTTTAGTCACAACCTTTAACACTCCTTAAAACGAATATCAATGATGACATTTAAGTGATTTTTTTTGACAGGTGTTGAAAACTTATTTATTACCGTTATACAATTAAATGTGGCACAATGTTTCCAAATTTATTTTTTTTTTGAAAATAATTCTGTAAAATGTATGAAAAATTACAGAATTTTGACTTGAGGAAGTTCAGTTAAGGTTCAATTTTTGGCCAAATTATATACTTTTTATACAAGTGTTTGATATCTATGAAAACATTAGAATTTGAGGATTCTTAGTTTTATAGAAAAAATAAGTTAAATGTCATATGATGTCAAAATTTATGAAGAACTTAAAATTTTCGAATTTTTTCAGTTTTTTTTGAAAATTGTGAATTTTCATAGAAATGATTAACTCTACACCACCATAGGTGGTGGGAGTATCATGGATTTGTGCAGATGTTTGTAATGGATAGTTTTTCCACCACTAATAAGTATACCATATGACTCAGATTCACTTCCTGATTCTGTCCGTCCGTCCTTCTGGTTGTCCATGTAAAGTTTGTTCGCAAGGTACAGGTAGCAGTTTTTAAGAAACATTAATGAAATTTGGCCCAAGGACAATGTCTATTGAAATTGGTTGTGATCGGTCCATTATTTCATAAAGGCTTCAAACAAACGTCTCCTCGGAATATATATAATTCCTAAATATAAAACTATTTTTATTATTTATTTTCATAAATTTAATAACTTTTATATTATATTTAAAAAAATATGCCAAATTATACGAGGATCGTTTCATCATTTCTCATAGATCCCAAACAACCACTTTTCTAAATATCACTTTGAAGCTCATAAATCGCACTTACACGTGAGTATTGCAAAAATGTTTAATCAAACTAAGATAATAAAAGCCAAAGCTGCTGTGAAGAATTATACGAGGGTCGGTTCGTATTTTTTTTCAAACTTCAATAAAACCCTCTAGAAAAAAATCCGTTTAATACTCATAAATTTCACATAAATGTTGGTAGCAGTTCTTTACAACTAACATTGCGGTGTAGGGTGTTACATTGTCGGGCTTGACCGACTATAATATTTTTACTTGTTTAACATATGTAACTTTATATTAAGGATGATTTAAATATGATTCTACTTACTTTAGATAGGATTCATGGGAGGAACTTTGCTTGCGTTCTGATTAAGATTTTAAAGTTTTAAATTCAGATTAATATAACTTTTAATGGATTCATATATTTAAGTGATTATTGCATAAGTTTTTTTTAGAATTTTATATGGAATCTAACACATATTTTAGAAAAATTTTAGGACCTTTTAAACCCGCTATCTCAAAAAGATTAAAAAACTCGGTTTAAAATGGGTTACAAATTTCTTTCGACGTGAATATCTCTGAAAGTTTAAGAGATAACCTAAATATATATACACGCTTCTAAAGACATTTACAAAGACAATCGTTATACAAAATTTCATTTGTTTCAACTCAGAAATTTTGGCGAATATCTAAAATGTCAACATATACGAGATCGCCATATCTGGAGAGTTACCGTCCACGTTCCTGGAAAATTGTACTCCTCCATATTAATTGGAAAATGTCTCAACTCTAATTTTGTTAAATTTCACTAAGTTCAAAAGTTATATCCAATTTCCAATAATATCTTTACACTCTATACTTTGAATGCCTTTTGTAAATTATAAAAACTAAAAAACCGTTTTAAAAATTCACTTAAGAAATTCACTCCTTAATCGCCAGATATTAATAATGAAAATGATGATCTATTACTTATATAACTGATTTTATAAAATCATGAAGTAATAATTGGAAAAAATTTCTCTCCAACTGTTTTTGTCCCTTAAACCTCATTAAATTGAAGTATGACTTTGTCATGTTTCTATTAATTTTAGTACTTCAATTAATTTTGTACTTAATAAATGTTTATTTAATGATCGTGACATTTAAGATCCTCAAAAAAAAATTATAATAAAAAACCAGAAGCTTTTTCATATTAAAGATCAACTAATTTATCACAATTTATTTTATCAAATAAACATGAAATTCTAACATCATTTTGACAAATTGCTGACAATTTGGAAAATGTTTTCGATTTAACAAAGAACCGATAAAAAAATGGATAAAAGAGGAAAAGATACAAAAATAACAAAGTATAAACATAGATTTTGCGAATTGAAAAATCACTGAACCTTGACTTGCAAAAAAATGTATTGTAAATTACAATTTTCAATACCCTACAGGAATGTAAAAGGTTCGGTGTGTTATGGGTGTCCAAATGATAACTCTGATTTCAAATTAAAATATAACGATCAATTCAGAATTATTTTCTGATAAATATGTGGTATTGAAATAAAAGGTCGCGCTTTTGACGATAACTTGATATAGAGAGCTTAAAATCATATTCCGGGAAGGGTTTTCAAATTGGTGTTATAGTAAAATATAGATCGACATTCGTTAAATTAGTTGCGTGCATTAAAGAAATTAAGGAAAATAATTGAGTCAAATTTCATTAAAATTGGTGTATATTTAGGTCTCTAATAAGCTCAGAAACCATTGTCGGGGAAGGACATTATGTAAAAGCTTTATAAAAAAATGGACCGATATTGATAAAATTAATAACATATATTTAAGGCATGATTTTATGATCAATTAATTTTCTGGTACTTTGTGATAAGAGAGAAAGTTCGGTCCATTACAGTGGGGTAAACCGGTATTTAAATAAATCTTCCATTTATAGTTTCCAAATGTTATTGATTTGGGATTTTTAATGTGGTTAATAAGACTCAGGTTTTGATATAACTATAACTGCATCCATGGTCGCTTTTTGGATCCAAACCTCCAAAGTTATAGAACTACAACCATTTGTACTTTATTACCTTGAGTTACCGCACAGTGGTACTTAATTCTTTTGAATATATTTAAATAATTTATAACTGGATAATATTTAAGTGTTTTCCAATTGATTTGAAAAAGCACAGGTTTATGTGAGTTATGAGGTTAGATCCGTACCTTGAAAGTAGGTGGCCAACTTACGGATACTAAAATTTTTAAAAAATCGCCAAAATATATTTTGAAATTTGATTGGTTTAAGAGATATTTAGTGGCAAATTGATCTGTTCAGATGTTATTGGTACGATCAATTTAAGACCACACATATTTCAAAAATATGACCATATATCTATGTGGATCCAATAAAAATTTATATAACTTTGAAATAGAAAAAAAAAACAGTTTCGAAAATAATTTTTTATGATTTTTGGTATTTTTTTTCAAGAAGGTGGAAACTTTTTACAGTTTTCAGTGTCCTGTAAAGAATTATCAACGTGTATGATTTTTGTGTAATTCTGATGTCCTTAAGTGAAATATTTTACCCTATAGCTTTGACAGAATTTCGCTATTTTAAAAACTTTTTCTTTAGTTTTTTGTTTGAGGAGAAAAAATGTCCAGTGAAAAGTACATTGATTAAATTTTAATTTTGGCTATTAATAACCAAAATGGGAACATCTGTTTAAAGTCCTGTATAAAGGATAATAGATCTTATAACTAAAAGTATAAATTAAATACTTTTACTATTTATAGACAAATTATTATATTGCGATTACGATCGGTTTCACATAAAAACACTGATTAGGGATACGAAAGTGAATAATACGATCGGTCTAGATCGACTATAACTCTTTAACACTTTTTCTGTAGCTTTCAGTTCTTGTTGTCGTTTACAACAATGTTTCAATCATTGTTGTTTTTTCATTGTGTCATTCTTGTTCAATGTCTTTATAATGATCGTGATTTGTTAAGATGGAACAAGATTTGTTGTTGGACTTTATTCTGTTAACAAAACGAAATAATGTTTAACAAAATTTCTTTTTTGGGAGGTATTTTGAATTAAACTTTTCAAAATTAAACAAAATCTAGATTAAATAAAAAACTCCAATTTATTAAAATAATTTTTAAGAACCGTTTAAATCGTTTTTTTTAATTAATAATTTTGTCTAACAAAACGAAATAAACCACACAAAATTTTAATTACAAAAATATCATTTTTATTTTATATTTCAAACTAATAAATGTAATTTTCCAATTAAACATTCACCAACTGAAAGCAGAAATAGAAAAATTGCCTTTCAACCGACCACACACATGATCAATTTTCTAGTCAACAACAACAATAACAAAAAATTAAAAGAAAAAAAACGGAAGAAGAAGTTTTATAGAATGAATGGGGAAGAAGGAAAAAAAAACGTGCCATCATCAGAAATCATGATCATGAACTTCTAACATTTGATGGAAATGCACCTGTATGTATGTACATATATGCATGACGAGGAAACTCCTCTTGGAACTTCAACTCTGAAAAGACAAAAGAATATTTAAGAACAATTAATGCTTGTTTTTTGGTAGTTTTTTTTCTTTCGAAAGCTTAAAATTAAATGAAAAGCTAATTCTTAGGAAATAATTTTAAAAATATTCAAAATTAAAAAAAATAAAACAACTTCCTAAAAAATAAGTTCTGTTTTTTCGTTTACTCCAAGATCTCACCAAATTGTTAACCAACAAAAAAATATTCAACTTGTTTTTCCTTCGTTAACAATTAAGTTGTGGATTTGTAGTCTATGATTATGATTCAAGTCTTGTTCAAAGGCGTTCGTTTTATACAACAGTGGATACAAGAAAAATAAAAAAATATCATTATGCCACATGAGAGAACATGTTTGAACTTGTCTATTAACAATTTATGTTGTCTTCCCCTTTATCCACCAAATACAGTGGGAGTTTAATTCAATGATTATGTCGTTATATGGGGAAAAATTTTCATATTATCATTAGGGTCATTACGTTTTTTTGGGAAAATAATGTACATATATTTAGGGCCCCATATTCGGCTATAGCGAATCTTTATTACCTTCCACCACGATCAGTTTGGAAATAATTGTAGGAAGTTATTAAAAATTCCACATGTAAGGGGATGTCACTCTCCTGTGCCATATTCCTAAATTTTGTAGTTTATAATATTTTAAATAGGAAACTATTGAATACAACTACAAATACTTGGATCATATTTCATTGAGCTCTATTCACTATTGCGAATGTGAGCAACAACATACATACACATAGGCAGATATAGATAAATCGACTCAGACTGTTATTTGATACAAAAATAAAAAACTTTATGGGATCTTACATGATTTCTCCCTGATGTTACAAATGGAATGACTAACTTAAAATACCCTCATCAACGTTTTAAAGTTCTCATTTAAGTTGGTTGTCAGATATATGTTTTAAGTGTGATCAATGATCTTGTTCGGTCTCTTTAAGATTAATAAATTTTAATTCAAAAACTTTTAAGGCGCCTCTATATGTGAACTACGATAAATGACAAGGTGTTGCTTCTAAACATGTAGATTTCCATTCATTATTACGATATTAATATTTATATTAGATTGTATGTAGCGATGTTTCAAAATTTGCCCTGTACGAGAACTTTGAAAAATTAAGGACTGATTTTTTTTAGAAAAGATGTGAAATATTACCAGACCAAATAATACAAAAGTTTATGAAAATTCTATTATATTTGATTTAATCCGAAAGGATATTTGTAATAGCCGAATTCCAGTAGGCTTCGTCTTTGGGCGAGAAAATTATATGTGCAAAATTACATCAAGACTTCATTAAATCCGTAGTTGATTTAATAATCCTGATTAGATCGATGTATTTGTTCTGAGTGTTGGTTATTTGTTGAATATGAATCTGTAAATTTTGATCCGCCGGATGGATTTATATGAAATTTTACACGCTGTTATAGGTATCCGAAATTATTTAGACGATCTTGTTTGAATTTTTATTTAATTACAAAAAAATTATTTATCGAAAAAAAAGATTGTAAAGATTACAAAATATTTTCTCGTTTAGTCCCAATCACTTTCTTCAAGAATAGCAATAGGGAAAATATATAGGGCAGATAGGACCATATGAGCTGGTACCCTCCATACAATGCGAATATTATTGGGCGAATACGTGAGGATATGATGGTAGATAAAAAGAAAAGAAAATACGAACTGCTTCCAATTTTTATATGAAACTGGGTTTTTGGGAAAAATTTAGGAGGTCAGGGGAAAGATTTAAAGTAAATTAGTTATCGAATTTCGAAAGACTATTATGGTGTAAATATTACATCATGACAAAATCTCCATTGTAAGAATTTTTTTTAATACACATCATGTTTTGTGATTTTTTCGGAATCTAGGACTAAGAAGACTATTTGTACACTAAAGAACATTTACTTTAAAAAAATGTCTTCAAAATATGTATCTCCCTAATCGGCTTGTGCCGCTTACACTTACCTAGAGCTTAGAATACAACACTACTTACCTCATCATCAACATCTTGGCCATCAATTTCATCAGTAGCAGTAGCTCTGTAAGCATTTAAATTACCCCCGTCCCGAATATCATTTAACATTGTGGTGTGCAGTGAAGTCTGACATCTTAATATTTCATTTAAAATTTTACTAGAGCAACAATAAAAACCAAATCTTCAACAATTATTTGTTTTTATTATTTTCATAATTTTCTTTTATTCATAATTCATAATTCATTCTAATTCTAATTTCTATTTCTAAGAACTATTAAACCCTCCACCATGACAAGTGGTGAAGAGGTTATATTAACTTTGTCATTCCGTGTGTAACGCTAAGAAGGATTTTGCATCATATAAAAATCCTAATTGATTTAACGATGACGTTCTAACTGTCCGTGTAACTGTCTGTTATTGGCACGTTTACATGACGCAATAATTGAAGAAGCTGAATGAAATTAAGTCTGAATATTTCTTATACAGTAAAATCGGTTCGGTATATTAAAACACATAGACCGATATTTGAGGCAACTTCAAACTTCAATCAAAAATCATTCGTAAAATTGCTTATTACAAATCATCAAATTAAAATATAATTTCTCTATAATATTAAGTTATATGTTCTTTATTACCATTTCAAAAATGATCAAAATCGGTTTAGAAGAAATGAAGTTATAGCCAAAAATTATATAACTCTTTGAGTGGTTCGTATCATATTTAAGAAAATCTTGTACGTCTGTGCGTATGTACGAAATGTATTTAGATTTATGTATTTACTTCACATGCATTTGTGGTGTAGGGTATTGAAGATTCGTTTCTTACTTGTCTTTTTTTATTATTTTTCATATATTTTTTTTGCTACAATTAAATTAAATACGAGTTAAGAAATTTTTTTATTTCAATATTTTCCTTTTTATGTGGTCATTATTATAGTTTTCCATTGTTTTGACCGATATAAGTTATTAGGGCACGTGCTTCGCAGATACTCTTAGAATTAAGTGGCCATAAACAAAATTATTATATGCAATTGTTGTAGTTGTTCTTTTAACATATTTATTATTTTAGTCTTGTTCGCTTTTAAGTAGTTATCATTACGCACTGTTAACCGTTAGTTGATACCATGACGCATGCGATTGTAGGTGTATTTGTTGTTGGATCGTAGATGATCATATGAGTTACAGGGTGTAATTTCCTAGAATTTTAATAGATTTATGGTCAGTTAAATAGTGAAATAAAAACGCCTATTTTGCTATAAAATTATTTATTATTAGATGATTTAAGAAGAAGTCTGATTCTTTTATTTATGATTTATGTTTCTTTTTAACAAAGGGAGAATATTTCTTAGAATGTGAATTAAAGTTCTATTTAAAAAACATGTGGATAAAAGAAATTTTATGTCGAATAATAAAATTGGAGAGAAACCGATAAGATCGACACATAACTTACTACATCCGAATTAGTTTTAAAATCACTATTGAAATTAGTGATGATGGGTCCATTAGTTCACTTAGTCCTATATAACACGTCGTGTTTATAAAATTTCTTGCAATGGAGATTTTGCCAAGATGTAATATTTACGCCATAATAGTTCTTTCGAAATTCGATAACTAATATTTACTTTGAATAAAGGGTACTTCTTCCCCTGACCTCCTAAATGTTTCCCAAAAACAGTTTCATATAAAAATCGGAACATTTTTCATACTACCACATATCCTCACATATTCGCAAGTAATATTTGCATTGTATAGAGGGTACCAGCTCATATGGTCCTATCTGCCTTATATATTTCCCTATTGCAATTCTTGAAGAAAGTGATAAAGACTGAGAAAGATATTTTTGTTCGATAAATAATTTTGACTAATAAAAAAAATTCAAACAAGATCGTCTAAATAATTTCGGATACATATCAACGAAGACTGAATCGAAACTGAAAACTATAAGAAATAATACGCAAATGTAAACTGTTTTCAATGTGTCGTCTGGGGACATAAAATGGTATTTGGAAACAAATGATGTCCAATATAACAGTTTTTATACCCATAACTCTAGAAACATAGGGTTTTAAGGTCATAAAAGTCACTAAGTAAAAACGATTAAAAATTCGGCACAAATAATTTTATAATATTCTAAAATGATATGCCAATATATGAGACCTATTTTTGATAGGTTTTTGTACAAAATTTTACGAGGGTCTGTTCATAGCATTCTCTAGCTCTTGTTAAACCTCCCAGAAAAATCCTTTTCAAACGCAAAAATCCCTAATAAATGTTAGTATTATTAGAAACAAATTTATACGAGGGTCGTTCATTTTCTCACGTACAACGATTTCACAGGAAAATGTTTGGGAATAAATTTAAGGTTTATAGCTGTAAAAGATCTTTATATAAGCGCTTCGCATAGAATGTTCCTTTCTCGATAGTAATATCTGTCTACAATTTCTTACTACAGGAATTTTTTAAACAAGTAGTTCTCCCTGATCCATCCTACATTTGGTCGAGAAAAAACTAACTGTGAGGTAATCTTAATACTCTCATTTGAAAAAGTATTTAGATAAACATAATTAATTTTTACGGGGGCTGTCTGTGATGTTTACAACTTCCAAAAAAAAATTGGAGCAGCAGAAGTATACCGATTGGCTAAGAATCACTTTCTTAGTCGATGTAGGAATGTCTGCCCGTCTATTTATCCGTCCGACTGATTATCCATGTAAACGTTGTTAGCACTTTAAAGATGTTTTATGGCCCAAGGATGGAGTCCAATATTTAGGATATTTCGGGTTGTTGTTACACAAATATCCTCCAGATATGAAGATATATTGATTACACTCATATGCTAAGTATTCAGAAAATCTGTCCACAAATGATATTAACTCCCATTCTGATCCACTTTCGAAAATCACTTTAAAGTGCATAAAACTATTGTGAAATTATTTTGTATCTTTATTATTTATGCAAAATGAATTACAAAATTTTCATGGAGGAATGGTTCATAATTTAAAATGTTTGTTTTTTAATTATAATTTATCTATACCCAACTTATCTATCAAAAATCTGCCAAAACTATTCGTTTACACACCTTTTTTCCTGTTTCCTTTTTAATTCATCATTTGCAAAGTAACAAAAAACAACTATTCAATAAAATATACACCTTCACTTATTCCCACGCTTTAGCATCCTGTTCAACTCGCATACACTCCAACAAACAGAAGATCTCCCAAAAAAAGACAACATACGAACGATGCGCATGCGTAGTAAAAATAAATCCCGTACGCCCTTGTTAAAATCATATTTCGTGAAAAAGACACAATAATAGAAATTCTATTCTTTTCACATGTTTTCTGAATAAAAATAAAATCTAAATCCATGACAGTTTATGGCAGACACTCAATAGAAGTGAAGAAAAAAGGAAAGTTAATATCAGACCCCGAAATCTTATCAAATTGCAAAATAGTTTTTATTTACAATAGAAAAAATGTTTTCTAATAAAGAGGGAATAGAGGAAGAGAGAGAAAAAACAAACAATAAATTATTTGCAAATTTAAAATATCCTTCCAAAGTCTCACAACACGTAGCTGATAAGTCTTTAAGCTGTCTGGTCTTAAAGCGATTAAGAGAGAATCTATGAAGAAACATTACATAAAATATATTTGAAATTTTAGTTACGGTTTCAAAATTATAATCCCATTTTCATTCCATAATCATTTATTTCCCATCAAGGCTGCTGTTTTAGAAAGTAAGAGTCTAGTGACTACCTGTAAGGGTCAGTTTAACAATCATCTTGACCTTTTTGTTGAAAGCCTTAAAGAAATGTCATTCTATATCTTTTTTTTTTTTTTTTTTGTAATTGAAGGACTGTTTAATTAAGTAGTTGAAATTTCATTATTGTTATCTTTAAAATGTCCACATTTTTTGGAAAAAAGTTGAAAAAGTGTGTCAATTATCTTAATTAAAATTGGTTTAAGGAGAGAGACCAGAACGATAAGAATATTTAGTGATTAATAGAATGAAAATAGAGAAAAGTGAAAGTTGTTAGAAAGGATAATTAAGGAATGAATATTATAATTAAAGTTTTTCTAAATGATAAAAACATTGGTTTTGCCTGGAATTTCAATAGGTTTATCGTATAAAGAGAATTCAACCTTATAAAGCGTTTAAAATCTATGACAAAGAGAGTTTCTTTCTCTTGGTTTTGGACTGATAACAAGCAAATAATAATTGGACACAACTCAATAACAGCTGACTCTAAATAACAAAAGAATAAATTCTTTTATAGATCACCAGACTATCACGCTTACTCATTATTAGAGGAAAGTTTCCGAAAATATCTTATAGTGGCATTTTTCCTTTTTTAAGAACTTCTAGATGAACGTTAGTAACTAACTTTCTATTCCGTATCTTGTCTAATAAACGTTATCAGATTTATTTCTGAAAAAAAAACGGTCTGACTGAACTCTGCTCACCTTCGGTATTTTTACGTCTCACTTTGACGCATCGGTGAATGGTAAGAAATCGCATAGCGGTATTTGTTTACTGTTATAAGGGCTTACGATTTTAACTATGGTGGTAACTTCTTACCATTTGAAGCTATTAGCGATGATTTAGAGTAACCGGAATCAACTGTTGGATAATACCCACCAACCCATTTACTGGGTTGTTGATTGCTTACTTTACGAATTTGAGATAAATTTGTGTGGAAGCTTTGTGCACCTTCACATAAAATAAAATTCCAAAACAATTTTGAACAAACTTTTTTAGGGGTTCATAAAATTGCAATGCATTTTTGTAGTGATCCGATTTGAATAATTTTTGCACAATGTTGATATATGTACAGTTGCATAAAATATGGACAAATGTAGTAAGAAAATCTAGTAAGAATGCTATATTCGGTTATGCCGAATCTTCAATACCCTCCATCACAAATGCGAGTAAAGTATATACGTTATGTTTCGTTCGTACACACTCACTACACACGCACAAATGTATGAAATAAATAAAAGTTTTTCTTAAATATAACACAGGAAAACTTAATGAATCATTAAATCAGTTATACTTTTAGCTATAACTTTTTTTCAACTGACCGATTTTCATAATGTTTGGAACGGTAATTAGGTATATATAACTCAATATTATGGCAAAACTTCATTCTAATTTGTCAATTTATAATTGACAATTTAACGAAAGTTTTTTCTTGAGCTTAGAGGTTGTCTAAGATATCGGTCTATATCTTTAATATAATGAACCGATTTTGCTGGTTTTAAAAAGGGAAACTTCTCAGGACCATGAGAAATACTCAGCCAAATTTCATTGAGCTCTGGCAGATAGACAGAAGGACATACTTAAAGCGTTAAAGGTGCAAAATGACAAATGACACTAATTAAAGCCAAATTTTCAGGAAACTTAATAGTTAATTTCTTTCATATCAGTCATGAACCAACGGGCGAAATAAACATTAGAACTTTAATATAATTTTTAGAGCTTCATTATCGCTTTTAATAAAATTTATTTCTTTGTATTGAGAAAACGACTTTATTGTCTCTTTTGGCTTCCGATTTTGTTTAAGGTCATTAAATCTTAAATATTTTGTTTTACAATTTCTTTTCAAAAAATGTCCCAGTAACCGATAAAATAGCAGAAAACATTTTTTATTAAATTTCTAGTAATTTCCTTAATTAATAGAAAAATACTTTTGAATAAGAGTTTTGGTGGTCACAGCAAAAATTTGTCTACAAACATTCACAAATTATGACCACACAGTTTTCACCGGAATGTAACTTAAGAAAACGAACTCAACCAACCAACCATCCAACCGGCCAACATTAGACAAGACATTCTAATGATGATAATATTAATGTTGTTGTGACAAAACAAGCTTCCTGTCTTGATGTTTGCATTTGAGTAAAATAAAAAATATATATTGTTACCACATGCACTCACACACACACGCATTTTACTAGGAACTATATAGTCCATCATCTAGTCATCTAGATTAGTTGGCTGCTGCTGCATGCTGCCTGTTGCCTGCCAACCATTCAAGCAGTTTGATAAACTACCAAAATATTTATAAATTCTGCATATATTTTTTTTGTTTTTGTTATTTATTTTTTTTGAACATTCGTCTGTCCGTTTGTCCATCCTTTCTGTCATTCAGTTGGCTAAAAATTCATGACTTGGCTAAGAGTTGTCAGGTATTTATCCCAGCTAACACAACTATACAGGCGATACTTCACTGCCTGTCACTTACTGCAATTTCGTTCATAAATATATGAAAAAAGAACTTTTTTTCTTCAAACATGTGTGTGTGTGTGTTTGAGTGTTTGTGATAAAGCTGAATTATTCTAAAGTGTCTTCAAAATATATGTACGTAGATACACTTACGCTTTAAACTGCAGCTGCATTTAGTTTTTGAAAGAAATGATAATCATCATCATCATCATCTTCATCATCTTCCATTGCATTTGATTAACCATTCTTGTTGTTGTTATTGTTTTTTTCATTATTTCGCTTTTGCTTTATTACATCACTTATTTTAGTTTTAGAATAGTGAAAGAACCCGCTTGGAAATAATTCGTAAACTTAATTTAAGAAAAAATTTTTTCAATAGAAATTTTAAACATGAAATTTTTACGACAATTTTCTATAAAAGAATTTTAACGAAATTTTTATATAAAGAAATTTTTATAAAAATTTTCTATAAAAGAAATGTTAACCAGAATTTTCTATAAAAAAATTAAAGAAAATTTTCTATAAAAATGTTAACGAAAAAAATTGTAAAAAAGGTTTTCTATAGAAGAAATTTTTGTAAAAATTTTCCAAAAAATTTTTTTTATAAAAATTCTTTGTAAAAGATATAAATACGAAAATTTTCCATTGAAGAAATTTTAACAAAAAATTTCTAAAAAAGAAAAAAATTAAAAAATTTAAAGCAAATTTTCTATAGAAAGAAAATTTAAAGCAAATTTTCTATAGAAAGCAAATTTTCTATAGAATGAAAATTTATAGCAAATTTTCTATAGAATGAAAATTTATAGCAAATTTTCTATAGAAAGAAAATTTATAGCAAATTTTCTATAGAAAGAAAATTTATAGCAAATTTTCTATAGAAAGAAAATTTATAGCAAATTTTCTATAGAAAGAAAATTTATAGCAAATTTTCTATAGAAAGAAAATTTATAGCAAATTTTCTATAGAAAGAAAATTTATAGAAAATTTTCTATAGAAAGAAAATTTATAGCAAATTTTCTATAGAAAGAAAATTTATAGCAAATTTTCTATAGAAAGAAAATTTATAGCAAATTTTCTATAGAAAGAAAATTTAAAGCAAATTTTCTATAGAAAGAAAATTTATTGCAAATTTTCTATAGAAAGAAAATTATTGCAAATTTTCTATAGAAAGAAAATTTATATCAAATTTTCTATAGAAAGAAAATTTATAGCAAATTTTCTATAGGAAGAAAATTTATAGCAAATTTTCTATAGAAAGAAAATTGAAACCAAATTTTTTATAGAAAGAAAATTTTAAGCAAATTTTCTATAGAAAGAAAATTGAAAGCAAATTTTCTATAAAAAGAAATTTAAAACAAATTTTCTATAGAAAGAAAATTGAAAGCAATTTTTTTATAGAAATAAAATTGAAAGCAAATTTTGTATAAGAAGAAAATTTATAGCAAATTTTCTATAGAAAAAATCATAGCAAATTTTTTTATAGAAAAAAATTATAAAAAATTTTGTATATTAAACAAATATTATAGCAAATTTTATATAATTTTTTCCCATTTGGTTGATTAAATTAAGGAGTTTATTGTTGCTTTTTTATTATTGTTGTTGCTGCTGTATAAGAATGATGTAAATCTTTATGATGGTTATAAAATGGGGTTTTGTGTTGTCTTCTGATGTATTTAATGTTGTTTTGTTGTGTTTTTTCATTATTTTTTTCTTTCAGTGTTATTGTTGTTGTTGCTGTAATCGTATGTGTTTAAATAGAGTGTTTGGCACGCGATTTAAAGTTTTACTTAGATTTTCTCGATTTTTTTTTGATTTCATTCAGGTTCTTGTACTTTTTTGTTCGAGGAAAATGCCGCCTAATAATTTTATTTCTTTAGATCATTTATGTGATGTGTTTGTTCTGATGTTTTCTGTTCACTTGTTGGAAACTTTTATTTATATATAATTTTTTTTTTGCTTGAAGAAGACAAAACACAAAAAAATATTGCAGATACCAACATTTTTTATGGCTGTTGCACATCTTTTATTACGGTTAATATTGTTGTTTTTGTTTTTTGTCTTGATTCACTCTGCGTTCTATCAGCTTTCTATGCTACAATTTATTGGTGATGTTTTTTTTTTGTTTCTTTCCACAATTCTATTCAATTTATATTTCATTTTTTATGCATCAAACATTTAAGTTTTTTTTTCTATTAATGTAATATATCCATCTCGTCTCTGTAGAAAAAAAACACAAAACCAAACCCAGTCTTAAATACAAGTTGATATTCATTTTAAATGAATCTATAAGATACTGTGAGAAGAGAGAGGGGAACAAGATGAAGTAAATTTCATATAATTTATATTAAAAAAAATGAATACTTTGCTTGATTTTAATATGATTTTGATTCATTTTAGTCTGAAGGAATTTAAAAAAATTTGATAATTTTGTTGTTTTATTCATTGAATGCGAAGTGTTTGTTGTATTATCTGTTTGTAATTACAGCAATAACATTTAATTGAATTTCCATTACAATTACCATTGTTTGAACCAATTAAAGTGTTGTTTGTTTGTCTGTCTCTCCGTTTATTCAGCTGAATGTTTATTTTTTCTTATTTTTAAATTTGTAATGGAAAAATGAAAAAAAAATATTTACTTACCTGCATCTTGATTGAGATAGTAAATCAATAGGATTCGCCGGTTCATCTACAATCATTGAAACACACTACCAATCATAAAAACCACACTACTTCAATTTCAATACTCTAAAAGATTTCTGTTAAAATTTGCTGAAAATCTATTTTTTATAAAAATATTTAAAATGATTTTGCCTTAAAACTTCTTTTTATTGAAATTTTGCCTTAAATTTTCACTTTTAACAATTTTTGTTCAAAATATCTTTTTGATGAAAATTTATGTTCAAGTTTCTTTATAAAGAAAATTTGCTTAAAATTTGGGAATTCCGAAGAAAATTCATGGACCCATTCACTTGGCATCCTCGGCAAATAATCCATTGAGTGGTATAAAAACAATAATGAGGTATTTATACTAAAAGAGGAAAATTCTCCAAACTGCCAGGAACTAAGGCCAGTGGAGAGATATTGAAGAACACAAAAGAGGTGTCTAAAAGTGTGTCAGATTTCAAACGAAAGTTTTTATAAAAATAAGTGTATGTTAAGAATTTTTCGTTTTCACTCCTTAAAATTTTTCTATAATTTTTTTCTTATAGCAAACTTTAAAGTTCCTTTTTATGGAAACTTTTTAAAATTTTTTTCTGAAAATATTTTATTTTATATTTAAATTTTTACAAATAGGAAATTTCTGAATTAATTCTGAATTTATAGTAATTTCTAAATTAGATGACTTTTTTTGTAGGGCATCATTGTGTTTATTGATTCCATAATGTTGCTCGGTATTTGCAACATATATTTGTTGCCAACAGATTGTGGCCAATTATTGTCATTATGAAATTGTTTTCAACCATTTTATTTGTACTTGATGTTGTTTGTTTGTTTTTTGTTAATTTCTTCTTATTGTTGTTGTTTGTTGTTTGTTTTTGTTTAATTTCTCTTCTTATTGTTGTTGTTATTGTTTTCATTATTGTTCATTGTCAATTGTTTTATTTTTTTTAATAACTTTATCTTGCAACTTGTTAGTAAATCTTGTTGCTCTGCTGCCCCAATCACATTGATGATTGAATGACACACAACAATTTCTTGTTGTTGGTTTGTACAGTGTTTAAATATGCTCGTGTTTCAATATGCAATTGTTGTTGTAGTCGGTGTTGCTACTTTAAGTATTTGCTGCTGAGTTAGTTTTTGCTATTTTGTTTAAAATTGTTACAGTCAATATTATGGTATTTTAATCATTTTCTTAATGATTTCAGATGTGGCCACTCGTTCATCATTGTCATGTCCATGGAAACCTGTATGCAACCATAACTATTTGCTTTATCAACAAACGACTGCCCCAATGAAGATTACTATTACTGTTGTTAGTTTTGGGTGTTGTTGCGGTTTGTTGCTCGTTTTGTCAATTTGCTTAAATGTAGATTTTAAGATTTTTTCTTCTTTAGTTTTTGATCAGAGAAAATATTGAAAATTATGATTGTTTGCGGTTTGGAAAAAGATAATATTTATTTTAAAATCAAATAATAAGAAAAAATAATAATAATGATAATTCCAATTCTTTTCTAAGAAATTGCCATTGTTGTGTGATTATTTCATTAATTTAAGTAGTTAATTGTTAGATACACGCAACTTATAATCAATCAAATTATTGTGGGTAAAAATGGACTAAATATAGTTTTCTCCTAATAAAGTCATTAATAAAAATTCTCTTTTAAAACTGCAATTATTTGTTTTGTTTTGATTTTGGTGCAATTTTATGATGATTAAAATAATAAGTTTATTAAAGTCATGTTAAGCAATTGATATTTTTCTAAAGAGAAATTAATGGATCATATTTGATATTATTTATGGGAGGTCTTAACTGTAAAACAATTTCAATGGGAATTTTAAAATAGAAGAAAAACTGGAGGAGAATAGAAAAAAAAAACGGTTAATTTAATTTATTCTTAACAAGAATTTTTAATAAAAATTCTTTTAAAATTTTAATAAATTGAAAAAAAATGAAGAATTTATTTGTCATTAAATTTTTTATAATGAAAAATTTGATTTAAAATTTTTGTTAAAGAAAACTTTTCTTAAAGCTCTTGAATTGAAAAAATGGAATAATTTTATTTAAAAATTTCCTTTTATAAGAAAAGTTATTAAGCAATAACGGGAGAACTTGTCCATTAATATAAAACCTCGTTGAGGTAGAAGGTACATGTTGCTTCTATAGACAAAAAATGAAAATTATTTTGAAAAGAGCTCCCATCACATCCAAAGGAAAGCAGCCCGGTTAGCTCGGACTATATAGTAAAGATAAAGCTAATTCACGTTTAAATTAATTTAGAGGCGAAAACAGTGAATTAAATTGAAGTTCTGGCAGATTTTTTATAATTTCTTGGTCAAAAATGTTATGTTACCGCTGCTCGAGGGAATGTTGAAGAAAAGTTAAAGACCCTAAAGCAGTCAAAATTTTCTAAAATGTTTTTATCAAGGAATGTTTACAAGAAAGTCTGCTTTCATTTGTGTCCACATTAGTATCCTGCCATTATGTTAAACTAGACCTTGAGGGGGACAAGAACAATTATGTGGTATTGGTATGAAGGGAGGCAAATTCTCCAAAGTGCCTGCAGCAAAGGCCAGTGGAGAGATATTAGATGCTGGTTAAAAAAGAATTGAATTGAGCACAAAAAAGGGTTCCCAAAAGTGTGATACATTTTAAACAGGGATTGAGTAACTGTTCGAGCAATAAAACTATAAAAACGTTAATAAGGTTTTTCGAAAACGTTTCAAAATTTCATCACTGGTGATTAAAAATAAAAAGATATTTTCCATTTTATATAAAAACAATATAAAATGTAAGTGTATTGGTTTCGTTTTTATTATCATATATGTTAGGAATAGACATCGAGCTATATGACCAAACTCCATTGACATCGGACAATTATCTTTATTGGCTACTAAAAATTTACTTTCAGAATTTACAATGGACCGATTTTTGTGGTACGAAAATTCTTTTAAATCAAAACATGTTTAACCTCGACCTACAATAATCATGAAAAATTATACCTCATCTAACTGTTATACAAAAGTGATATTTTACTTTTACTTAAATAAACTGTAATTCTTTTCATTAAATTGATTAAAAATTTAATAAGAAAAATTAACAAAAAACCAAATTTAAAAACACATAAATTTTCAATTTTTTCTTTAATATCAGGACCGTTAAATAATTCAAAACAAATAAAAATCTTGAAAAAAAATCTGCAATAATTGTTTTAAATCCAAAACAAAAAATATGTAAATGTCAATCAAACATAAAAGTGTCTAGATTTTGTGATGCAAATTTTCAATCGGGAATCATGTGACATTAATACGAATATCTTCGGAGGGGGTCAATAACCATTTTATTTATTTTTATAAAAATTTATTTATTTATTTATTTTAAATTTATTTCAAATTGTATCATTTGCCAACATTAAACATCGAGGGGATTATTTTTATACTCTACATCTTCACAAGTGATGACGGAGTTATATTAAATTTGTCATTCCGTTTGTAATGCCAAGAAGGAATAATCTCAGACTCCTTAATGTATATGTATTCACTCTATCATAACATATTATTCATTTGCCATAAAAAATCACCAAAATCGGAAGATATCAATGGAAGTAAAAGGCTGAAAAAAAGATGTTTTGATATACCCCAAATCTGTGTGCCATATTGATTGCAATATTTAAGATAATTTTCTGAAAATTGCATATAATAGCAATTGTATAAAATAAACCCACAGAAACAAGATTATGCTGGATTTGTTAAATGACCTAATCCCCATATAAGGGCCCTTGGCGCAATATGGTTTCTAGCTAAAACACTTAAATATGAATTCTACTGAAATTTGGCACAATTAATTGCCCTTCCTTACTTTTAATATATGTTATGAATATCCTTTCCGGAAAATGGTTTTAAGCCCATTTTTAATTCGAACAATATCGGTCCATATTTAGGTTTAGCTACCGTATAACGTCCCTTCCCGGAAAACGGGTTTGAGATCACAAAACTTTGAAATAAAGACTAATTCCATTGAAATTTGGAACAATGATTTTAACATAAATTATTAATTTGAACAATGTGAGGTCCATATTATGCAGTGGTCCTTTGCAGCTTTGAGCCTATAAAACTAATAAATTAAAGACAATTCTATTAATAATCGACAAAATTATTTTTTAACCAGCTTTAACATATATTGTTAATTTCTCGGTCCATATTGTACTACAGCTCATAAATAAGGCACCTTCCGGAAAAAAAATTTGAACTCATAAAACAAGTAAATATTAACTAATTCTATTCGAAGGCGTCTAAATTGTTTTTCAAACTCGGTAAATTTTTTGCTACAGCTTTCATATAACGCTTTTTCCCAAAAAATGGTTTTACAATTACCGAGCCATTATTTGGTTATTACTTCCTTACAGTCCCATTTCCCGGAATCGTCTTTTAGGCTAACAAGGTTCTTAAATATTCCATGGAAATTCAGAAAACTCAAATTTCGTGAATTTTGTCTCTCATGTGGAAAAATTCTTTCTCTAACATTCATTTCGAGAATATTTTGATATACTTCGCTGAAGGGCCCTTTTCCCTTAAACGACATTTCAGCTGATGAACGAATAACTATTCCGTTCACTAGTGGTGGAGGGTATTAAAGATTCGGCATAGCCGAATATAGTATTCCTACTTGTTTTTAGCATTTTGCTTTTGCTTTAAAGCGGTAAAAAGTTATAAAATTAAAATAAAAATAATAAAAAACTAGTAAAAGAATAGAATTTAACATTTTTTTTGCTAAAAAAAATTACAAAATGCTTGACAAAAAATATAAATATAAAAATTAAATAAAATTCTTTCTTTTAACAATAGAATTGGATTAAGGAGTTAGAACAAATAAAATATACAAATAAAATGTAAAAAAAAAATAGATGTAGAACCAGCCTGAGGTTTTTTTTTCTTTTTTTTGTATTGTGATTTCTATTGTGTTTTGAAAAACAATAGTTTAGTTTAAATCCATTGTCCGTTACAATTATGATTATTATGAAAATATGTATATTTATCTTTTTATATATAAAAAATAAAATAAGATAAATATTTATGACAATTTATTAAATGAAAATGAAAAGAATTTTATTTGTATTGTTTTATGTTTTAGAAGATTGAATTAAACTTTAATTTCTATACGCTACAATAGACAGTTTGAGTCAGAGATTTGAAATGTAAAATGTAGATATATAACGGCTAAACGTATTTATTTGGACTTCTCTGGGCTTTTAAGAAGACAAATGACTGAGAGTTAATAAAATAATGAAAAGTAGTGGAAAGTTAAAATGGCCAGAGGAGGGAAGGTACCCCCCTCACTAAGCTTTTACTTTTCGCACGATATCAAATTAATTTTTAATGTGAGAGTTTTAAAATTTTGCCATAATCAAGCTTGATCAACAGCTATCAGTCTAAACAATATTTATTTTTTTAAAGGCGTAAAAGCTTTAAAGTCGATGATCTAGATCAGAGGTGCCTTGCTCGCTTTGCTCAAATTATTAAAAAAGAGCAGCAATAATTTATAGGGTATATGCAGTGCTGCCAATTTTTTTCTAACGATTATCGTCAATTTAGCGGATTTTGGCATCCAAAAAACTCTAAAATCCGCAACTGGCGCAGATACGAATTCTGAACACCAAAGTTGGTGTACAAATTAAAATTTTTGTTTGTAGATCCTGATCCTCTTTCAAAGTTATACACTCTTCTGCTATTGGTATATAAAATTTGGAATGAATCAAATCATCCAATCCAAAGTTACAGATTTATTTCTGTTCCACAGTGCAACATGTTGCAGACAAAGATGTTGTATTTTTATTATTCTACTAATTATTTTCACACAATTATTATCGTCTAAGCAGCAAATCACTAGAATTTTTTTTAAATCTCTAAAACTAACCTTCACTGCGATTGGCTCTTGATAATCGACAGTTTTAGCAGAAAAATCTCAAAATTGGCAACACTGTGTATGTGTGGAGTAAATAGAAATTGTAGTCTATTTTAGCATCTTTATTCTTTATCCTCGGTCAAAACCGTCAAATGATTGAAGGCCTTAGAAAAATTAACCGATCCATCTTTTATTTTTCTATTCACATAGAGATCCTGGAAAAGTAGTTTTGGCCAAATACAGTGTTGCTAAGTACGGAGAGTTAGAGAGTTGTCCATTCTTTATTCTCGTTACCTAAATTTCTTAGAATTTCTTAAAAGAAAGTATCAATCCTTTAGCATGCGATCGAATCACCCAATGACCAGTGATAACTGATATAAGAGTACAAAGGTTCATCTTCAATATGCCTGGAACGCCACATTAGTTCGGCATGATATTAGATTACAGAACAGGTGTTTTATTCTTTGAATAGTCAGTAAATTTTTTTGACTTTTCGGATCAGATAGCAATTTCTAGTATTCACTTCTGGTACTTCGGACCATTCTTATTAATGGTGATTCTGTTTTTGGCTTTCTTCCTATACAAAAATAGTAGCACCTAAGATGATAAGATCTCAATGTGCCAGAAGCTAATATTAGAAATTAACATTGAAAACAAAAAACGCCAAAGAAGAAATTAAGCTCTCATTAATCCATTAACAATTATATATAATTCGATCTGACTTAAATTGGCAAATCTATTCATAATACATAATAAGGGCTGTATTTTTGGCGTTTTTAAAAAATCCCAAAAATAGTATATCATTTTTCCGATAATTTTAAAATGTCTCTATATACATAAAACATAAAGGAGATGTACTATGCATTCCTGAATTCCAGCATAAAACTATTCTTTCATCTAAGGGGTGACCAGCACAACAAAATTGTTTTGTGTGGAAACTAACCCACACTAATGGACAGCAAGAAGTTCGGATGGAAAGTTTTAAATCGACGTAAAAAGTGATTATGAGTATTACGGCGTCATACGCTTAATAACCCCACCAACTATGGAGACGTAGGATGTGTATATATTCTTGCATCAAATAAAAACGTCGTGTTTGTTTGATGGAGACCCGTTCATATTTGGACACAATTATAGGAAGGTCGTTCATTAATCTTTTGTAGCAGTCATTAACAACCAACAATTTGGTGTAGGATATTAAATAGTCGGGCTTGACCTAATATTAAATTTTAATGGTTCATAAATGTTAGTGGTGGAGCGGAATTTAGCATTTTTATTGATTTTTAATAAATTTAGCAAAATTTAGTCGCGAATAACAATAACCGTTTATTTTAATAATTCTCTGAATTTCTACTTAAAAAACAACAAAATAATATAAATTAAAAACTATTCATATTCGAAAATCAAAATATATACTTCTTCCTTCAAATCTAAAATTAATAACATTTTAAATGAGTTACTATTGTTTTATAAATTAACTTTGTTGTCATTAAAATTCTAAAATGATCATAAAAAATATGTAAAAATTTCGCCAGATTCCAAAATAGAGGTGTTAAAAATCTTTTGACAATTAAAGCAGTCAATAAAAAATTTTGAGAATAAATTTTCTTTTTCCTTAACCAGATGCTAAATGTTACATAAAATTTATAATTTAAGTCTGTTTTGCTAAAACGAATTATCAATAAATTTATTAATAAGCACATTTTTATTCTCGAACAACTGAGATCAAATTAATACGAATTGAAATCAGAAAAGAAAAAAAGAGATAAATTTATTAGAATTAAAATATCATTTTGAATATATATTTTTTTTATGGCGAATTGAAAAATTATTCATGAAATATGAAGATAAGTTTGTTATAGAAAAGAATTTATGTAAATTCGAAAAATGAAATAAATTAATTCTTTCAAAATAAAACTCCTAACCGAGGGGTGTCATCAATAAGTGTTAATAGTCCACAATTCATTGGCATTAACATCTTTGTTTTAGAGAACTGTTAACTCTGTTAACTGTTCATAAATACAAAAATAAATATTTTATATTAAAAAAAAAAAATAATATGACACCTGTTTTATTTATATTGAAATTTCTTAAATATAAAATATATATTTTTTTCTTTCGAAAAAAAATTATCTCTGGTCCAGTGTTTTGTTTTGGGCAACAAACTCAACGTGAACAGCGAAACAAACACAAATGTTATCTTAGTTTATTGTTTTTTAAACATGTTCGGATGACAGCCAGATTTACATAATTTCATTTTAATTTCTTAAACATTATGAACTCCTCTCCCCTGCCCCCTTCTCAGCTTCTTTATGGGCTTCTTATATTTCGTTTATTGAATTGAATTTAAAAAAAAATATGTATCTTGTAGATTTTTGAATAATTTAATTTCAGTCTATTTCTTCACACTTAACACTCTTTTTAGAATAAATGTTTAATATCCCCCCCTCCCTGAGTCTGGGTTTGATATATTTAATTATTCATACTTAATAAATCCCTCGCTCGTTTATCAGTTTTAAGTTCAATGTGTTTACATGTATGCATGTTTACATACATAAGGGGTGAGATCGAAAAATTCTAAATGTACATAAATGTTAATAACAAAACTAAACTTACAGTTTTAACTTGTTGAAATTATTATAATTTACGTAAAAACAATTTAAAGTTGAAGTCGTTCAAGTCTGGCTCTTTAATACTCTACCTCACATTGTATCTACCAAAAATTTCAAGAATGATCCACATATGTAATATAATATTTATGTGCGCTTTAAAAGGACTTTTTCTGAGGGGATCATGTATAAGCTGTAGGAAATTAAGTCAACTCTTGTAAAATTTCGCATCTGTCGAATTGTCCTAGTAAAATTGGTTACATCATTTTAAAACATTATAAGACGTATTTGAGCCAAATTTAGTAAAATTTGATTTATGTTTAGAACCCACCGTCACCAATTTTAATAGACATCGTCTATTGTCCAAAATAATAAAAGTGGCCTGCATTTCCTTCACAATATTTTCAGGAAGTGATTCCGAGTCGAGCGGTATACTTGTAAGTGGTGGTAGCAATATTTTTTCTGTTCGTTTCAAACTCCTGCAAAAATCTACTACACTTTTGGACACCATTTAAATGCTCTTCATTTTTTTACGAAGGACCCAACATTTCTCCACTGGCCTTAGCTCCAGACAATTTGGAGGATTTGCCTTTCTTAGCCCAAATACAACATTATTGTTCTTGTACCACTCAGGGACTTATTTAATGTAGCGACCAAACCAAGTCGGGAAAAAATAAGTGGAAACATAATGAAGTCTTATAAGTAGAATCAGCCCTTTTTGTAAACCTTCTTAGATGTGATTGGCTTCTTTTGCCACAATTGCACATTGCTTGCCGCATCAAGAACTCAACAACATAAAACATATGATTCGTCATCCATTAATAAGCAATAACAATGTTTTTAAAAAACATGACTTCAATTCCCGTTTATAACCTCTAAATTTTTAGCTGCATTCCTCTCAAGAACTTTGTGTGTTTTGTATGTTTCTATATATTTGTATATTTGTTTTATTTTTTCCGGGCTCTTTTCTAGCGGATGTTTTGTGAGCTCTTTTGAAAATGCTTTCCATTTTTGTTGACTTTAAAAACATTATGTGGACCATTCCTTCTACCTGAACCAGGTTTTCTATTAACAGAATAGTACTGTTTAATAACATTAGAAATAGCTGAATTCTCGTAGGACCAAATTGGGGTTTGTTAAAATTATTTAATAGTTATAGTACGTTCTTTTATTAGTCGCTCATTTTTATCATAACATAACAACTGACATGTTTTACAAATGTTTCATGAAAAACGTGTTTTAAGAATTTTTCGATCTCACTCCTTACCTTCACATATATTTCCATATTACATGTAAACATTATTTTTCACTTCTTGTGGTGTGTTTTAAAATGTTTAAATATTTAACACCTTGTAAACACAATTCTTTTTTCATTTTATTAAAAAAAAAATAAGAAAAATGTCATGTTATTTACATAAATGTCTTAATATAGACCAAACATTGATCAAATAAATGTGATAATACAAAAACAAAACTGTATTATGTCCCCCTCCATTTAACACAAATACACACATACATACACATTACCGTGTGTCAGTTGTTATTAGTTTAAGGTTCGTTGGTTAATTCTTTAATACAAATTTGTTATACGAGAGTTGTAGATAATTTTAACTTTTCTTTGAATTATTAATGAATCGATTAAATGAAATAAATTATTCTCTTCTATAAAAATAGTGTTTGTTGCATTTGGGATTTGTTCTTATTCTATTTGTTGTTTTTGTCACTCTTTTTGGAATAAATTTAAGAAGAATAATATTTATTTATAGTTATAGGAAATTTTTGTTTTTTTGTTTAAATCCGTATTGTTTATTGATTTTTTTTATAAAATCCGGCAGGGTCACCCTTGAAATGTATATGGATTGGAAAAAAATGTAATTGAATTTTAGCTTCACATGTAACACAAAAACAACTACATTTGAAATATCCGTTTGACCGTTTTAAGTCGCCTTTCGCAAATTCAAATTAATAACTTTAATTCATTTAAATTATCTGGATTATTTATTGATCACAGATGAAAATTATTAAGAAAATTTTTAATGAAATAATGTTTAGGGACAGCTGAAGACGCCAATATACCACACGAAATAACTCTTCAAATCAAAACAGAAATAACTTTTCAAAATTTGGAAACTTTTTTCATTATGAAATAATTTTTCCATTATTTCATGAAATAAAGTAATTTTCGACATAACCTTTTTTGTGTAAGTTTGATTTTGATCATTTTTGGCAAACTGAGATACAGTTTCATCAAGTTACCAAATTTAGTTTAAATCCATTTGATTAAATATCATGTTCTTCATTGAATTTTAAGGTTGTCTCTGATTATATAAGACAACAGTAAACTTTTATCATTCATTACGAAAATTGCGTGTACCAACAACATAAATAATGACCCTAATGTGTTTGTCAAATCGTGGCCTTGAAACTTTATAATCCAGCTCATAGAGAATTTGTTCCTTTAATTTGTAAATCCACTAAACTAATTTTCTACTTTGTCTCTTTAGTCTTCAGGAATTTTATCGCAAGGACACCCAGTATTGATGTTTTTTGTCCGTCCATCATGGTATGGCTATATAGCCACTTTCGAGTAAGACGGCGGGTCTTACCAGTAATACCTCCTGGATTATCTTCCGCTTTGAAGTAGGCTTCTTATTTCGAATCCTTTTCTTGACGGAAGATTTGACTCGTTCTGACTGTATTTGTCTTTCTCCACTAGGATTCTGGCTACAGTTTCCTGTATATTAGTTCAGATTCAGTGTGATCTGTTTACGATTATGAAGGGTGTTTCCCTTGGTTCTGTTGCTGCGAAAACCATACTCGCCTACCCGATTGTTTGGAGTTGGGTACAGAGTTTTATTTCTTTCGGATCTCCTTAACAACACTAAACTGTCGTGTCAGCTATAAAATTTCAATTTTCCGGCGCTCAAAGTCAATGTGCCATAAAAAATTAAAACTTATTTTTATACATAATTTTCCGAAATATCGCACATGTACTTCTTTGATATAATAAACCCCAAAAAAAAGCTTGCATATAAAGTCCATCTTTTTCTATAGTGAGTTTATAAACTTTTATACGAATCAATTTTATTGATTACTAGCTTTTACCCGGTGTGCTTTGCAGCACAAATCACGACGTGTGTTGAAAAAGTAATTAGGAACAAATTTTCAAATTCTCGATTTTATATTTCTTTCAATATTTAAATTTCATGGGGGATACTTCTCCCCTTGGTCCTATACTACTTTTTCTCCAATAAAAGAGGTCATTATTGATTTAGACCAAATTTCAGAAATTTCGCTTTTTGCGGGAACCTCTTGCTTGGTCTATCTGTTCAACGTTCTGTACAGTAAAACAGTTTGTTTGGAGAAAGTAGTTTAGGCCAATTTTGAAAACTCTCACTGTTATAGCTCTTTAGATTTTCGATAATAGATATTTGTTTTGTATGGAGTGTACCCTCCCTTCTCGTCCATCGGAATTTTTTAAAAACGCAGTTTTTTTGGAGTCTATAAGTTACATACATATATACGCACATCGTATTATATATATTATTATAATTTCACCTGACCCGATATGAGAAAATTGAAAACATAAAGTCGTCAGAGTAGTTTCCGAATTGTTAATGCTTATGGACATTTTTCTTAAATTGTATCATATAATTATATTTCCATATTTGTTTAATAAAAAAATGTCCCGATTTAAAATTATATTAGATATATATTCGATTTTAATTTCGATGTGATCAATTTGCAATTTTGCTATGTACATATTTTGAATTAATAAATATATAGAAAATTTTTTAAAATCACACTAAATAACTTCGTTTTAAATTTTATTTAAAATTTTCTTTATCGATTTGTTTGTTCAAAACAAAAGACTTAAGCAACAAACTTGATTTATGTTATACTGGACTTTAGAACATGTTCAATCATATTAATAAGATTATTTTGCAGGTGTTAAACACAATTTTTTATGAATATTAAATAAAAGAAAATAATTTTCTTTTATCACACAATAAATGCAATAAATTTTTGTATCTACAATATTTCGCAAATTTATGCATATTTTTCTCTTAAGTTTTGACAAAAAATAAATAAATTTCAAATGACAATAGCACGCACGTTTTGGCATTTCGCATTTGTTTATCTATTGAACTTTTCCAATGAACTTCTTTTTTGTTTTGTCAAAAATATAAACAAATGCAACGTTGCAAATATTTGCTCCATTTTAATTTTAACTAAAACAAATTGTTACACTTTAAAACAAACGGCGTTAAATAAAAGTAACATTGTTTCTATGTTTTAGTTATTTAGTTTCTTTCGGTTCATTTTCAGAAAGAAGAGCAAAAACATGTTTGTTTTTTTTTTTTGTATTTTGCATTTAACATGAAGACGACACATGAGTGTGACATCGATTAATGTTTGGCAATATTGCATTATTGCTATAAACTATTGCCACAGCTGAAACAGACGACAAAAGTAGTAGAAAGGATATTTTCTTTAAATTATTGAAATGCAACATGAAATTGTCGTCCAGTGGCCACTGTGATCATTGACTCGAAATGTATTTTTGTTTGAATATAAAACTCCGGGTAGTTTTTTTTGTTTGGTTAGTTTTATGGTTGGTCAATTGTTGATCTTGTAAATCAAACAAGTGTTTCTGTTGTCTTAAATTTCATTTGTATTTGAAATCTAATTTTTTTAACACAAAACCTGCAGATCGCAGAGGATTGTTTTTTTGTTTTTAAAGATGTTTTTTTTTTGTTAAGGTGATCTTGTTTTAGTTTTAGTTTGAGATGTTTTTAATTAAGCGTTAATTTGTAGCAACTTTGAATTACGATTATCTTAAAGTGTCTGTGATATTTAGTATTTAAAGTGTATTCTGCAGTGAGTGAGGATAAAGAATTTATTCATTAAAATGAAAATTAGTTAAAGGTTAATTCATTTAAGTGAATTTAGGTAACTAGTGATCATTTGTATTTGTTCATAACCTTAATACCAGAGAAAGGATGAAGATTTGAATGATATTTAGAAAATTAATCAAATAAGAAGTGAGATCGAATAATTCTTAACATACATATATTTAATACAAACGAAATCACTAAATTACAGTTTTAATTTTTCTTTGTTTGAATGAAATTATTTCTACAGTTTACAAAGAAACACCTTTTTCATGCACCTCAGTTCTCTTTTAACATGAGCTCATTAACTTTCTACTGGCCTTAGCTAGCAGCAGTTGGGCGAATTTGCCTCTATTAGTACAAATACCACATTGTTGTTTTTGTATTACTCAAGATTTGTTTATCATAGTGACAGGATATAAAATCAGGCAAAAGTATGTGAACACTTTATGAAATCTTACAAAATGAAACTTTTTCGTAAACATTTATTGATTTCTTGTCTTGGTATTTAAGAGTCCGCAACTGCAGTTAATAATTGGAAACCTCATTATAAAATTTCCGATTTTTTTGTGATACAGCCTTTTATTAGTCTGATTAGAATCATAATTCTATCTCGTTAAAATTACAAGATCATACTCAATTTGCTTCAGTCTTTAAGATAATTAAAATTAATAACTTCATTTGTAAATCTTCTGTGAAATTGTTCTTTATGTTGGAGAGAAATTAGGATCAACTTTTTTGGGGGATTTTGAATGAATTTAAATGAACTTATTTAATTCAAAATTCTCCAGAACTAAAGTTCATTCTCAACCATCATGTCAGTTTAAAGATCATTTACCTCAAGATCCTTTTTCTTAAAATTTTATTTTTTTTATTCTTTGAGTCCTTTAAATTTCTGTTATCTTTACGATTACATTATGAGAGTAATGTGGGGATATTATATTGTCCCCTGTGGTGAGTTGTTGCTTTTTTTGTTTTAAACTCTTCTTCAAAAATACTAAATTATTAAAATGTTTGTTGTTGTAAGTTTTTTGCTTATAACTAAATTGATCCTATTTATTACTTTTAAGTATGGGCGTCTAAAGTTTCATCTTCTCAATCTATAATATTTGTATTTGTATCCGTTTTTTTCTTATTAAACTCTCCTGCTGATTCAACAAACTATAGTCAAATATCACTCCTTTTAAATTTGTATTAGATAAATAAATTAAACATACAAACACACGCACAACTACAACACGAATACATACTAGTGCAACTCTTTAAAATAATTTAAACATTTTATAAGAGTCTTTTAGTCCAAACTTGACTACCCACTTGCGTAAAGCTCATCATATCTAGTAGAGTTTCTTCAATGGTCACCTCGACTACTTGTCTTGTTTATGAGCTGCTATTTTTGGTTCCAAAGTGGTTGGTTGGTGGGTTGGTAGTGTTGGTAATGTGGTGTGGCCTATGGTTTTCTTGTATTGCCATTATGCTGGTGTGGATATTTTGTCTGTCTGTCTGTCTTTCTCTATTATAATCCAGTTTGGTAGCCGGCCTTCAATTTGCACTTCAATTGGTCATGAGAGGAGGTTGTGGTATTTTTTTAACGCAGTTGTTTGGATTGTGGTGGCAGTAGTATTGTGTGTTAGTAGTGTTGTCCCGGGTTTGTTTTTTTATTTTTGATTACCTGTTGTTTTTAATTTTTCTTTAATTTGAGTGATAATTTTTCTTTAAGATCTTTTTTTCATTTTTGTTTAAACATGAAATATAAGGAAAATAAACCTTCATATTCGGTGGGATTTGTATTGAGTGGCTTTTGGTTAACGGTGTTTTTGATTAGACCTGTTTTAGAGGATGCGCTATAGTAGATGGGGATGAAATAGAGGAATAGTATGACTTTAGGTATTGAATATAATTTTGATATTCCCAATGTTACTACTTGTTATGGTGGAGGCTATCAAAATCGATCTTGACACACTATGTAACAGGAAATGTGAATATACTCTTTGGAGTCATCACTGATTCATGTGCTAAGACATCGTTCGTTTTGGATGGATCGAAAAATGTCGTAGCAAAATTCCCTAGGAAGTAACACAATAAGTGATGAAGTTAATATATGTGCGCTTGCATCTGCCTGTCAGTTTATCTGTCTGTCCTTCTTATTTAATACCATTAATATCGGTTCAGTATATTCAAAAATATCCAACAGCTGAGGCAAAACTTAAAACATTAAGCTGGATTTTGAGGTTGACTGAGATATCGCATTACAATTATTTATCATTCTTAAATCTTTATCTTTTGAACCGATTTAAATTCTTTGAAGTTTTGACATATAACGTTTGTTAAGAAATACACTTTCAAGTCTACTTTTACCTACCATTTTCTCCATTATTTCCCTCTTGTAATTTTATGCATTTTCTGTAATTTTCTTTCAGCCAATAATGAACAATAAATCTCAATTATGTTAATATTTGTTTAAATTTACATTTACGTTCTTGTTGTTGTTGTTGTTGGTTTTTTCTATTTCGACGATAATTTGTTTTTGCAAACATAAATTTTAATTTTGAATAAATTTTTTATCAGATTAATTAGTCAATGTTAAAATAACTAAAAAATGAAATTAATTTATTGACTTAAATTCTGAAAAAATAAAAATAATAACTTGAAGTTGTGATTTTTAATTGCTCTATAAGAAAAGAAACTAATTTTAATTCAAAGTTGCATAAAATTAACATAGAAATGTAATCAAATACTAATAAAAGTAATAAATTAAAAAAGGAGCTAAATAAAGAAAAAAAGAAACAAGTTATTTTAAAAAATGTTTAATAGAGTCAATAAACTAAATAAATCATCGAAGTAAATAAAAGGAGCTTTCGAATTGTTAATGAATTAAAATTAAAGTGATTTCCTTATTGATCTTCAATGATTTTCTAACAAGGAAATTAACTTATTTTATGTAATTTTATATAAAATTATAAAATATTTCACTTATTGTGCTGTGTACAGTGGTTCTAAAATAATATTTTTAGAAATAGTTCTGGAACATGTGCACCACTGCAGAAATCTTAATAAAAAATAAAATTTTATTATTTTTACGATTTGACTGGATGATCTTAATTTAATTTAAATAAATTTTAATTTCCAACAACTTTAAAACTTCAAACTTTATTTGTATTTAATTATGTTAATTTTAGAGTTTTACTGTCAATTTAATGGTATTTTTATATAAACGCCCGATTCGGCATTGAATTTACTTAAGAAGATCGAAATCAATTTTCTTCCAAATTTGCTTCGTTTTAAGTTTAAGTCGTGTGAAAGGATTATGCCTTCGTTTTGGGTATTATTTGAATAAACTTTATAGGCCATGTAACCCAACAAGTTCTCCATTGAGTTTTAATTCGGTCTACAAGACAACCAATTCATTCGTTAAGTCATGATTTAGACGGCTTTGAAATGTGTAAAGCAGCATTATCTTGCTGGAATATGCAATTTTCATCCATTTTTTATCCGTAAAAAGGGAAGAGGCTCTTCCGTCAATTGCAGTATATACTGCCCAAAATTACTACTGCCGCAATAACGTTTTGACGTCCGAAACTTCATGCCAATATCATGAGTAAGAGTCACGAACTAATTTTTTTCATCAGAGAAAATTCCTTTTTTCCACTGCTTTGCCCATTTCATGTATTTGTATCTGTATTTTCATTTATTTGTAAACTTTGGCTTCTTAAATTTTATATTTTTAACTCTGTTAAAATGCGACCATCGCTTTTGAAAGTTACAGGAAGATTTGTTTCAGGTAACTTGTGGCTTAATGAGATTAATCTGTATTTTGATTAATTTTGTATTTCCCTTGAAAAGTTTTGAACATTTAATTTTATAACTTATTTCTTGATCGGTCAGAAAAGTTGTCTTGTGCATAAAAGTTATGAAATTTATAAATAAAATTAGAAAATTATACAATTAAGTTAAAAAATTCTACAATTAAAGATATTGATTTGAACACCTTTTGTGTAATCTTCAGTTTGCTTGTAACTAGATTCCAATCAATATCCTTCCACAGCCTTAGCTTCTGCCAGTTTTGAGGATGAGCTCTCCTGGTAAAAATATCACATGATTGGCCTCAGAAATATCGCTTGGAAATCACTGTTCAGCATTTAAGTATTAAATGCTTCTACAAAAACTAAAATAAAAAAATTGTCCAATAAAACATTAATTTATTATTGATTTTTAATTGACAGATATTTAATATCGTTTTATAAACCATAATTGGCGGAAACATTTTCCACAATTCATCATCAACTTGTAAACCATAAAATCAGACAAAAAAGCTAGAAATATGATATAAATTAGTGTCATAATTTATAGGTGTTTAAATATTCCTTTTTCATAATAATAACAAAAATAGAAAAATGTTGGAGAGAAATATTTAATAAATTTATTACATTTAAATGCTCTCATTAAATGTGACATAAAATATAAATTATTCTCGCATTATGGTCAATTGTGAAATAATTCTATAATTATGGTTAAATGAGTATTTAAATGTTTATTTACAATAACAAATTAAAAAATAACTTTAATGTTCAAATTAAAGTTTATTCTCTTTTCTCAACAAATAAAAGTTGTTAATTGTTACAATTAAAACATTTGTTTAAGTGTTTTGTTTTAGTCTTTAACATCCTCCTTTCCAATGGTTCCACAAGTAGCTAAGTTGTGACATGTTATGCATGTGGATTAGAAATGGCATTAATTACGGAAAACGGAAGTAAACTTTGTCTAAGAGTGGATGTGTTATGAGTTTGAATTGTGTGGCCGTTTTAGAAATAATATTTTATTTTTTTATTATAATAATTATTGTCAGAGTTTGATAACATTTCTTGGGAACTAATTATTATATTCAGAATTTTCAGAAATCTCCCATTTAAAGAAAACTAGTTGGGGTTTCACTTTTTCAGTGGGAACTTTAACATTTTCATTTGACATTTGTTTTTCAAGTTGATGGAAAAGTGGGATACAATTGATTCTCACCAAAAGTTGTTGATCAAAATATGATCACGTCCTGTTAAGAGTTCATATTTTTAAACAGAGGGGAGAATTATTTTTGTGGGAACATTCAGATAAATTAGGAAATTATTTTTAGAAATTTTAATCATTTTTAATGAAATTTTTAAATTTCCATTTAGAGGGCTTGAGAGGACACTCTTGTTAAATGTCTACTTTCAAAATTTCAAAAGTTTTAAAACCCGCATTTACAAACATTTTAAGAATTGTTTTCAATTAAATTCATTCCGTATGTAACAAAAAGAATGAATCTAAGACCTTATATTGTCTTATTTTATCTTAGAACTTAAATTTTCATCTAGAATTCTTAGATGAAAACATAATTTTAAATGTTTGTTTCAGATTTGTTTAAACACTTGAAAATTATTATTATTTTTTTTCATTTGCTGGATAATGTTTGTTTCTTAGGTCTTTTGTTTAAAAAAATATTTAAAACTTTTTCCCTTAGCTTTCAATATTTTTTTGGAGGCCAGTTTTTTGTTTATTCCTTTTATACAAAAAGTTTGTTTCTTAAGTCTTTTGTTTTCATTAAAAAGATTTAAAAAAATTTTATTCAAATAAAAAATATTTGTTAAAAAAGCCTAAAATTATATGTAGAAAAATTATATTTTTTAAAGTTAATTATTATTATCTTTTTGTAAAAAAGTTTGTTTTCTAAGTCTTTCGTTTTTAGGAAATTAAATTTTTGAAAAAAATGTATTTATTTTTTTCCGTTATTTTAAATAATTTAAAAAATATGTGAATTTGAACAAGAATTTTGATTGTTTCGAATTAATTGTATTTTAATAATAATATTTTCCATAAGTTGTTTTGATTATTATTACAAATTTTAAAATTCGCTTTAAATAATTTTTCCGATAATTATGAAAAATTTTTTTAAGAATAATATTGGAATTTTACATGAATTTTGTTTATAAGTTTTATTTTTCCTCAGAATTAACAATTTTGAAAAGTTCTTTTTTAAGTCTTCTGTTAAACAAATATGTTTTATTAATTTTAAAAATTGTTGCTCTCTTTTTATATTTTTTTGAATAAAAAAAATATATTTAATAAATAAAATATTCATATTTTAAATTGAAATTTAAAAGTTTTTTTCCTAAGTTATTAAATTTTTATTACAAAAATTAAAAAGAAATGAAGAAGTTTAAAAATGTTTACTTTTAGTTTTCAAATTTTTGTTAAAAAAGTACTTTTTTCCAAAATATGATTTCAAAAAATTTACAAAAATTTAAAATGAATTCGATTTTTCTAAGATTTATTTCGTAAGTAAGTTTTCTATCCTGAAAACTTTACAAAGATTTAAAAAAAATTCTAATTTTATGTAAATTATGATGTAATTTTTGTATTTGTGTGTATTGTTAACAAATATTTAATATTTTTTTCTTAAAGTTCATTTTAATTTCTTTTATTATATAATTCGATTTGAATGAACAATTAAGATTAAATTTATTTATTTTAATACGTAAAAGTTTGTATCTTAAGTCTTTTGTTTTTACAAATAGAAAAATACACAAATTTATCTTTTTTAAGGAATAAAATTTTAAAAAGTTCGTTTCTTAAGTCTTTTGTTTTGAAACTTAACTTTATATTTTTTAACTTTATATTAAAATTTTCTATTTATAAAAAAATGTTTTAATAATATTTCATTTATAAAATTATTTTTCTATGATTTTTTTTCCTACAAAATGTAATTTTAAAAATTTATTTCGAAATAATATTGGGAAATTAAAAAAAAATAATAATAATTTTTTGTTTTAAAAAATTTATTAAATATTTTATAATCCAGTTAAATATTTTATAATCCAGTTAAGTTATTTGTTTAAGAAGTGAATTTTTTGAAGTAATAAATGCTAAATAGATATTTTTCTTTCATGAATCCACTTAAAATTTTTATTTAAAATATATTAAAATTGTTTTAAAATGTTCTTTTGTCAACTCTTTGGTATGAAAATTTTTAGCGAAATTTTTCTCTTAATTTTTTTGATTTAAAAAATTCGATTTAAAAAAAAAAAAATTAAAAATTATTTTCTTTTATTTCCTTTCATTTTAATATTTAAAAGCTGGTTTCTTAGGTCTTTTATAAACAAAATTTTTGGCAGTTTAAAAGGTTTTTCTACTTTTTTGTAGAGTTTTCAAATTATTTTATTAAATATATAATATATTTTTGTAAATTTTTGAAATATTTATTTCTTAATTCATGTGTTACAAAATTTTAATTCAATTTAAAAGTTAACTTCGCAAATTTTATATTTTTTATCACAAACAAATTTAAATTTCATATTTAAGTAAAGTAAAAATTGAGAAAAACTTTATTTTGGCAATTGTTTTTTAAATTTTTTATTTCAGAATTTAGTTTTGTAATAAATTTTAAAATTATTTAAATTTAATTAAATTATATTTTATGACAAATGATAATGAAAATTCTGAATTATTTTTGTCTTTAATAAGAAATTTATAATAAATAAAAAAAATAATTTATTTGATAAAATTGAATTTTATTATAACAAACAAAGTTTAGATCTTAAGTCATCAAGTAATTGAAGAGAAAGCATTTCTAGACTTTTAGCACTTTAGTTGTCATCATTATAATCTGATACTGTTTTAATCTGCTGATATTAAAAGAATATCAATATTTATTACCATCTAAAGTGTTTTTCTTGAAAATTGCTAAAAGGATTTCCAATTTCATCCTACATTAACAACTAGAACATTTTAATATTTAGCAATAATTATGAAAAAGTGGAAAACACTTTAACTATAATTTATATTAAATAAACATAAATAATATTATTTTAATTTATCTTTATTTTTTGTTGTTGTAATACAGCAAATTTATCATTTATTTATTCACATTTGAAGAACATCTTGTTTTTGCAATGTTTTCAAAATGTTCTTTTGCACTATTTTGTTGTTGTTGTTGTTGCAAATCTAGATAAACTTGTTGTTGCAACATTATATTAGTTGTAAGAATGTTTAGAGATGCATAAAATTTAATAAAATATCTAAACTCTTAATGGTAAAAATAATACACGCGTCAAACACGAGCATAATTTACATGACCAGTTACCGGGACTCAACATACAAACTTTCATAAATACTGACAACGACAATTCGATTCCATTTCATCTCTTTTGAGATACAAAAAAAAAACATTCATAGAATCTTCATCTCATCACATCATATTTAACAAGCGGGACAAAACTTTGTTGAAAACAACACAAAATAACATGTAAGAATGTTATAGTCGATCAAGTCCGACTACTTAATTCCATACACGACAATGTTAGTTTTTAAAGTAGAGACGAAAATTAAATGAATGACCCTCGTATAGTATAATTTTCTGATTTATTTTAAAGTGTGCAGTACATTAATGTGAAATTTATGCTTCTTAAAATGAATTTTTCTGGAGGCTTATTTGGAACAAGAAGAAATTATAGACTGGCCCTCGTATAATTGTATGTGAGGTATCTGGAATATTGGACGGTGCATGGTAAATTAAAATAAACTTCATGTGAAGTGATGATATGTACGAAATTTTATCAAGATATCGTAAAAATTGCGACCTGTACAGTGCTCACAATATTTAAATGGAAATTCAGCCGGACAGACGGACGGACATCGTTAAATTATCTCAGACAATGATTCTGAGTCAAACGTTATACTTAAAAGTTGGTATAACACCAGTTTTTCCTTATGTTACAAACATCAGCATAAACGCATATTACGGTGGTGTAGGGTATAAAAACTGTTTGATGTTAGAGATGATATATTCTCTTCTAACTGAAGACACTTGCAGGCGTTAAGTTTGAAATGAATTTAAACTTCTTGAAACCGTTAGTTTTGATCTGTTTTAAGAAGTTTTCTTGTGATTTTCATCCTACAGAATGTTATTTTCATTTTCCTTGTTCCATTTTATGTTTACAAATGTCATTAAAGGAGTCAGTTGAAAAAAAAGATATTGAAGATGATGAAGTTGTAACAGAGAGTGTTGCAATGTTATGTTGTGTTGGTTTGAATGAACATTAATTAATTTAATTAAACAGTGTTTGGCAAAGATAATATTCTACTATTATGAACCTGATGGTTTTCCTAATGATTTATAGCTTAGGAAAGGTGACCAGATTTCTGGTTTAAATTTCAAATAAATTGTTTTTTTATTTAAATTCCATTTATTCGCTACATGTTGGTCACCTTAAAAGACATAAATAATACCTTAAAGTTAGCATCTCCATTTAAATACAGTTGTTAAATATTTTACTATAAAATTAAAAAAAAATCAAAGTCCTCCTTTTATTAAGATTTCCAGGCAATAAAAACCAGTAAATAACCCAACAAATAAAGTGCATTTTGTCTATAATGACGTTTAATGAGTTTTTGCCATGATTTGTGTTTATAACGAAAATTAACAGCTTCCTTGGCTTCTGTAAAGCTTTAAAGCTTCCTTTTTTATAAATATTTTGAAATAAATCATTAACTGATATTGCACTTGCTATAATCATTTCTTTGGCATCATATTATTTAATTTATAGTTGTATTTTTTATTTGACTTTTTATTTTATTTCGTTAAATATTTAACTTTAATGATTTTATTTATTTAATTCTTTTTGTTGTTGTTGTTTTTATATAGTAATGAAAATAAATTTTATAAAAAAAATTTCTTTGGAATTGTTCAATGAACATACCACTCCATACCATACCAAATCTTATCATTCCATATCCAACAAATCAACGTAAAAGTCAAACTATGAAGACGACGACATGTCACCGAAACATACCCACATGTCAATTTCTCAAAACTTTAACATACAACGACATTTTTAAGCCCTCTCGTTGATTGTTTGTTGCATTTTCTTTAGCGTGTATGTATGCATAAGTAGAAGAAGAAGAGCAGAGGAAAAAGTGAAATATTTTTTATTTGTTTCAAAAGTACGCTACAGTCGTTCTAGGAGTAATGATCGAATATTGAAATGTTAGTGATGAACTTTTGTTTAATATTAGTTAATATCACTTGAGAGATGGTTTTACTGATCACTATAATAGTTTTGAAAAACTTTAAATTAGCTTTAAGAAATATAAAGGTAATTCCAAACCCTGATATTTCCTTTATACTTTAATATCAAGTTGTTTTATACCACGATATATTGATTCTTCTTTAAGTCAATGTTTAACAATTTCAGTCAAAATAAAATTCACGTTACGAAATAACTTCCCAAAGCAAAATTGAATCCAACAATTACGACGATAGCGGATTTATTTCGCCTTATTGAGGCTCCATGGGCTGAGGTATATGCAATCACGCAAATCGGGGTACCATCTTTAATTAATTCTTCAATCAATTTAAATTTTTTGACTGTTTTGATTATTTTATTTTGATTTATTTTCAATTATTTGCATTTGAATTTGCAAATTCAAGATCTCGAGTCAATTTTCTTTTCATACACATATGTGCGAAATTAATATCAAACAAAATGTCAATATTTCCATCCAGTTCAAAGATAATCTATTATATATTTGATAATTCAAATTCGAAATCGTATATTTTTTTGTTCGAAAATCTTTTCTCATTATTTTAAAGACATTTTTAAGATTAATATTTTTCTGAAAAGCTTTATAACACCACATGCTATAATTTAAAGTTTGCATCGAAGAACCTTATAGTAGAGATCCTCAACCCTTAATAAATATATAGTTTGTGTTCTAAAATTCCACAGCCTGAATTTTGAATTTTGAAACGGAATAGAGTTTTGGAAACTTTAGAATATTTATAAGTATTTGGTAACGACTTTTCAAATTCTTCTATAAATGTGGACACATAAACCTTGATTTTTTTTTAATTTTTGTTATGAAAATCAATAATTTATTAAGGTGAATCAATCTCCATAAAAAAATGTTGCGCCAGTTATACTTTTAAATAATTTAATAATTAATGATGCATTCGGAAATGCAAAAACAACTCTTTGCTTGGCTCCAAAATACAGCGTAGATTTTTGTGCATATTGCCGTTATTCTAAGTCCAACCGGAAGTATATATTTTTCATGATTTGAAAACAGCTTAATTCTAATAATTCCTTAATCCTACACCAGCTTCTATTACTCACTTCTGGTACTTGGGATGCCTTTCCTCTAAAGTCCTTTGCAGAATGAATCGCCTTTTGCAATAAAGTAGGTAAAATTTTGAAAACTTTCAGTCATTTCGTCTGTCAAACTTTATTGAAATAATTTATTTTGCTCGTTATAAAAGTAACTTGCGTCAGTAACCTTAAAAATAAGAAGAATTTTTTTGCCAGAATTTTTTATTTTTATATATAGAGTCGCTATTTTTATTTTACGTCCGATCAAAATATATTGTATTCTTTGTTTATGGTTTAATAAGATCTCGAATTTGTTCTTTGATGTTCAAATAAATCGTGTAATTTTATATTATGGTACAAATCGTTCTGAACTCTTAATATATAAATATGAATTTTCTTCTTGAACCTTAAATAACAAAACGTAATTTTGTAATTTAAATTTAAGAATAATATTGAAAATTATAGATAAAATCTATTTTATTCTTTAATGGTTTGTTTTTTAAATCTATTTTTTTAGAAAACTTCTAAAAAGTGCTTTAGAATTGAAAGTGTTACAATTAAATGTTTGTTTCTTAAGTCTTTTGTTATAAAATGCTTTTAATTATTTGTAATGTTATATATTATTTCGAAAATCGGGAAATAAATTTAATTTGTTCATATAGGGACCCCTACTGAAGATGGAGGTGAATATATGAAAATAGTACCTTCTATATTCCACACTACCTGATCGCCAAACAAAAAACAATTTGATTTTCTTAAGGAATTTTCAGCAATTGATTTGACTGTTGTAGTTCGTAATTTTTTGGATTTAACGCAAAAGAAATACAACAACAACAATAGCAATAAAAGGCACAAACAAATAACTGGTAAAACAATAGCTTGTTGCTAATTAGTATTCAACAGATGAGGGCTGAATTTGCTCGTTGTTTAGTTACTTGGATTGTTTTGTTTTGGACTCAACTGGTGGCTTCTTTTTAAATGAAGCAAAAAAAAATTAACTTTTGTATTTTGCCTGTTTTGCGTGGCTTACAATCCCCAGGAATGTTGACAATCAGTTTTTAGCGTATTTTTTCAATTTGCTGTTCGTTTGTTTCAGTTGTTCGAAAAAAATAAACATTTTGGATTTAGTAGTGACCCACTTACAAAAGAAAAAAGATAAAAAGAATATAAATAAAACCAAAATGAAAATAAATATATGAAATTGTATATCTGCTACCGAATAATTTTGGTTTTGCTGATTCCCTAAAAAACCTTTTGTTTTCTTAACTGAGATATTTTTTGTAGTTTTTGCCTTTTTTGAAATTGAAGGAAAAAAAGCGATCATCCGTTTAGTAGTTTTTTATTGGTTGTTTTGATTACCTTAAAGGCTTCTGGAGATGACAAATTAAAATGTGTTTAAGAAATTCAATTTCCTTTATGAACAAAAAACAAGTAAGAACACTATATTCGGTTACTCTGAAGCTTTAATACCCTCCACCACAAATTCATGTGACTTAAATACATTATTGTACATATACGCTCACACACATATCACAGGCGTATTAAATATATAAAACTTTTCTTAAACATAATTCAGGAACACTTACTGAGTCATAGAACTAACTACATTTTAAGTTATAACTGTCTTTTTTACTAAACCGATATTGATAATTTTCGGAATTTTAATGAAGTCCATATAACCTAATATTCCGAAAAAATCTCGTTTTATTTTGTTGATTTATAATTGACAATTTACGAAAGTTCTTCTGATTTCCACGATTTTTGAGGTTGCCTCAGATATCGGTCTTTATTTTTTAAAATGCTAAACCGATTTTACTGGTTTTAAATAGGAAACTTTCAAAACTATAATAAATACTCAGTCCAAATTTCATTGAGCTCTCACAATTATGGGAAATGTGAGCGTGTCAACAACAGACCGACAGACAGACATACGAAGGTGCAAACGTACGGACATATTTAAATCAACTCAGATTTTATTTAATGCAAGAAGAAATACATATTATGGTGTTTGAGACGATTCCTTTTCAGCGTTACAAACGGAATGACAAAGTTAATATACTCTCTTCACCACTTGTGGTGGTGGAGGGTATAAAAAATCTTTAAAACAGAAGTTTATTTTACCGAAAAATGTTTTCAATATCTGTTGCAGATTTTGTGTGTGTGTGTTAATAAAAAACTCCCAAATAAATATTGATTGATTTATTGCTTTATTGTTCTTAAGTTTATAAATTTTTTCGTCAGTTTCTTTTTTATCTTCTTCATAATTTTTAATAGTTTTTTTTTCTGAAATCAAAATTTTTTAGCAATAAAATTCCCTTAAAAATCAATTTGTAGTTATCAGTTAATGAAATTTAGATTTATGCTGTTTTTCCTTAAATGGTAAATTTTTTCTTCAATCATAATTTTTTTCTGGTGAGATAATTTTGTGCTCTACTTAATTGTGTTGAGGTGTGTAATCAATTTGTTTCAAGGAGATTTATTAATTCATTTTTTTTTGCTGCAGGTGTTTTTGGGTTCAATGTTATGACTTTTCGCAATTATAATTTTTCCGATTTTTATATGTCAAACAATATTAATGTCAAAACTTTTAGGGGTAAGTTTCATGTAGAAATAGTTTCATGTTAAATCTTATTTTTAAATGGTGAATTGAGGTTAAGTAGATGGAAGGACAAATTTGTATTAAAATTCGCTGAAAAGTTAATTATTCAATTAATAGTGAGATTTAAAGAAATCAAGTTAAAAACATACGATTTTTCACTAAAATGCGATTTTCATTAAATACGATTTTTCATTAAAATACGATTTTTCACTAAAAAAAAACGATTTTTTCATTAAAAATACGTTTTTCACCTAAAAATACGTTTTTCACTAAAAAATACGATTTTCACTAAAAATACGATTTTTCACTAAAAATACGATTTGTTCACTAAAAATACGATTTTCCACTTAAAATACGATTTTCACTAAAAATACGATTTTCACTAAAAATACGATTTTTCACTAAAAAAATACGATTTCACTTAAAAAATACGATTTTTCACTAAATTTATACGATTTTTCACTAAAAATACGATTTTTCACTAAAAATACGATTTTTCACTAAAAAATACGATTTTTCACTAAAAATACGATTTTCACTAATAATACGATTTTTCACTAAAAATTACGATTCCTCACTAAAAATACGATTTCTCACTAAAAATACGATTTTTTTCACTAAAATACGGATTTTTCGCTAAAAATTTTATTTTTCACAAAAAATTTTCGCAAAAATTTAAAATTTTTTCCACAAAAATTAAAATTTTTTGCAAAAAATAAATTTCAATTACCAAAACGATTTTCCACTAAGACTAAGATTTTTCCCTTTAATAAGATTGACGTAGTGATAAGTAGAAATTTACACTCCTCAGCCGGAATTAAAGAGGTAAACAGATTTTTTAACCTCGAGCCAAATTTTTATTTCCTATGCAATTCCATCTTACAGATCTTGAAGAGAACGTTAATTATTTGTATATGAATTTTTAAATTCAAAATTTCTCAAAAACTTTTGTAATTTTTTTCGTTTTATGTAAAATTATTATCGCAATCTTGTTGACATTTTCTTTTTTAGTAAAAACCAAAATCATATTACCAAATAAAAATTGACAATATATTTACCCAGTCCAACAAAAATTTCAGTTTTAAAATAAAAAATTACTAATTTGTGTGTGTGTGTTCTTTTTTTATTTTTTTATATCTAAAATGTTTTTCTTAAAATATATATGAAATTTATATTTTTCTGAATGATTAAAATATAATTTATTAAAAAAAAGTGACATCTGCAGAATAAATTGAAAAGTTATAATTTTTAGGGATTTTTCCTTACAAGAAAAACGTTTTAATATACTTTTGTCAAAACTTAAATATAGAATCATGAGTTCCATATTTCCAGAAAATTTTAAATATTTTATTGCAAATCAAAAAATTTAAATTTCTTAAAATTTCATAAAAGTTGACTAAAATTTTTTTATGTTTTAATATCGAAAATAATTAAAATAATTTTTTCAATTTTAAAAAAAAGTCGATTCTGCCCTAATGTGCACTGTTCATTAATATGATATCACATACATAATTACAGAATATTTCAGTATTAAAGTAGATTTAATTTTAAAAGAAATATTTATTTAAGTAACAGTATTCCAGCTTAAGTTCCGATTTGCTGAAACCTTCAATATTAATCTGGTCATATTTTAATGACATTTTTATCTAAATATATTTTCCTTATTTTCTTAATATTTCCTTAAAATAGTTTTCAATGCCTCCCCAGCTCACAAGAATTATAAAATTTAAAAAGTCTAAAAAAATGATTGCAACCATGAGTGATTTATGCTTGAGATGATCATCTTCCTGCACAGATAACAATCAATTGCTGTCATCTTCAACATGTAAACAACAGATTTCATAGGAAATCACAAAACATTAACATCGACATTAACAAAAACAACAAAAGTACTTTAAAACAGTTGATGTTGTAGTTTAAGAAACAACAACAAAAATACAAAATTATTTTTTTAATTGTTTGGTAATTTTTTGTTGCCACAACAAAAACAACAACAACAATTTTAATTTTTAAGAAACATTTAAGAAAAATATATATTCTTAACAACAATATTAATGGCGTTTAACAAAAATTTAGTTGTCTTTTTTTAACTTTTCCTCATAATTTAACTTAAAATGGTTTGTTGTTGTTGTTTCTTTTATGTTGCTGTATTTTTGGACTGATGAACAACATGTCATTGCTCTGTAGCGGTAAAATTGCCGATAGAGATGAAGCTGCCAATGATGATTTTTATACCCTCAACCACCACAAATGGTGATGATGGTATATTAACTTTATCATTCCGTGTGTAACGTCAAGAAGGAATCATCTCAGACCCCATAAAGAATACATACAAAATTTGAGTCGATTTAGCTATGCCCTTCTGCCTGTTGGAAACATTCTCACGCGTAGAATAATTATTAAAATTTTGTCACATTTTTTGCTATTGTAATAAGCAGTTTCCTATTTAAAACCAGCTTTATTGGTTCATTAGCGAAAAAATTATAGACCGATATTTAAGAAAACTTCTAAGTTTCTGAGAAGAACTTTTGTTATGTTTTCAACAAAAGTTCACTGAATTTAAGCGAACGAGTTATATATTCTTCATCATCTTTAATCAAAATTTAATCATCAAAATCTGATAAATAGAAAAAAATTCTAGACAGAAAAATGCAAAATTTTGATACACTCCACAACTGTATGCAAGATTGTGCTGGGGTCATTATTTGACATACTCCCCATATAAAGTCCCTCACGGAATATGGTTTATAGTTTAAAAAATTTTAAATATTAACTGATTCTATTGAAAATTGGCACAATTAAATTCCGAAAAACGGTGGATATAAAACTAGTAAATAATGACCGATTTATTGAAATTTGGGTGAATTATTTTTCTAACTGTCATAAATATATGTTTTTAATCTAACCAATATCGGCTGCTATAGCTCCCATTTAACGTCTCTTCCCAGATTTTGGGTTTAAATTTGATCCATTTTTTTAATTTTCTTTAATTTGATAATTATCGAAAGATATATAATTTTCGGAATCGTGTTTTACGCTTACAAGATTCTTAAATATAAACCAATTCCAAATTCAGAAAACTAGATAATTGTATTCAATATACGTATCTAATTTCTTAAATATCGCCCCTCATGGTAATTTGCATAATGTTCGTGGTGGAGGGTATTAAAGATTCGACATAGCCGAATATAGCAAACAAAACAAGTAAGTGTTTTGTTGTTAGTTGCTTGTCATTAACACCGGAACGAAAATAAATAAACAACAATAAAGCTGAGGCAAAAAAAATAAAAGAAAAAAATACCTTCCACAATTTTAATTAGTTTAATAATTCTTAACTTTAATAATTATAATTGTGACTAATGTTCTTCTTCGAAAAAAAGCTATTTAATAATAAAAGAATTTTAACAAAAAAATTTAGATAAAACCAAGATTCTTAAAATTATGTTATGTCAACAAATTCCGCCTTTCATATAGCACATTTTATAATCATAACTTTTTTAAAATCTAAAAATCATTTTTCTCAAATTCAATAGTTTTTATATGTCATATTTTGTTTTTAAATTATTCTTTTTTTAAATAAGACATTTTTCATTAAAACATGTTTAACATGTTGTTATTCAAATGTCGTTAAAATCGTCATCATCTTCCGATTTTCAGCATTGATCAGCCTCATTTGCATCATCGGCATCTTTGATATATTTGAGTTGCTAAAATGTTTCGTTGGCTTTCTGCAGGTAGCAGTATTTTGAATACCAGCATTTCTTCTATAAAAATCGTGTTCTTTCATATTGATTTATCTTTAAAATTATTTAAACAACTGCAGAATTCAGTCTGTATACCCAGCAAACATTTTCTATAAATGTATGATTTATTTCAAATGATAAAATATATTGAGAAAACGTTTACAAAAATTGCATAAAAATTATGTCCTTAACATGAAAGCAAACATGAAAATTATCTCACTATCAGAAAGTGGAGCTTACACTTACTGACTTTCTTTAAGCTCACGCTCTTTATCTTACACAGATGGCGGATATTATATATCAAACAGCACCATCTAGATTTTTCTAAATTACCATGTGATGATTTAAAACTTATGTTTCATTATTCATCCCGTCTGGAACCACACTACTTTATATTTATCTTTGTGTAAGTAAAACAGCATAAAATTATATCGCCTGGCTCAAATTAACAACTGAGCAGGGAATCTGTATTTCGGGCACTTTTGATTTAAAGTCAAATTTCATTAAATGAGAATGTTAAAAAATGATAAATATGAAGGATTACAACTTCCCCTTGTTCTATACAAAGTTTTGTTGTCTATAAAGTTTTCTGCTAAACAATTTTTTGTTTAATTTTATTAAATTTGCTGTAATTTTTTCAGATACAATACAGAAAATTTCAAATGTATGAATGTTCTAACTAAATTTAATTTTTCCATAACCGGGAGGTAGTCGAAATTGTGTAAAACATAAGGCGGACATACAGATGGATAAAGCTAAATCGACTCTCATGTTGATCGAAAAAGATTCTCGTTTTGGAGTTGTATTTGGTACAAGCAGAAAATTCTAATACCAAAAAAGTATAGTACATGATTGCATCGTCTCAAATAGTTTCATACGGTTTCTATAATCTACTTGTGGGAACTTTTGTAAGGTAAGAAATCAGAACATTTATACAATATTTGTAGCGCTCAGGAATGTTCTTAATTACTTTCTGAGTAGATTTAATGTTGCCAGTCGCATATTAATGGTGGAAGATCATGATCGCGATCGTTTTTCGTTAATTGCAATTTTTTTTGGTACAGGTTCCTTATGAATGTATACTTCGGTTTAAACAGCTCCGATAAAAAAATTGATTAATATAACTTCAGTCTTTAATATTTATTCAGTATATTCATATTTAAAATATTTATTCAGTATATTCATATTTAAAGAAATTTTATTTAGAGACCGAAAAAATAGAAAATAATAAAATTTTAAGAAAGCTAACAAAAAATTAGATCCGAAATTGAAGCAATTATTCTAAAGTTTTAGTACGGTACTGTTAATTGAGCATTTCATTGCTGTTCCTTCAAAATTAAAATTTTCATTTCCTTATGCAGTTGTTGTATTAAGGACATGTGTAAGGTGAGATTACCAAACCGCAAAATTTAGATAAATTTCAATCATATATATCATATCAATTTCAGATAGAGGCGCTGGGAGTTTCGAGAGGTAGAAATTATACAGATCATAGGACGCCAATTTACGAAACGATGGTATTTTCAATGTTGGTTAAATTAAGATAAAAATAAGTAAATAATATTAATTAGTAATTTTGATCGAAATTTAGGTATATCATGAACCTCCAATATAACCCACCAAAAAACCATATTCAGTTTCTGAATATGTGGATATTGATATTTCAAATAAAATAACTGAATGGAATTATTGATTTGATAAAAGAGTTTACTTCTTTTTTTATGATTTTTATCAAACAGTGGTATCTTTTGTGTTTGGGCTTTAGGGTCCATATTTACTTAAGGTCTGGAGAAAGACATTACTAAATGATTATAAACCCTTTAAGGTTTTCAAAACAAGATTCTGTTTTAAAATCCAGACTTTATTTATAATTTTAGAACATTTAAATAAGATCTGATTCGAGAAGGCCTGGGTTTAGATCTATCGAGATTTTTGATACAAAGTTTAAACTAGAGTATTCAGAAAAATATAAATTTTCTGTTTTTTTTTTTTCTAAAAAAAGGAGAGAGCCTTATAGCTCTTATCAAGGGATACAAGGCAAATAATTTTTTTTAATTGAATGAGAAATAGGCATTTAACATGAGTTTAAAAGAATATGTCGTATATAATTCCGACCATGGAGCCCAATCTGCTAATATAACGTAAATTCATTCAGTCAATCAAAACATACAAATTTATTTCCAAAAAATCGATTCGGCCCACTGTTAATTGTATACACTTCCGAAAAGCCTATTTTCAAAAATTTACTTTTAAATTGACTTAAAATTTCGACCAGTTATAAAATTTAATAAATTATCACATGAGATATTTTCGAGGCGGTATTGGAATAATGGAAGAATTTCTTAAAGTTTCAAAATTTTTTCCAGAAAAATATTTTGATACCACTGTGCTGCGTAATAGATAGATGTAACCTAAAAACATTACACCCAACTAAACAATAATCAATTAATTAAAAATTCAAATAATTTTTAATATAAAAATTCTTTCAAAAACGTTTCTTTAAGTGTAAATATTCATTCATAAGATTATTTTTAAGAAAAGTTGATGAACTTGTTGATAAGCTTAAAAGCTTTAATTTGTTTTCTTGAAATAATATTCTTAACAGCAAAACGTTCGAAAAAGACTACAATTTCAATTTAAACGCAAACATCATTTATTACATTACAAAAAGAAGAAAAGAACTGAAACTAAAGTGATGCCGTGTAAATTCAACCAATAATTAAATAAGTTAGTTATTCTCTACTGACTTAATTGCCTTTTCTTAAGAGTTAATTGGCTCAAAAAAAATAGCAAAATACTATAGAAACATGTAAGACTGCTTTATTCAACTAAGCCGAATCTTCAATACCCTTCACCACAAATTCGAGTGAAGTGAATATGTTATGTTTCGTACATACACTCGTATAATTATAAAGGCTTTTTTCTTAAATATTTTTAATACATTGAACCGATTCAGCTATTTTTAAATAATGAACTTGTCAGGACTATAACAAAAGTCACAGACAGACGAATACATCTAAATTTATTAAGACTTTAATATGATGCAAGAATATACATTTATACATTATGAGGTCTGAGATGATTTCTACTTAGCGCTACATACGGAATGACAAAGTAAATATACCGTCTTCACCACTTGTTGTGGTGTAGGGTATAACAATCTTAACTAAAAGAAATAATTATTTAGAATTTTATTTATTAAACTCTGGATTCATTTTGCCAAAACATTTTGAATCACTCTTTTATTTATTTATTGTTTTTTTTGTTTTTGTTTTTGCATTTATTGCATTTTAGTTTAATTCACTCGTATTCACTGAATGAATGAGTGAGTGCCCTTTTTTGTGCAAAATTAATTTCTTTCATTCTTTTCATTTAAATTTAATGAGTTTAATATTAAAAATTTACGCTCACATGATTTTTATATTTATTAATATTATTTTTCTAAGTTTTTCGTTCTTTTTTTATAAGATTTCCATTAATTTAATTAAAAGTTGTAACGGTTTTCTTTTAATTTTTTCTGTAGTTTTAAGTTTTTGAAAATTGTTTTTGTTGTGATTTCATACATGATTTTTAATTGTTCAGAGTGTTTTTATTTTGTTTTTCAAAAATAATTGCAATTGTCTATGACTTTGGCTATTTTCTAGTTCATAAATCATGCAAAATGTAAACGGTACCACAGTGGGGCTGAATTGACTCATTTTGAAATAAATCTCTAACATACTCGAATCATTTTTTAAATAATTAAGAATTATGTTTTGCTTTTATTCAAAATTTATTTGCAGTATAAATATATAAAATTCTGATAATTTTTTATGAGTTTTGGAGAAATAAGAATTTTTGAATTGCAAAGCATCTCTCTGAAGAAATTCAATAATTGAGGACATTGTGATTCTTTATTAAAGTATTGAAAAAACTATGGATTTGATAAAATAATTTTCTCAAATTCCCACAATTGTGGAGAAAATCTCAAAGCTGCGATTGCTATGGTACGTTTGGAAAATGACATATGAACCATAAAAACATACTGACTTTTCCCAACTGTAGGTTAGAAGAAGTAAAAATGTATAAGCCCATGTAATACCCTACACCAAATTGTTAGCGGTAAATGACAGCTACGACAAGATTATAATTTGTCTTTCTGATTTATTGTTAAGTGTGAAAATATGTGCGTTTGAAAAATGAATTTTCCTGGGGTTATATGGAGCTTGAAGGAATGGTGGACCGAACTTCGTATAAATTTGAACATCGATTAAACATTGCATTTTTCTTAATTTCACCAGTCGTTGTTACAGTAACAACGTTTATGTGAGATGCCCTTAAGTAGGATTATGAGAAGTAAAAGACCGACCTTCGTATAATTTGGTGCATCGACTTAGAATAATATTAGAATTTTTTGAGTTGAATTTCGTTAAAATTGATTGATAGTTAGGAGCTTTATGACCATATTCCGCTAAGATATTTGTAAGGGAGCTACCTGAAATATTAGATCAATTTCAATTGGTTATGTTCTTGAGCAAAAGAATTAACATGTACCAAATTTCATCAAGATATTTCAAAAATTGCGACCTGTAAAGGGATAGACAGACGGACTAACATCATTAAATCGACTCAGAGGTTGATTCTGAGTTGAGTGGTTAACTTAAAAATGGGTGTATGTACAAACATCAGCACAAGCGCATAATGTTCCAACCACCAACGATGTTGTAAAGTATAATATTTTTGTTTTTGTTTTTAAAAAGCTCAAATTCAAGAGGGTCTTGACTTAGCTCTGAAAGATTTTTGCACATTAATTGTTGATTAAATCCTTTTTTGTAAAGAAACCTGTAAAAAATACACATTTGATCAAAAATCACAAAAATTTTTAATTTTTTTGTTTATTTTTAGGCTGCGTAGAGATATTGACCTCAATTTTTGTTTATTTTAATAGAACTTTTTCAAAAAGTATAAAGTTAAATCTTAAACTGAAAATAATTCGACAGCTTTAAGAGATGGTGAAATTTATCTAATGTGCGTACTAAAGAAAAGAAGGCAGTTAGTTCTGTAGAGCGCATATAAAGTTTAAGATGGATATTTGGTCTCAGAGAACCTATTTATATAAACAGTGATTGCATCAATCTTTAATATTTTGTTTTTCACTGTGCTGAACCCAATTGAGCAAAAGTTCAATACTTCGGCATATTTCTGCGAATAAAAAAAATTAAGTTAATATGCTCAAACGAATCAATTAACTCAGGAACACAGTTCAATGGTATCAAAACGAAATTGATCTGGAACTATAAAAGATTTTTTTTATTAAATTTGAAATAGATATTTATGACATATTTTCCAAACGAGAAGTGAACCTTTAAAATTGGTCATCTTAGGTGTGAATGTGCGGTATATTTCTTATAGTGTAAAATATACAATTTTTGATTAATTATTATACTAAACCGTTGTTAATGACTGGGGAATGATGCGTTTGTGCACATGTTTTTAAAGTTATGTTACCTCTCCCATACCATACGAAATCTGTACCTGAGTCTATTTGACGACTGTTATGTAACATTGGGAACACTTTACAGACAGCAGTTTAATATTTCGCTCAAATTTGAAATTTTTGAAATTTTAGGTCAATTACAAATTATGTATTTGGTTCCTTCTCATACGGAATCACTTCCAAAATTCACTTTTTGGCGAATAAATTTTAAAAAATTAAATACATTAAATTAAAATTAACTCATTTCAGATTTTTACAATCAGAAAAGAGTGTAACAAAATTTCAGAACTATGAATCCGTCTACATATTTTCTATAGTTCTTATATAACCTGCTTCTTCTTCCGAAAATCAGGTATGTTTTACTCAAGCATTAAACATAGAATCGATTTTAGGAAACATTGAAGAACTATATATCAATGTATCTCCGATGCATAATTAGAGGAAACATTTTCCCTGTTAGCACCTTATCAGAGTTTCATTAATGTTTCTCCGACTTTTGTGAAGAAAAGTGTGTTGGAGATAAAGACTAAATTTATTTTTTCAAAAGATCTGTAATGGGCCAAATGACAGAGCGGCCAATTAAATGGCAAAAAGTCAATTTTCGAAAAAGGGTTTTGGGTATTTTAAAATTTTGGGTATTTTGAAATATAAAAAGAATAAATTTGTATATAATCCTGTATTAATGACAATTTTCATATACTACGAATAATTTTTGGAATAATAGCTTAATTTAGATAGATTTCATATGTGGACAATGGTAAATTTTTTCACAAATGTATATAAAAATTGATTTTTTTTGGAAAATTGTTCAAAGGAATTGAGTTTTAATATTTATTAGGAATATATGAAAATATTTTAATTCATTCCTTTTCCAATGATTCTTAATACATATAAAATAATTTACACAATCCTTTGAAAACTAATTTAAAATTTGGTTTTCTTATTTCGCTCATTTGCTGCAAATTTGTTATAACTAAAAATATTAAATTTTCTAAAACACCTTCCAATTTCTTTGTATTTAATAATGAAACTTGAAATCTGATTTATTTCTCCTAATTAAGATAAGCACACCGGGTTTATATGCATTACTCTATCTACAAAAAATCCCCAACATTATGTCATGTGATTTTATTGTCAATTAACTTTATTGATGCAAATAAAAACTCAGTATAAAAAAATATTACCAATATTAAATAATTCATTCAAGTTTATGGTAAAATTAAAATCTAATCTTATCATTAACCAAGAAAAGAACTCGAATAGAAGAAGAGAACAGAAAAGTATTTATATTGCATAAGAATAAAATCAAATAAGCTGAATTGAACATTAAATTCAAGTGTTTTATTTGTTGGCAACGATAATCAAGAAATCAAGAAAAAACGTTAAGATTAAACGTGAGATTAAAACTGAAAAAATAAAGAATTAAAAAAAAAATAATCAAAAGTGCAAATGGGTGTGAATTGAAGGTTTAACCGTAAGGAAAAAATGAATAAAATACTGAAATAATACAACAACAAATAATATATAGAAAACAGTATTTATTTTTATACAACTGTAATCCAAGATTGATTTTACAGTTTTTCTCAATCCAATAAAAGTGAATTTGTAATAAATGAAAAATCAATAATATTGACTGTTATACCTGCCACCACCACAAGTGCTGAAGAGGGTACATTATCAAATCAAAATCTGAGTCGATTTAGCTATGTCCGCCTCCCTGTTTGCCTGTCTGTTGTTGGCACGCTAACATCCATAATAATTGTCAGAACTTAATGGAATTTGGCATGAGAATTTGTAATCGTCGTAAGAAGTTTCCTATTTAAAATCAGAAAAACTGGTTCAGTATATCAAAAGTTATAGACCGATATCTGAGGTAACCTTTCAATTCTAGCAAAAAATTTCTTAAAACTCTCAATTGGAAATCGACAAATTAAAATAAGATTTCATAATTGTTGTCAGAGTTGATTTAAGCATTTCCGTCCCTGCAGCTGGCTGTCCATTTTAAGTTTTTCACAAAGTACAGGTCGTAGTTTCGAAGATATCTTAATGGAATTTGAACGTAAAATTTTTTTGGCCTTCAGAAAAAATTCCTTTCAAAACGCAAAAATTTTTATAAAAATGTTTGTATCCTAATAATCCTTAGCATAAATAAGAAATGCAAATTTTGCGAAGGCTGTTCATAAATTTTTCGTAGCAGTCATTTACCACCAACATTTTTAGTTGGTTTAATTTGAAAATATTTATTTTACGTTTCAGTGTTAAAACGAAAATATTTAATTATTTTAAAAAGTTATTTTCTTCTGAATACGAAAAAAATATGTATCCCCGGGTGTTTATTCATTTTAAATTTACATAATATCTATTATTATGAGAAATTTATATTTACGTTAAATCCACAAAGTTGACGTAAAAATTAGTTAAGTTTTAACAATTTAGTTAAACATTTAAGGCATAAAATCGTTAATAATAATTATCATCTTTTGCCATTTTGCTTAATTTTGTCGCAAAAACCAGATGATAATTTTAGAGATTTTTCTTTAAAAGTTTGAAAACCGTTATGTAAGTAATTAAGTTAATTATCAAATTTGTAAAATAATTTGTAATTTATATATCTTGGATTTGCATTGATTATTTTCATAGAACCTATTTGACTTACAAGGAATTCAAGGAAGGCGGATTTATAGATCATAAAAATTCACTCAATTGTACTCAATCTATAAAGCCAAAATGTTTGTTAAAATTATGGAATCTTAAGGTTGATGAAGTCAAAAATATCTGATGTGAGTTGACTACTTGAGAATTGGTTATTAGGTTTTAGCTTTTGAGTCCATTATTATTTAATAAGTAACTGTGCTATTTTTGGCTATGCTGCATCTATAATACCGTGCACCAAATGCAAAAACACTAATGCAAATTCCTGCAAACGCATTTCAATTTTTTCCCTATTTTTTAACTTCGTTTTGCGTGTCATTATAACGGCATTTTTTGAAGTAAACACGATTTTTGTTAGCCTTTTTTTCTTGACGCTGTTTTATCCGGAATATTTCTATAAATGCAGATGTGAAAATTTCCAAAAATAAAATATTATAATTTGTGTTTGTGTTTGATGGAATGTTTTAATGACTCAATTAACTCAATTTTACTGCAGAATTTTTAAATTTAATTGATACATTTTAAAGTTTCTATGGGAACTGTTCGGTCCAATAAAAAAGTCCAAATTAATTTCATTCATGACGATGGATGTTTTAATAGAGAAAATTTCCTCCGAAAGTGTAGAGCATAATTTTTTATAAAAAAGGACAGAAATATGGAATTTGGAAAACTAACAAGGGAACCACAAAATTAACAAAACGACAAATTGATCTGAAAAAACAATAAAGAATAAACTAAATCTTTCTATAACTTCCAAACACGTTGCTCATATTTTACGAAGAGATGGAAACATATAATGGAAGAGATAATGATCAAAAAACAGCATAAGGAAAATCATTAAAATTCGCACGAAGATACATAAAATGAAAAATGGAGTGGAAAAGACGAAAAAAGGTAATTTAGATTGTTCTGACTGTTAGTTTCACGATTTGAAATCAAATGATGCTCAGATGTCAAAATGTTATTTTGGCGATGGTGGTTGTTTTGAGCAATATTTTCTGCAGTTGGCAAATCTAAATTTATTTTAGAGAAAGAGGACATCTGTAATAAAATAATTGGGATCACTTTCAGTTAAAAAAGCATTCTTTCAAAATTGCCATACGGCACATATTAAATAACTCGACCTTTATTAGTACTTTTGTCACTATAAAATTTTATTGCAAACAAATCACAGACCAATTATTCCGAAAATCATATACCACTATTATTAACAACAATAATAATAATATTGACACCTTAAGCAAAATTCCTTGTACCTTCTTCGATAAGTGCAAAAATTCAAAAATTCAACAGCTGTTCAATATTCCAATTACTCCAAACAAAACACAATTTAAATACTTTGTATGAAGACTCTTTTACACTGAAATAACTGGAGGCAAAATGTAACAAAACAGTCATGCGAAATTTTTTTATTAAATGATGTTTAAATAAACCCGCACATAAACAAATAAACAACAGCAACGACAACGACAACAGTGATTGAAAAGTATTCAAATGATAATAAAGTGTTGTCAGTTTCTAAGGCAACATTTTTGGTTTCGTTTCGTTACAACATAAATATAGTTTAAACAACAACAAAAAAAATGCGAAAAAATCAACGTCAACAACATTATTTGTAAAATGTTGCATATGCAACAATATACTGACACATGCCGCAGTTAACAAAAAAAACTTAATAAACTAATACTTAACAACAACAAAAACAAAGTTCAGGGTGAAAATAATTTAGAAAAAAAACTAACCTGAAAAGTCTCTTACATACTGATTTATACAAACACACTAAACATTGTGTTATAACATACAAAAGACTTAGAAAACAAACACTAAACATATAATATACTCAAGTTCCATATAAGTTCCATGAAAGCAGAGAAATAAAAAAGGAGTGTAGGAGTTAAAATTATAGTCCTCAGGCTTTTTAGCCGCTGTTTAACTAACACTAGCCACTGCAATTTAATAGCTGCCTGCCACATGATCTGCCAAATAAACAACAATCTTGATGTTTGTTTTTGTTTTCGTTGTTGTTGTTCATTTATATAATTTTACACAAGATCATCCAAGTTAAATTAAAGCAGATAAGCTGCATATGCCATTCAAAGAAAAATATATATAAACGAAATATAAAGAAAACAAAAGATCATATATTTTCAAGTTTATCTATAAGATTATCATCGTCATGGGTAATTTAGATACACAGAAAATAATCTAAATATTCCAAATTGATCCTACAAAAATGGATAAAATATTTAACTTTAATTTTTTGGAGAAGGAAATATTTTTACCTACAACAAGTTTGATAAATGTTGTCATTCATGTTCTGGTTTAACTCCAGCCCAAGAAATTGCAGCACTTCTATTGTATGAGTCTATAGGTCTTCTAGACTAAGAGTGATCGGGTAGTTAAACAAATGTTGTATATGAAGTGATCCTTGGGCATATGTAGAACGGAAATAGTACTGTTCGATGAATACAACACCAGTAGGCAGTCTACACCAGTTGGCGGTCTACAAAAGTAGTTGTGACAGATCTACTATTTTTGTAGACCGTGACAGATTCTAATCAACGACTGAAAGTTATATGATTTTTGGAAACCGCGAAATTAATGGCGTCTTTATGAATTTCGTTCAACACAAACAAATCTCAAATCTACAAATCCTGATCAAAAGAATTTCGCACATACTTATGTTTGCACTATTTGCAGAAAAATCATTACTTTCTGTTTATTGCGTAATTGGAGCTTCTCTCCACGCATTTTAGAAAAGATCTTTGAACTTACAAAGATTGCGTACTCAGGTATGTGCAAATTCCTGTGATTTGTTCAAAGAAGTAACTAAAATTTTCGTCGTGTTCTTCGACTCTTGCGTCATTGTGGATAAAGTCTATATTGTATAATATTTTTTCATGTCATATCGCTTAACACAGATAATTTATCACTGATAAACTAGTGGCCTAATATATGCTTTGAGAATCTTATTCTCAATTTGTGAGTGATTCCAGTGATATGAAAATATACAGTTATCTTGTCAACTAGAAGTTTTTGGAAGTAGAAATTAAACAAAACTAAAAAGTTTTAATCAATAACTGACTCAAATAATTCACCATACATCTGTGGACTTTTGAATGTCCTGAAAGGGAATGTTACGGCTCACAGTATCAAAGACTTTTGGCATAACAAGGGACACAAGGATTATGCGTTAACATTTGAGCACCTGTTAATGGTGTTATTGTACTATACATTTTAAGGAATCTATGCTGGTGACCAGCTATTATAAGTTGACAATTTAAATGGGGGAGAATCTGAACCTCGAGAGTTTTTTCTGCAGGTGATAGCAGGGAAGAAAGATTGCCCCTCATCCATGTCCTTTGCAAACATATATTTGGGGTATTATACATTATTGCTGATGTTTGTAACATGTAGAAAATTGGGTGTAACATTTTTTAGTATGCCAATCAGTATTTGAGTCGATATCCGCCTGTCCAGATGGCTGGTCCACAAATCTGTAAGTTAAATGATTTTAAAATACAGTTTCAGATTGACGGACGGACAAACATTGTTAAAAGCGATTCTGAGTCAATCGGCATACTTGAAAATGTAGCATCATTTCTCTGTATACTGCAAGCATCAGCACATATCGAATTATTTACCACATTCCTGTGTCAAGTAACAACACATTTGTCATCAAAATCCTTAATTTGAACTTTTGGTTTTATTACATAATGCTCTTTGCATTAGAGGCTCATAAACAGATCCTTGCGTTGCTTAAATAGTGATATTAGAAAACTAAGTTTGTGAAACGTTTATTATAAGATCATCTAAACTAAATAAATTTTCATTTTATTTCCTCCATAAATTTTTCCATGTGTAACACATTTCCAACACAATGTTGTCAAATGAAGAAAGAAACTTTAAAATAAACAGCAACAACAAAAGAAAAACAAACACTATAATATTTTTTTCCCATTGCACTGGCCTATTAAATTCTAATCATGGTTATTTTGGCCTTAAGGAAAATTTTCATTAAAACTGTGTAGGTTTTTTGCTATTTTTTTTTCTTCGGCAGTGGCTGCTATTAAACTTTTAGCAAATATTGATGCTTTCGTCGTTCTGGCGTTGGCAACTTAAGACAATAATAGTTGCTGCAACAATAATATCAATAGCAGTAATCATTTCAAAACTGTAGAGAGCAAAAGGAAAGAGGGCGTTTATTTGTGGGCATTATTTAGTTAACACCCAACTCCTACTGTTTTAACTTTGTTGTGTTGTTTTCTGTTGATTTTATTGTTTATTTTATTTCATTTTAATTTTGAAAAACAATTTTATAACATTTGAACTTCTGATTCATTGAAATTGTTTATAATTTATTAAGTGTTTTAATACTCTACATCAGCATAATAAATAAACATTTCTGATGATATTCAAAGCGACTACCGATCAACTTAGAAGCTCTTAAAAAGTCCATATAAGTTCACATCGATCACCCTCATGTACACGTATACATAATAGCGTTACAAGCCACATTTAGAAGTTATACTGTAATCGGCTTAAACGGATCATTGGTTCTTTAATACAATAAACCAATATAATGTTATGCGCAGAAAGAGTGTTGCTTCCTTTGAATCTATCCATCCATATATCTATCTATCTATCTATCTATCTATCTATCTATCTATCTATCTATCTATCTATCTATTTATCTATCTATCTATCTATCTATCTATCTATCTATCTATCTATCTATCTATCTATCTTTCTATCTATCTAACTATCTATCTGTTGGGCTGAACCTTCACGTATTCGTAGTGAAAAGGCTTTTGCCTTTAAGATATTAAAATGAAATTCTGAACCAACACAGAGTGTTTCGAATGAAAACAGAAATGGAAATAAATCTGTATTTAAGGATTGAATAAAATTTGGACCTGCTATAGAATGAAAGCTTTCCCACACGATTGAAAAGATAAAAAATTAATTTATGAATCGTTCGTAATTAATGTCTTAATCTTTATTAGATTTCTGTGATTTGTGAGAAAAAAAGTTTTAGACGATGGTCATTTCACAGTTTTTTCATTGTTGTTATATAAAGCTAAAATATGCTATTGGGTGTTATATGATCGGTCACGGCCGACTATAAATTTTTGTCTTGATTGTAATTGTATGTTTGTATTAATAATTTTCATTACTTCATTATGACTTTAATAAATTATTTTTGATAATAATCATTTCAGTTTATTTCCAATTTCTATAGTATTTTTAATGAAACAAATTATTAACCTCAAAAAGGGGTTGCAATTTTCAATGAAATCGTAGAATTAACAGAACTTTTATTAATATTATATTCAAAATTATTTAATTGTGAATATTAAAAATTCAATTTATGATTTTCCAAATAATATAAAGTTCAAATAATTATTTTTATAATTTGAAAAATCTGTAATATAAATTATTCTTAACCCCATTTCTCTTTTGATGTTTAATAATTTACTTCACAATAATTACACGACTTCTAAGTTACTCATTTACTCATTCAATTCATTCACTCACTCATATGCTTCATTGATTTTTTCTTAAAAAAAACTGAACTTGTCAATTATTTGAATTGAATTGAATTTGTCATGGTTAAAAGTTAATTATTTTATTTGAAAATTGTTGTTTTTGTTTTGTTGTTAAATTCTAAAGTCATTATTTAGAAATATCAATCAATGTCATGGCATAATTTGCATTCAATCACAAAGTAAAAATTCTCGCCAATTCTATGTCAGTCTTATAATTCACTCTTTATTATACCCTCCATCACCACAAGTTTTGAAGAGGGTATATTAATTTAGCCATTTCATGTGAAAGGTTAAGAAGGAATCGTCTCAGCCACCCTAATGTATATACATTCTTGTATCAAATTGAAATCGGATTCGATTTAGCTATGTCCGTCTATCTGTCAATCTCTCTGTGTGTTTGCCTGTCTGTCTTTCCGTATGCTGTTGGTTCTCTCACATCCACAATAATTGACACAGCTCAATGAAATTTAACCAGAGGATTTATTTTAGTTCTGAGAAGTTTCTTATTTAAAGCCAGTGAAATCAGTTCAGTAAATTTATAGATATATACCGATATCTGAGACAAATTTCAAGCAAAATTGTCAATTATAAAGCAACAGAATAAAATAAAATTTTGCATTAATATTAAGTAAAAATTATCAAAATCGGTTCAGTAGAAAAAGTTATAGCCAAAAATATAACTGATTTTATAACACTTAATGGGTCATAAGTGTTATATTTAAGAAAAACTTTTAAATATTGTCTACGTTTGTGAGTGTATGTGTGAGTGTGTAAGTATGAAGCATAACATATTTACTTCACACGCATTTATGATGAAGGGTATTGAAGATTCGGCATGGCCGTATATGGCATTCTTACTTGTTTTTCTATTTTTTTTCTGATTATTTCTTGATTTTTTGTTGTAATTGAAAATTTATAAGAAAAATTATTTTATTTTATTTTTAGTTAAAATACTTTTTTAGCTTTAATTCAAATAAATAATAAACTTCATGACAGAGATAATTGATTTGGAGAAAAAAGTGCTGGAGTTCTATATATAAAGTAATTTAGAATTTGCAGCGATTTAAGTAATAAACAAGTAAGAATGCTAATATTCGGATATGCCGAATTTTCAATACCCTCCACCACAAATGCGAGTAAGTAAATACTTTATGTTTTTTCTTTTTTTCTGCTGAACCGATTTTGATAGTCTTTGGTATGAAAATGAAATACATATAATTTTATTATTTGTGGAAATTTTGTTGATTCTAATTGACAGTTTAAGAAAATACTTCGCTGGAGCTTAAAAGTTGCCTCAAATAAGGTTTATATCTCTTGTTATACTAAATTGATTTTGCTAATTTGAAATAAGAGACCTTTCAGGCCATAAAATACTCAGGCTGAATTCATTAACTCTCTTTTAGTTATTCTGAGTGTAAGCGTTCCAACAACAACAGACTGACGGACATAGCTAAATAGAATCAGATTTTTATTTTATGCAAGAATATATATACACTATGGGATCTGAGATATTTCTTTCTTAGCGTTTCATACGGTATGACAAAGTTAATTTATCCTCTTCGCCACTTGTGGTGGAGGAGGGTATAATCAATTTTCTATGATTCAAATGAAAATTTTAAATTATGGCAAAGATTCTGATTAATGTTTTAAAGACTGTGAGAATTTTAATTAATGTTATTGATATAAATATTCATAATTATTGTGTGTTGTTTTAGAGATCGTTAAGTTCCACTTTTTCTATTTTTCTAGAAGCATAGAGGACCAGACCGGTTAAGAGGTAAAGAATGAATTAAGTACATTTATGATATCCCGTTTTGAATTGAAGCTTTTTTGTAAAAAGGTTTTGCAGCGGTATAAACTACACTTTAAAGTCAACGAGAGAAACTTTCCTCACTATTTTCGAACAATTTTGAAAAATAAAAGAAGATCGATACATTTTTTTCAAATAATATAGTTTTATAGGCTTAAGATACTTCAGGGAATGAACCTAGAATTGAATCTATAGCAAAATATGGACTAATATTAATCAAAAAACTGTTCGAAAATTGTTATGGAAAATTCGTGGCGATTTTCCATAACAATGAATCATATATAAGAGTTTTAAAAGCTCAAAAACTGCTTTCGAAGAAGGGACCTTATAATAGAGCTATATGAAATCAGGGCCTAATTAATACTAATATATATTCAAGACAGAGAAATAGTTGTACTGAATTTTAATATGGTTTCTCTAAGAGTTTATAATCTGAATTCCATATTCCGGGAAAGGTTTCTTTAATTTGGGGTAAACAAGCCCAATCGAATTCATTTTTACTTTTTGTCAATATATCTAGTAGCACTGCAATGGTCTTGAAATTATTCCTTGTATATAGTTATATATGTAAATTATTATATTAAACGGTTTAAAGTGAAAAACTAAAATTTTTTCTGTACGGAAAAATGGGATGATTCCTGGATAAGTTTCTTTCATTGTGAATCTTAAAGTTCTGGAGATATCAAATATTTGTTTGAACATTTTACACCTTGGCCGGAAATCCAACCTAAAAATACCTAAACTAATATGTAATATCCTATAGTAAGATGTCTTGTATAATTTGATTTAAAGATCTCTGCATCTGTTATATAACATCTTCAGGATACTCACCTATATGAGGATTTTATAAAAAAGAATAGGCCGATTCTCGGATAATAAGGTTTTTTGTTTTCTGGTTGTATATATCTTATGCATACGAAATATCATCGAAAGTGGGCATATGGATTTGGACTGATACAATTCAAATATCTTCATATTAATTTATTTTCAAAATTGCCAGTTACATTGACTCAAAAAAGGTTGGAGTAAAATTTTTATTTTTGTGTATGTTATATACATCAGCATAGCATTCCCACATCCTAAGGGGGTGTAGAGTATCAGAAATTTCAATATATAAATATATAAAGATTTCTAGCTTAAACACAATTTTCATCAATATTACGTAAAAGTTTTGTTCTTTGTTGTCACTATATGCGGTTGTGTTAATATGTGTGTGTTTAAATAACCATTGCCGTCACTAGGTCTCATGTTAACCAAAAAAAACCTATATATTACATAAATACGTATTAAACTTGACCGAATAAAATAATTCTTGTTAAAATATTTTTACAAAAGCCATAATTTGTAAAACTATGAAAGCAATAAGTTAACTATTTAGCTTCATAATATATATCTTATCTTGGACCCAACTACTACAACACAATATCAGCGATAAAGCGTATTTGATATGTTATTAATTAAAACCTAACGCTTGTCGCTTTGATTACGTGTGGTCGAGAACGATTTCAAACAATCGTTTCGTTTGCACTTGTTACAAAATGGTCTCAACTTGTTGCAGACAACTATTTATGCAACATTGTCGTTAAAAAATATTTATCACATAAATGTGTCTGATATTACTTATTTTCTTTTTAAATTATAAATAAATATCGATTCTAAAATAATATTATTTTATATACAATTGTAAAAGAGTATAAAAGCAAATCAAATCATATGTTGGTTTGTTCGTTCAGTCATCAGATCAGATCAGACATCCATAATATCAACAATAATGTTGCATTTCTCAACATTTGTTAAACATTTTAAAATGATCACCACAAATGGTTTATCATTCAATAATGATCGTTCATGTATCAATGTCGTTTGTTGGTTTGTGGCCATAATTGCCAGCGACATAGTGGGTATTTAAGGTAAAAAACTTCTCTAAAGATTTGGCTAAAAATCTCATTAAAATTTCTTTATGATGGCGAAGAAAAAATACACACTAAAATAAGAAAGTTTTAGATGATCATGAGCGATCATAGAATACCATACAATTAATGATTTTAAACCTACAAAAATTCAGAAAGTCTGCCGCCAAACTATTTTCAATGTTATTAAACGGTATCAGAAGAACTTGTCTGTTAATAGAAAACTTGGTTAATATGATACCTCTAAAGCCTAAAATTAGAAAGCCTTTTCAAAAGAGCTCCCACACATCCACTAGGAAAGCAGCCCGGTTAGCATATTGCTCGGACTAGTTGGTATGACAGCATTATGCAGCTGCGGCTAAAGGAGGCAATCATTTGTTACAACAGGCTCTATAAATACCGAATTTTACATCAAGGAATATTTACAAAATAGGCAGCTTCCATTCCTTAAACTTCATAATATAATTACTTGTTTTTTACCTGACTTGGCATTCTATCACTATGTTAAACCAGCCTTTGAGTGGTAAAAGAACAATAATGTGGTATTTGTACCAAAAGAGGCAGATCCTTCAAACTGCCCGGAGCTAAAGCCAGTGGAGAGATATTGGGCTTTTGTTAAAAGAGAATTGATGAGCACAAAAAAACATCTTCAAAAGTTTGGCCAATTTTAAATGAAGGTGGACTTGGTGTTCGAGCAAAGTGATAGATAGTAATACAAAAATGTTAATGGAAATGATTTCGAAAAGGGGATCAAAATTTCAATTGTAATAATAATTTCAATCAAATAAAAAATAAATTAAGACTTTTAAATTTGACTCGTAATATTGAAAAACTACTGGTAAAATTAAAAAAAGTTTGTTTCTTGAGATCATTAAATTTTCGGAAATATGAACTAAATACAAAATTTTGGGTCCTTATAATCAGAAGATAACCAGCGAGATAAATGGACGTTCTTATATCGAATCAAGAAAAAAATAAGTCAGTGGGAACACTTTAAGTGAAGGTCATTACATACGTATGACTACACAATCTGATGTAGGGTATCAAAAAAATGTGCAAAAGAGTTTTGTTTAAGTGACAGCAGTTTCTAAACAATTACAGTCATTATTAATGACATTATTTCTGGGATTTCAATAAAAGTTGATAAATTAAAAAAAACTTAAAACAATGAAACCAAGATTTTGAAAAAATAGCAAAAAAGAAAAAAAAAAGAGACGTGCTTTGATTTTTCTTTAAAGTCAAGACAAACTCAAGAAAAACACGCTGAGTTTCGGTAATTTTGTTTGAATTCTCTATTTTTTTTTCTATAATTTATTTTTTGTTAAAACATTTTTTCTAATTTAATACTGGACTTAACATGAGATTAATAAAATGGTTTTGCTTTTATTGATGGTGAAAAAATTTTCTCACAACTTAAGTAGGTGATCACCGATCATAAATGAACACGGGACAAATTTGGTGGCATTTCTTTGGGTTGTTGCTGGATGTTTTGTAGTGCACACAGATGTTGGCGTTATTATCAAGGAATAGAAAAAATGTTTTTCAAGGTAATGAGTTACAAATACCAATGATAAATTTTCATTTACTATGATATGAGCTTCAAAATGGTCATAAAAAATTCTTAAGATTTTTGTATGTCTTGTCTGAGGATGAAGAGAATTTTGATTAAATGTCACATAAAGCTCAATTCCTAAAAAAAGTTTCGTAAAAGTGGGAAATGAATAAATTGAAATTATTATGACTTGTAAGGAGGGAGACGAAAAAATAAAATACTTTGCAGTTGTCATAAGATACTCATTGCAAGATCATATGAATTTGGTGAACTATTGAACAGGTTAAGTGATTTTTTTTATTAATTTTATTACAAGAATGGAGTGACAGTTAAGTTTTCTGTTATTTTTTTGTTGTTGTAAAGTCTTGTTTAGACATTGATTGTGCTAGAGATCACCGATATAGTGAAAATGTTTAGCATATGATCTGATCTAAGTCTCACATCATCATACATGGTCATTTTTATCCTACGCAATTTATAGTCTGATTTTGATTTTTGAACTTTACAGTGAAGTATATTTAGTACGAGAGTTATATCCATCCATAAACCGACCTTATTTGACACGTAGATTTGAACTTATTTATATACTTTTGAAGAATTTAATTTAAATAATTCCAACCTTTTATAATTTTCGATCATAAAATCCCATTACGGTTGGGAAAAGCAAAATATTGAACAACTATTTACATGTATATTTGCAAAAAACAAATTGGAATATTATAGTCGGTCAAGCCCGACTATGTAATATCCTACACCACAAGGTTGGCTATAAATTAAAATTATAAAAAATTAATGTACGAACTTCGTATAATTTGATTTTCTAATATATTTTTAAGTTTGCACAACACTATTGTGACACTAATATTTATGTGACATTTATGCGTTTTAAACGAATTTTTCCTGGGGGATTACGGAATTATAGACCGACCAATTGGCCAATTATTATTTCAATACTAACGTATATGTCAAATTTATGGGCTAAAATTGATATTTAAAAAGGGAGCTTTTATGGGACGTATTAGAAGCAATGGACCGAGTCTCGCATTATTTGGTACATCGCTATAAAAATTATGAGACATCCTTTGAAAATTTTTAAAACAAACACTCATATGAGATATTTATGAAATCTGAGCTGATTTAAAAAAAAGGTGTTATATGAAGGCTTTAGGAAATAATGGTTATATAAGTCTTAAGCATACGAAATATTACCACAATACTCCTCTTGTACAGAATCAGACAATATTTTATATTTAGTTTTAAACCAGAATAGAGCCCACCAACTTCAAAAAAACTAAAAAAAACAGTCAAAATATGGGTCAAAATTTACTTAGGTCCAATTATCTATTAAACTATAAAAGTTATTTCACACTTGTTGGATATTTTCAGAGAAATATAAAGGATATAAGTATGTAAAATATTTTTTTCATTAAAATCATAAATAAAATGAAATAAAATAAATAAAATATTGGCGATTTTTCAAAAATCGTCATTCCCGAAGTGACCAAATTTGGAGATCCATTACCCGACTACTGGAATCACTAGAAACATGTTCTTCTCCTTATCAATTGGAAATACCTTAAGATTGTCCATGTGAAATTTCATTAAAAAATATTCAACAGTTCCAAAGTTACAGAATAATTTCAAAAATAAAAGCATTTTGGGACCACTGTATAACGTTTTTTTCACAAATTTGTTAATTTGTTTCGTTAATTAATTTAATAAAAAATGATTTCTTTGTTAACAATTAGTTTCGCTCAATATTTTATTAGAAAAAAATATATATAAAAGTACAATAGAAATTAATTTAAAAATCAAAAGTATTTAACAACCATTTAAAGTCCATTATCTGCTATTTAAGTGACAAACTCATAATTCATTTTCTATATTTTTTTTATTAAATATTAAAATATTAGAATTTAAAATCGTAAAAAATATTTTTTTCTATAATTTGCTACATTCAATCTTAATAATGTTGAACTATTGAAGACAATAGAAATAAAAGAGAGAAGAAAAAAGGGTTAATTAGTTTGATAATTAATTAAAAAGAATCATGTTGTTAAACATATTTTTTGACACTTTTCATTATAGTTTTTTTTATTTGACAAAAAATGAATGAAATATTTTCTTTGTTAAATAAAATTTATAAATTGAAATATTAATTTTTGTTTAAATATTTAAACAAAAAAAATTAATTAAAACAATAAAATAATTTTCTCTTTTTCTTTGAAGAAAAAAAATGTTTTGCAAAATTACGTCCTTTGTTTTAGTTAAAAGTTCAAAAACAGCTACAAATTATTTTAACAATTTTGTTTTTCAAATATTTTTAAAAAAGATAATAAAAATTTTAAAATATTCACATCATTTTAAACAATAAAATCATGTATTTGTTTTCAGTGTATTTTTCAACAATAAAATCTAACAAAAGTTCATTGATCGTTTTCTTAATTAATCATTTCTGGTTTAAGACTCTCTTTATTACCCAGTAAGCAAAAAAAAAAAAAAACTATGAATGGAGAAACATTTAAACAGCTGTCAAACTATTAAACGAATTTTTACATATATTTGTTATCACAGGATATCTTCTTTAGATTTCAGAGTTATTCAGAGTAAAATATTTCTAAATCATGTGAAATGGTCAAGTATAATAACGATTTTTATTTGAAATGAATAATAAAAAATTCCAATTTTTTCATGCGAAAACACCCAAAATTCCAAATCATAGAAAATATTTAAGCAAAATTAACGTTTTTCACTAACTTGTTGACCCTTTCACAATAAGGTTTTCAACTCGATTTAAGAACATTTTGTGGGCAGATTTTTGCCCCAAAGCTCATCATGGTTTAGCTTTCACGCATTCTCCTTAAGACTCAGAAAAAAAATTTTGATTCAGAGATGTAATGTTGCCACCATTTTTGAAAAAAAAAACTTTAAAAATTCCTTTTTTGTACATGTTCATTAAGAATTTTATACTAAATTGACACATATTTTTAAAATTTCGGATGTATATATTAAGTCCGGTAAAAAACACTGTTAAAAGTAGATCAACAATTTATTTGGACTTGGTTATCGTATTATAAATTATATAAAGTTATATATTATAGTTAAAAAACTTATTTCCAAAAAAACAAAAACAAATGTTTTGCACTACAATGAGTCAATCTTCACAACGTTAAGGTTTTCCATGAAATGACAGGGGTGAAGGTGCTCAAGTGATTCCACATTTACTACAAGAATTTAAGTTAAATTCTTCTGATAGTGGAAATATTTGGTTCATTGTACAGATAAAAAATTTTTTGAAAAAAAAAAAAAAAATTGGTGAGAATGAAATTTTTAGCAATTTTTCGTTAATTAATTTTTTGTGAAAAATTTCATTTTTGGTGAAAACGAATTTTTATTGTGAAAAATAAAATTTCTTTTGAAAATTGAAATTTCTTTAAAAATTGAGATTTTTGGTGAAAATAACATTTTCACGTTGAAAATTTTGATTTGCCCTTCTATTTGGCTGTCTGCTGGGGTCCTGCTCATATCCAGAGCTTAATTAAATTTTCTGAGAAGTTTTCTAATTAAAACCAGCCAAATTAGTTCAGCATATTTAAAGATATAAACTAATATCTGAGGCAACCTCTTAGTTCAATAGAATGAATTCCGTAAAATTATCAATTATAAATCGACAAATTGGAATAAATTTAGTGTTATAAAATTATGCTAAATGTAAGTTATCAGATCGGCTAGATCAGTAGAAAAAATATTCTAACCAATCTGACAATTTTTGCACAGCACTCTGACTATATTAGAGCAAACTGTATTGTGAAAACAGACAAATTTCTCAGTGAAATTAAATATATCAGATAATGTTTACAAGATTACAGTGCACCATAAAAAAATTTTGCAAAATAATTATATTCTTTCTGTTGAGAATAAAAACAATAAATTCATATAATTTTGTTTCATTTGACATTATGTCACTAGAAAAAAATGATTTTAAAAGTATTTCAGAAAAGCGAATGAGATAGTGACAACTTGAAAAAATAAAATTAGACCACTATAAAAAATTAATAGGAATTATAACTGAAATAAAAAAGTTTATATTAAAATCGTCTCAAATTTCCAAAAATATATATATTTTTTATAAATAAAAAGTAAACGTATTCCAGTTTCATTACTTCATCATAAATTCCCAAAATCGGATGGGAGTGTCAATATAAAACATTATATGACCCCCAACACAGTTATGCTCGAATTGAGAAACAGTTTGTATTTGTTAAAATATTCATGTGTTTTACAGTGTATAAATTTGTAACGTAATTTCATTGTTAGAACACACATGTTTTAGAGATCAATGAAGATTTGGCACAGCCGAATATATCTTCTTACTTGTTTTCATCTGTAATTTACAAACACCCTCTTCCTCTGCTTATTGGGTAACTTTTCCTCGCTCACTTTATTTCAATGATTGATCAGTTATTAAAAAGTAATTTCAATAATTCGTTATTATTTAATAATTGTTATTAAAATGTATATTAATTTAATAGTTTTTTATTAATATTTTATAACTTTTATAATTGTATGTAATATTTTTCTTTCAACTCTTTAATTGTTTAAGCCATAATTTTTCCAATAAACATTTCCTGTTTTTCTTTTGTCTCTTAACATCTCTCCAGAAAATTTTTTTATGGCAAATCATTGACAACAAATTAGTTAATAGATTTATGCCACAATTGCAAAAAAAAAGAAACAAACAAATTGCAATAACTACATAAGTAGAAGATGCAGAAGAAGAAGAAGAAGACGAAGAATGTCTATGTTTAATAACTCTAGTCAATTCTTATGATCATTAATTTGTATTTTGTGTCGTGTGCCATAAGCATTTTTATGCCCTACACCACCATAGATGGTGTGTTTGTGTAGATGTTTGTAACGGGCAAAAGAAAAATAGTCCCATTATCACTTTTAAGTTTGCTCTTCGACTAAGAATCACTTCCTGAATCGTTTTAAGCATGTCCATCCATAAGTTGGCTGACTGTCCATATAAAGCTTGGTCACAAAGAACTTAAATAAAATAGCTTAATGAAAATTTTGCACGTACTATTGTTTTGGAACAAGAAAGATGCCTATTAAAATTGGGTATGATCGATCCATTCTTTCATATAGGCCCCATACAAATGTCTTTTCGGAATGGGTATTTAAGTTCAAAAAATTCCTAAATAAAAAACTATATTAACCAAATTTTGAAAATATAAGTCCTGTTATATTCTACAATGATATTCCAAATTATACGAGAATCGGTCCAATATTTCTCATAGGACCCATACAGCCACACTTCCAAATATAAACTTGAAACTCATAAATCGCACATATTCGTGGGTATTTTAAAAATATTTACTTAAATTAAGATAAATAGAAGCCAAAACCGTTGAGCGAAATTATACAAGGGTCGGTCCACAATTTATTCTAACTCCCGTATAAATCTTCAGAAAAAATCCCTTTAAAATGCATAAATTTTACGTAAATGTTAGTATCATATTAATCTATTGCACATTTAAGCATAAATAAGAAAAGCAAATTATACGAGAATCGGTCCATTATTTCTCATAGGTCCCATACAGCCACTCTTCCAAATATCAACTTGAAACTCTTAAATTCCACATATACGTGGGTATTTTAAAAATATTTACTTAAATTAAGATAAATAGAAGCCAAAACCGTTGAGCGAAATTATACAAGGGTCGGTCCACAATTTATTCCAACTCCCGTATAAATCTCCAGAAAAAATCCCTTTAAAATGCATAAATTTTACATAAATGGTAGTATCATATTAATCTATTGCACATTTAAGCATAAATAAGAAAAGCAAATTATACGAGGGCCTTTCACAGATTTTTGGCAGCAGTCATTTATAAATGTTGTGTATGGTATTATATAGTCATGCTTTACCGACTATAAAAATTTTACTTGTATGTTATGTTCATATGTTTTGTATGTGTAAACTCCAGTTATATAATTTTACTGCTTTACAGTTGACAACTGTCATTCCCAATGGGTCATAAAATCATAAGGTTTATCACAACTTTTAGCTAAAATACTTTTTTACCTTTTGAATTCTTGCCAGTTTTTTTTGGGTTGCTTTTTAAAAAAAATATTTAACCTGCTAAAGCCATAACTATTTGCTGCTGCTATAGCAGCTGATGCTGCTGATAATGTCTCGTTTAATAAACCTTCCGATTGACAAATTGTTGATCATTGAAATTATTTGTTTCTTTTGTTTGGTTTAGATGAACTGACGAAAAAAACTTTTTTAGAATTTATTTGTTGTTGGAATGGAACAGTTTGACTTTTTGTTAAAATGCCGAAGACAAATTGTTAGAATTTACGGAATTTATGCATTAAACTTAATGGAATGTCAGAGTTATAGTGAAATATATTTTTGGTTCTAATAACTAAAATAGTAATTTTTTAAAACTGAAATTATAAAAATTATAATGGTTTTTATAAAAAAATATGTATCACATAGAATAGCGGAATTCGCTCATTACAATATTATACTATACAAAGAAGTGAGGTCTAAAAAATCTCAACACATGTTTTAATCCAAGTATTATTTGATTTTTTTTTATTAAGTTTCCCTTGTCAACCTTTGCAAACCATGGTCTGCCAACTAACTCTACAGTACTGGGAGAATACGTCCCTCAATAAAAAAACCCCGGTTCAGGTAGAAGTTCTGATAGGTCTAAAACCAAAAAATTCCTGGCAGAATGCTTCTAAAAATTTAGAAGTCATAAAACAGTGTACGAAAATTGAAGTCAAATTTTCTTAAAATATTCTTGCTTGGATGACGCAACGTATGATTTTGCAGATTTTTTGCAACTTAAATTCTGAAAATAATCTTGGTGTGGCATGCAATATGCAGAAGCGTTAAATGAAGCCAATTCTTCAGGCTCTATACACAAAAGAGAGAGAGTGTCATCCTGTCACTATGGTAAACAAGTCCTTCAGTAGAACAAGAACTATAATGTTATATTTGTGCCAAAAGAGGCAAATCCTCCAAACTGCCTGGAGCTAAGACCAGTAGAGATATATAAGGCTCTTGTTAGGCAGAATTGAAGAGCACAAAAGGGTGTCCAAAAGTGTAGCAGATTTTTAACAGAGATGGACTACCTGGTTCAAGCAAAGCGACAGAAAGCACTATAAAAATAAGCCCACAAGCCTTATATAAATATTGTCAATTAAAAAACGATTTTTTGTTAAGTTCTTAGCTGGATGAATCTTAAAATAAGCTTAATATAAAAATACATATTTAATTTAATAGATTAACACCCAAAAATATTACCCGTCGGTCTACTCTTGTGATGAGGTTATGTTTTGATACATGATCATGAATGTGAAGAACATTAATTTTTTTCATTCCTCTGCCCATTTAGAACACTTTGGCTTCTTGTATACATTAAGAAGGTATCGTTAAGTTGACTCTCAACCAGCTCAAGAATATTTTAATAACGAAAAACAAATTTTAACATTTTTACAGTCTCTCTCCTTACATCTTAGTTTTATAATAATTACATCACTTAATTTGAAGCAGATTTCACTAAAATAATAAAATTTCTATTCTAATCAAATTGTCCATTTAATAGAAATTCCAAAAGCACTTTAAACTTTGGCAGATACCGTTAGAGGTCATTTATTATTGATCACACAAGAAAAAAATGATTCAAAATTATTTGCTATTTTTAGATTTTTTGTACACCCTTCACCACCACAAGTGGTGAAATTATTTTGTCATTCCGTGTGTAACACTAAGAAAAAATAATTTTAGACTCCATAATGTGTAAAGGTCCTCGCATCAAAATCTAAGTCGATTTGGCACTGTCCGTCTGTCTGTCAATCTGTACCTCTGTCTGCTGTTGGCATCAACAATAATTAACTGAGATCAATAAAATCAGTATATTAAAAGATATAGACCGATATCTGGGACAACCTCTAAGTTCAAGAAAAAATCTTTCGTAAAATTGTCAGTTATAAATCAACAATTTACAATGAAATTTGGCGTAATATTAAATTATTTGTACTTCATTAATTATCAAAATCGGTTCAGTGGAAAAAGTTGTAATTTTTAGAGTCAGTGTTAATATGAAATAATTAATAAAAACTTTTATGCACGAAACAAAACTTATTTACTTCACAGGCATTTGTGTTGGAGAGTAATAAAGATTCGGCATAGCCGAATATAGCATTCCTACTAGTTTTCATTTAAAACGTTTAACTTAAAAGCCCTTTTAATGTCTTAAAATTTCAATAATAACAAAAACAAAAATTTCACCACGAATAATTAAAATCCCATTAATGATGATAACTTCAAAACAAAATGTTAGTCACTCAAAAGCTCTCTTTTTTCAAAAAATCGTTTGTTCTTGATTTATTTCGTTTTCCTTCAATTTTATGACAAAAAAAAACCTTTAAGGTTTTTCGTTTATAATTAATTAATAAAATTTTATAAAAATTTATCTACCGTTTAGGCAGTGATTATGTAAAATTAAGACTTTGGGTTAACTAATTTATAATTCTATATAGTTTGCTCTATTTTTAGATCAGAGTTTCAGTCATCTGTAAAGTGATTTTAATTAACACTAATCAATTTAATTAATTGATCTGTAATTTCGGAATAAAAATATAAAATGTTGGGTTATTAAAGTCAAAAATTAAAAGCCTTTTATAGGTAATGTATCCCATAGGTAATTTATCTCTCCATCTATATATGGATTTGTCTTTTAATTTAATGTTAACACATTTTTAGCCACTAAACTAGTATAGGTGTTGGGGGTATTATGTGTTTGTGCAGATGTTTATAATAACTAGAAAAAATAGTCTTATCACTACTTTTAAGTATATCGTTCGATTGAAAATCACTTCCTAAATCGATTTAAGCACGCCCGGTTGGCGTTCCATGTAAAACTTGTTCGCAATGTATCTTATTGATCCAAGGAATAACTGGTTATGATCGGTTTATTATTTCATATAGGCGCCATACAAATGTCTTCTCGAAAAGGAGTTTTGTAAAAATATTTAGTCAAATAAAGATAAATATAAACCAAAACTGCTGTGCGAAATTAAACGTGGTTCGGTCCATAATTTCTTTTTAAACGCATTAAATTCACATAAATGTTAGTATCATAATATATATCATACATAAGCATAAATAAGAAAATCGAATTTTAGGATGGTCGTTCATACATTTTTTGTAGCAGTTTTTATTGTTTACTGTTATACCCTACACCACCATATGTGGTTGCGTTATTATGCGTTTGTGCAAAAATTTTAACGTGTAGAAAGAGTTAAGCTACTTCCACCTTTAAGTATACCGTTCGACTAAAAATCACTTTTTGAGTTGATTTAACGATGTCCGTCTTTCATAAAGGCTGCCTGGCTGTCCATGGGAATCTTGTGAACAAAATTGTCGCAGTTTTAATAATATTTTAATAAAATTTAGCATGTGAATTTTTTGGCCCAAGGACGATGCTTATAAGAATTGGTGATGATAAGACCACTATTTCACCTAGTTCCCATACAGATGTTCCTCCCGGAATGGGAATTTAAGGTCAAAAAAATCCTAAATATAAAACGATTTTTATGAAATTTGGCACAAATTAGTTTTATGATATTCTAAAATGATGTGTCATATTATACGAGGATCGGTCCATTTTGTTTTGTAATAAGAATTGGTAATAGCAAGATAAGTGTAAGCAGAAATCAATGTATGAAATACTACGAGGGTCGGTCCATAATATCTCCTAGCTCTCATATTACATTCCACAGGAATAAGATTCATTAATTTTTGGTAGTTAAAACTTATAACCAACAATGTTGTATAGGGTATGTTAGGGTCGGGCTTGATCTTGATTTTTGATTTGTTTCTTTTACTCTTTAGAAAATAATGTCACCAGTTTAACGGTTTATTGTGATTAAATTTTAATTAAATTAATGTTGAGTTTTTAAAAATAAAATGTGATTTGATATATAGAAAGAAGACGTAAATAGTGGATGATATAAATAATTACAAATAATTTATTAGGTATTTGGGTTGGAAAAGATTTTGAGGGGATTTATTTGGGTAAATTAAGATAAAAATATAATTCTTTATTTTAAGAATAAGAGTGCTATATTCGGCTATGCCGAAGCTTCAAATAACTATACCACAAATGTCTGTGAAGTAATTATGGTGAGTTTCGTTCATACACTCTCAAACATATACTCACACACGTATACAACATGTAAAAGCTTTTCTTAAATATATAAAATATTACGACAAAATATCATTCTCATTTGTCGGTTAAGAATTGAAATTATACGAAAGCTTTTTGCTTGAATTAAGAGGTTGTCTTGGATATTGGCCTATGTCTTTTAATATAATGAACCGATTTTGCTTGTTTTAAATAGAAAACTTCTCAGGCCAAATTTCATTGCACTGTCATTTATTGTGGATGCAAACGTGCCAACAACAAACAACTAGACTGACATAGCTAAATCGACTCAGATTTTGATTTGATGGAAGAATTTATATACATTATGGGGTCTTTAACGATTCCTTCTAAGTGTTACACTCGAAATGACAACATTAATATACCTCTTTGGCACTTGTGCGTAAAAGATACCTTAATGAACGAGTTGATTGAGATAAGTAAAAGCTCTATTAAGTTTGTAGGTGACACTCAAAATTTTTCTTCCTCGAGTATGCTGAAATAATCAGACGAGGTTCTATTGAGCTCGAAAGAAGCAAATCGAATATTAAAACTTAAGACGTTTCAACCGTCTATTTAATAACACACACGACATTTATATAACTACATTTTATAACTTATAAATGGCGACAACCAAAAATAATAAATTTAGAAGAAGTTAAAAGAAGTTATGTACCGACTCTTAGAAAAACTTAAGAAACTTATGCACAAACGCATGTGGTGATTTAGGGCATAATGAGTCTTAAATGATTCTTTCTTAGAATGACAAATGGAATGACAAGCAAAAAGAAATAGAGAATTATTAATATAATATGAATATTATGTAAATCTAAGATTTGAATAATTTTGTAGACATTTAAATGATCTTCCTTATTAACTCTTTTTATAGTTCATAATTGACATTTAAAAACCATAAAAATCCCACGCAAAACTTCTATTTTTAAATTATGCAAAAATTAATTCTTTAATATTTTATTGACAGTTAAGTGCTCATAATAATTGATTAACATTCCCATAAATCAGAAGACTTAATAAGAATCATAAAAACCACACCCGATTTAATTTTATTAAAATGTATAAAAAAAAATTTGTCAACATTTTAAAACTATTTTTAAAACGATAACGATTTTCTAAATATTTTTAGAAACGAAAATATTAAAATAGAAAATATTTTTTAAAAATAAAATTTTAACAAAAATCTACATTTATATTTATGATAATCCATCACATCATTTAAATAATATTAGATTAATTTTTAAAAATTTATACCCTACACTACCGTAGATGGTTGGGTTATCACTTTCTGAGTCGATTTAACGTTGTCCATCCGACAGTCTTTATATTAGTCTGTTTGACTGGCTGTCAGTCTAAACGTTGTGAACATTTACAGGTTCAAATTCTTAGATATCTTGATGATTTTTTGTACATTTTATTTTTTGACTCAATATTTGATATTTGGTATAATAATTCAGGTATACAAATGTTTTCTCGAATGGGATTCCAAGGTCATAATTTATTTGATGATATTTTAAATCATGCCAAATTAAACGAGGTTTAATTCATTACTTCTCATAGCTCCCATACAAGCCCCTTCTCAAATATCACTTAAAAAGGGCGTAAATCTCACATATTCAATCGTAGGTCCATAATTTCCACAGAAAAATCCTTTTCAATTGCATAAATTTTACATAAATGTTGGTATCATAATAATTCTCTTCATATACATTTTTCGTTGCTGTCCAACCAACAATGTGGTGTGGGGTATCACATAGTCGGGCTTGACCGATCATAACATTTATAGTTGTTTTCGTTAGAATATATTTTAAACAAATTGTTCTTTTAAATTGATTTCAGAAAAATCTTTCTCAAAATATAAACTTTATCATCATTATTTGGATGAATAGTAAACAAATTTTTATTTAACACCGAACGGCCTTTTTATAAATTTGTCATTATACCCTACACAGAAAGTTACAGGTCTAATATACACATTTAAGAATACCGTTCGTCTCTAAGGACGAAGCCTATTGAAATTAGTCATGTGCGCGTCCATTATTTCAGGTATCTGTCTTATAAATGTCCTTCCGGAATATGGGTTGAGGCTCATAACAGTCCTAAATATAAAGCGATTTTGGTGAAATTTAACAAGAACAATTTTTTTGATATTTTAAACCCATGTGTCGAATTATGCAAGGGCAGTCTATTGCATGGGTCCCATTAAAAATATCGGTTTAATATTTCATGCAGATCTTACATAACCACCACAAAAAATCATTGTAAAATATATAAATTCCACGAAAATGTACTGCAGACTTGAGAATAAATCCGAAAATAAATTATACGAAGGTCGTCCATTATATTCTCGTAATTATTATTTATAACCAACGTTGTGGTGTAGAGTAATACCTAGTCAAGCTTGACCAACTATAATTCTTCCTACTTGTTATACCCTCCACCACCAAGTGGTGAGGGTATATTAAGTTTGTCATTCTGTATGTAACGCCAAGAAGGAATCATCTGAGACCCAACAATGTATATATATTATTGCATCAAATCAAAAACTGAGTCGATTTAGCTATGTCCGTCTGTCCGTCTGTCTGTCTGTTGGAAACATTCTCACGCCTAGAATAATTGACCGAATTCAATAAAACTTGGCCACATTGTTTGTTATTGTCCTAAGCAGTTTGCTATTTAAAACCAGCTATATCAGTTTATAAGCAAGGAAGTTATTGACCGATATCTGAAATAACCTCAAAATTTCGAAAATGAACTCTTATAATTTCTTCTAAAAATGTAATTGGACTTAAACAAAAAATTAATTTTAGCATACAATTACACGTGCTTCATCATCGTGCCAAAAATTATCAAAATCTGATTAACCGGAAAAAAGTTATAGGCTATAATATGCAAAATTTTGATACACCCCAAACTCTTTGTGTCATATGGACCGCAATTTTTAAGATAATTTACTAAAATTTGTCATAACTAATTTTTAAACCATTCTTAATATATCTTATAAATTTTATTAACATTGGTCCATATTTTGATATAGCTCCCATACAACGCCCTTTCCCGGAATATGATTTATAGCTTATAAAACTTTTAAATTTGAACTAATTCTTTTGAAATTTGGCACAATTATTGTTTCAACTATTTTAAATATATGTTATGAATTTTATTAACATGGGTGCATATTTTGATATAGCTCCCATATAAGGCCTCTTCCCGGAATATGATTTATAGCTTATAAAACTCTTAAATTTGAACCAATTCTATTGAAATTTGGCACAACTAATTTTCTAGTTATTTTAAATATATGTTATAAATTATATTAACATGGGTCCATATTTTGATATAGCTCCCGTATGAGTTCCCTTCCCGGAATATGATTTATCGCTTATAAAATTCTTAAATTTGAACCAATTCTATTAAAATTTGACACAGTTAATTTTCTAGCTATTTTAAATATATGTTATAAATTTTATTAACATATAAATATGTGTTATAAATTTTGTTAACATGAGTCCATATTTTGATATAGCTCCATTATAACGCCCCTTCCCGAGTTAATAAAGACCAATTCTATTGAAAGTCGACACAATTATTTTGCTAACTGTTCTGAAGATATTATATTAATTAGCCCTGTATCGGTCCAAATTTTCTTATAGCTCCCTTATAACGGGATTTTCCGGAAAACGGATTAGAGTTTATAAAAAATTTAAATAAAGATCAATTCCATTAAAATTTAGCACAATGATTTTTCTAACTATAATAAAAGTATATTATAAATATGAACAATCTTGGTCCAAACTTTGCTGTAGCTCCCATATAAGACCCCTTCCCGGAAAATAGTTTTGAGTTTATAACAAGCATATTTTTTGTTTTGATACGTTCCACAGTACAAGTGGTAGAGAGAATATTAACTTTGTCATTCTGTGTGTAACACTAAGAATGAATTATTTCAGACTCCATAATGTATATATTCTTACATCAAGTCAAAATCTCAGTCGATTTTCGTCAATCTCTTTGTCTGCTCACATCTGCAAAAATTAACAGAGCTCAATGAAAATTGGTAGAAAAAAGGCAGTTCAGTAGAAAAATTTTATAGCTTAAATTGTAACTAATTTTATGACTAATTAAGTATTTCTGTGTTATGTACATTTGTGAGTATATGTGTGTCTATGGAAACTAACGTATTAACTTTACACGAATTTGTGGTGGAGGGTATTTAAGATTCGGCATAGCCGAATATAGCATTCTTAATTGTTTTTATATCCATCTTTATGTTGAACCAAACTCAGTGATTTATAAATAAAATAGAATCCTTCTGTAGCAGGGAGCTTGCTGCTGTGACGTTTGTCAACAAAATAACATTTATTTATCATTTATTGTTTATTAATTTCCAGTCAATAACGAAGATGATTATGAATAAAAAAATTATAAGTAAATATTTTAGGATTTGCGTTCAATAATAGAAAATGAGTCTAAATATGATAATTTTCAATTTAATTAAAAATTTATTTTCCTTTTTCATAAACAATCGAAATAGATAAAAAATTCTTATCAAATAATTTGTTGCTTTATAATCACTTTTTATACTCTCTACTACCACACGAGGTGACTTATTCCGTGTATAAGGCAAATCCAAGTCTGAGTCGATTTAGCTACTTCCGTCTATCTGTCTGTCCATTTGAATGTCCGTCTCTCGTTGGCACGCTCACATACAATAAAATTGGAGTAAATTAAAAAAATTAAAGATGTAGACCGATATCTGAGACAACTATTTAGTTCAAGCGAAGATCTTTCGTTAAATTTTCAATTAAAAATCGACCAATTAAAATGAAATTGTCATAATATTAAGCAATATGTACTCTATTATCATGCCAAAAATCATCAAAATCGGTTCAGTAGAAAAACTTATATTTATTGTATACGTCTGTGTGTGTATTTGTTAGTGTGTGTGTGCACGCAACATCACGTATTAACATCACATGCATTTGTGGTGGAGGGTATAAAAGTTTTGGTATCGCCAAATATAGCATTCTTTCTTGTTTTAATTTTTTAACACTTTTTGACAAATTATCGTTAAAGGCTAATGACAGAATATAACGGTTGATAAAACCCAAAAAATAAATTTAATTATGATTTATTTTGTTTTATTGTTTTCTTGTTTATAAATATTTATTATTATCACATATTTTGGTTTTACCTTAAAAACTATCAGGTGCAATGTTCTTTTAAATTATTGAAAATTATTTTCAAGTTTATGGTGATCATAATAGAATTTCCCCCCAAAAAATATATTTTTATTTTTATGTTAAAATTAAATTTATTTTATATTTATGTGTTGAGGTTGCTTGTCTTCCTATTATAGTCGGAAGTACTAGTACTTTAACATTTTGTTATTATACCCTCCACCACCACAAGTGGTGAAGAGGTTATATTAGGTTTGTTATTCCACGTGTTACGCTAAGAAGATATCATTTCAGACTCCATAATGTATATATAGTCTTGAATCAAATCAAAATCTGAGTCAATTTATCTGTGTCCGTCTGTCTGTCTATTTTAAATATTTGTTATAGTCCAGAAAAACTTTCTATTTAAGATCATCAAAATCGGTTCAGGTTATTTAAAGATATAGACCGATATCTGGAGCAATTATAAATCGATAAATTACAATAAGATTAGGGCATAATATAAAGTTGTATGTACTTTATTATCATTTCAAAAATTATCAAAATCGGTTCAGTAGAAAATAAAATAATCAAAAATATTGCTAACTTAATGAATCAAATGTTTCTGTGCTGTAATTATATATTCTACACGTTTGTGACTGCGAATGATGAAGGGTATTGAAGATTCGATATATTCGTTTATATGATTATTTATTTTTTAGAACTATAATGAGTACCTTTGATATTCGATTTGGTATGTATCCGAACTTTAGTTATAATGAAAATGTAGTTGTCCATTGATGGAATTTTGGAATTCTTTTATATTTTTCCTCGATTTACAAATGTGCTAAAAATATCAGATTCCTACACAATCAGCTCAACCTTTAATTAATACTGAAATTACACATGAAAATTTCCAGTATTTCGAATTTTGATTTATTGAAATTAAAGAAGTGAAAATGCAATATTCTTTATATTTTTGGAGGGAAATTCTATATCTTTTAATATAGTGAACCAAATTTGTTGGTTTTAAATAGAAAATTTCTTAGAACTATAACAAATACTCAGGCCGAATTTCAATGTCAATTATTGTTGATGTGAGCGTGACCAACAGCTGACTAACAGTCATACATAGGTAAATTATGCAAGAATATATATACATTATGGGGCCTGAGATATATTTTTTTGTTTCAGTTATGTAACCTCACTGCAATTGAACGTTGTTCTCAAATGTATTAAAAAATACATCTACATTAAGTTGAAATCCAAATTTGTCTTGAATCTAATTTTATTGAAATCAAATATCACAATTGAGATCCAAGTCTTCCGCTTGTGAATCTAGAAAAGTTCCCAACACAAATTTTAGTATGATTTTTGGTAAATGAGAAAGATGTTTAATCCGATAAACATCTTTTTTGAGACATTGAAGCTGAATAAGATCTAGGTATCTTGGTAAAGCTTAATCCGATCTAGGCAGTACATACAACATAGTGTTGACGAACACCTACAAGTTTGTTTTTTATGTTATTAAACCAAAAAATAAGGTCTTTCATTGTCTCATTAAACCCGTAAAATCACTTGTCAGTATTTTCTTTTTTCTGCATTATTTCTGTCTCCCCATAACAATTTCCATTTAATGAAAAAAATTCTAGTAATTTTTTTTAATGACATTATTTATTGTTATTAGTTCTTTTTCATTCTTTCAATTATCATTATTGTGTTTCTTTACATATTCTTAAAGAACTTCCGCTTATAAATATTGTCATCAGGTTTATATCAACTTCCCTTTCGGTAAAACACTTTTAACCATTTTATCGTGTCTCCTCTAAGCAGCAAGTGCGTGTGCACCATGGGCACGTTTAAATTAATATTTGCATACCCTCCACCACTACAAGTGGTGAAGAGGGAATTTTAACTTTGTCATTCGGTATGTAACGCTAAAATGAAATCATCTCAGCTCCCACAATGCATATATATACTTGTATTAAATCAAAATCTGAGTCGATTTAGCTATGTCCGTCTGTCTGTCCGATTGTCTGTATTTCTCTGATTATTGTTATTGTGATTATTTGTTATTGTTCTGAGAAATTTCCTAATTATAACCAGCAAAATCGGCATTGTATATTAAAAGATATAGACGGATATCTGAGGTAACCTCAAAGTTCAAGTAAAAAACTTTCGTAAAATTGTCAATTATAAATCTACAAATTAGAATGAAATTTTGCCATAGTTTAAGTTATATGTACTTCATTGCCATTCCAGAAATTATCAAAGGGTACTGAAGATTCGACGTGGCTGATTTTTAGCATTCTTACTTGTTTCTGCTTCTTTTTCTCTTTTAATATATTTTATTTAAATAAATAAAATTATAAATACTTGTGTCAACGACTCTAGTCGATGTGCTCAATAATGATTTTTAATGTATTTTTTTTTAAGAATTAATTAAAATTGTGTCACTACAAAATAAAATCGTTTCATTGAGTAGAAAAGTGGAAGTAGAAACCCTGGTAAACTGACTTCTGACTAACTGGTGGGTATTCGGGCGGATGGAGGGATAATTTAGAATTTCTCATATTATTGATTTTTATTCTCAATATATAGTTTTTTCTCTCAACTATTTTATTATGCATAAATTGTTCCATTTTTTGTGTTGTCATGTCTGTCACATTGACAGTCTTTTTTTCATAATTTAATTCATTGTATTTTAATTTATTTTCTGTTTTGGTTTTCTTTTTTATTCAAACTTATTGTTGTTATTGTTTTAATATTTTGTATCTTATAGTTTGTTTTTTTTTTTCATTTAGTTACATTATGTGTGGTGCTTTTTTTGGGGGCATTGTATCACAAAAAAGGGATTTACTTACTATTTTTGAAAAAAAAAACAAAGAAGAAGAAAAAAAAAATACCATCATATCGATACCATTAACCTTTAATCACCAAATGGCGGCCAATGCCAAGTTCACATGAGAGAATGACGGACGGACGCAGACAGTCAACTTCCATTGAACAATTATTGTGCTCGTTTTTTCTTAAAATTTTTTTAAATTTTAACTACAAAAAATATTTTGTTTAAAATAATTTTACAAGAATTATCAAGTTCATATGTAAATAAATCGTTATCGTGCATATTTAGTTGTTGAGTTATTTAAGAGACATTAAAATAAATTACTTTAAAATTACACACTGTCATTAAAATATGGATGTTAAAAATTATTCCTTAAAAAAATTACTTGATGTGATTTTTGAAAATATTAAAACGTTAAAAAAATTTTGGTATGTGAATGATAAAAACACACCCTGAGAACTAGAACTAGACGATTGTCTTATAAATAAAGATATATTTTTTTTGTGATTGCATTTCGACTATATAGAACATTAAAAAAAAAACAAGTAATAATGCTATATTCGGCTATGCCGAATCTTAAATACCCTCCACCACAAATTCGTTAAAGTTAATACGTTAGGTTCCATAGACACACATACACTCACAAATGTATATAACACAGAAATACTTAATTAGTCATAAAATTAGTTACAATTTAGGCTATAAAATTTTCTACTGAACTGCCTCTTTTCTACCAAATTTCATTGAGCTCTGTTAATTTTTGTGGATGTGAGCAGACAAAGAGGTTGACGAAAATCGACTGAGATATTGACTTGATGCAAGAATATATACATTATGGGTTCTGAACTAATTCATTCTTAGCGTTACACACAGAATGACAAAGTTAATATTCTATCTCTACCACTTGTACTGTGGAGCGTATAAAAACAAAAAATATGCTTGTTATAAGCTCAAAACTATTTTCCGGGAAGGGGTCTTATATGGGAGCTACAGCAAAATTTGGACCAAGATTGTTCATATTTATAATATACTTTGATTATAGTTAGAAAAATCATTGTGCTAAATTTTAATGGAATTGATCTTTATTTAAATGTTTTATAAACTCTAATCCGTTTTCCTGGAAATCCCGTTATAAGCGAACTATAGGAAAATTTGGACCGATATAGGGCAAATTACTATAATATCTTCAGAACAGTTAGCAAAATAATTGTGTCGACTTTCAATAGAATTGGTCTTTATTTACTCGGGAAGGGGCGTTATATGGGAGCTATATCAAAATATGGACCCATGTTAATAAAATTCATAACACATATTTATATGTTAATAAAATTTATAACATATATTTAAAATAGCTAGAAAATTAACTGTGTCAAATTTCAATAGAATTGGTTCAAATCTAAAAGTGTTATGAGCTGTAAATCATATTACGGGAAGGGGCCTTATACAGGAGCTATACCATGATATGGACCCATGATAATAAAATTTATAACATATATTAAGAATGGTTAAAAAATTTGTTTTAACAAAGTTTAGTAAATTATCTTAAAAATTGCGGCCCATATGATACAAAGAGTTTTGGGTGTATCAAAATTTTGCCTATAACTTTTTTCCGGTTAATCAGATTTTGATAATTTTTTGCACGATGATGAAGCACGTGCAATTGTATGCTAAAATTAATTTTTTGTTTAAGTGCAATTACATTTTTAGAAGAAATTATAAGAGTTCATTTTCGAAATTTTGAGGTTGTTTCAGATATCGGTCTATAACTTCCTTGCTTATAAACCGATATAGCTGGTTTTAAATAGCAAACTGCTTAGGACAATAACAAACAATGTGGCCAAGTTTTATTGAATTCTGATTTTAATGGCTACATTAAAAAATGCAAATTTAAATTAATATTGTCAATAGTATTCACAATATATTTATTGGTAATTGGTATAACAGTATACAATATAATATAACAATATTTTTGTACCGATAACCATAACTACTATTAAAAATGCAAAATTGTAAAATGTATAAACAAATATTTTATTACAATAACAATCTTTTTAGTAGCGATAGCAATAGCTGTTGTTATCAATGCGAAATCACAATGCGAATAAAAGAGTTTTTTTTTCAGTAACAGCACCTACCGCAAACATATTTTTCTTTGCGTGTAAAAATGACATCTGAAAATTACAGAAATATTATAAAGTTCACAGCAAAAAATAGTTCTATCAGTGCATAAATATTATTTTAATGGATCTCAAAATTACATTTAAGTTTTTTCTTTTGTTTTGCTTCATTAATGATTTTTTAGTCAATTAAAAAAAACAACGAGGTGGCAAACTTTAGAGAGACTATAGTCTGGCAACGTAGGTACTCGTACTCCACATTAGAGATACTTTGCCAATCACAAATTCCGCTGAAAATGTTAAACTTGCCAGACCATGCGTAACGCTAGGAGGAAATCATCTAAGACCTCATAAAGTATATATTCTGTCTAGAAATTAGAACCATCCATTATAATACATTAAACTTATTCGTAATTCGAAAATACTTTTAAGTTATATAAAATTTTTATGAAAGCAAAATGTCCAGAAAATAAAACTTTTCTGAAATTATAACTACACCTGGAACAAATTGTTTCTTATTACAGAGTGTCTACTGTAATATGATTTAGGCAATATTTAGCCATAACAAATGTTGGAAAACTCTTTTTAACTTACAAACTCATTTAACCAATTGTAACTCTGCTCTTGACATTTCCACGTCTAAACTAATGTCCCGGCCCCAATCTTATTTGTTTACTATCTAAATCGGCTCAAAATTAAGTAATTATAGTTCAATACCTAAATTTATACGTGAATTAAAATTTAAACAACGAAATTTTATATATTTTTTTAGTTAAACATTAATCGATTTCTGCAAGATTGGGTCATAGATCTATACTTATTTTATCATTACAACAAGAATTATCAAAATGGGCTATAGATAAAAATATGACACACTTTGTGACTCGAAATAAACTAGTTATACAAAATATGTATGTATGTGTGTAATTTATGTATGTATGCATGTATATGTTTGTATGTATGTATGTGTGTAATTTATGTATGTATGTATGTATGTATGTATGTATGTATGTATGTATGTATGTATGTATGTATGTATGTATGTATGTATGTATGTATGTATGTCAGTATGCTTCTGGATGTCTTAGAGTATAAATATGTATGTGGGAGATGAGATTTTCATGTAAATCAGCATAAAAATATTCAATGTTTCTGACATAATTTAAGAGATTTATGTTAATTAAATATTTAAAACTATTAATAATTATGAAGTGATAACTGCTTAACAGCTGTCATAATTTATTAAAATATCCCATATATTTATTATTAATATAAAATCTAGTTTTAATATAAAAATCTGGCTTTAAAATTTCTATAAATATAAAATTAGTTTTAAAATTTATATCTTTAAATGAAGTTTTCTTACAATTAACATGACAGAAGACATAATTGCTTAAGGCAGTAGATGCTACCAACTCTAGACCAGTGGTCACATTTAACATCCTGAGAAAAAAATATTATAAAGAAAACTGTAATATTTTACACAACAATTTAACATATAAAATTCATTTACTGGAGAATGAATTTACAATTAATTGTAAAAATAATGTAGAATTATTCATTTCTAAAAAAGTTGGTTCGTTTTTCAGAATTTCATGCAATCGAATGATTTTAATGGTTATAAAAGTTGCAGTCATTTAAAACCAGTAGCAAGTTAGTTGCCAATGGAAACAATGTTGTCAACTTTGTAAACAATCCACCAACTTCGTTATTCCATCTAAATGTAACTGGTTTTTGTTCTCTTCTTATTTAATAGAAAATATTTGTCATTTTTAATTATAAAATCAATAAAATGAATCATTTTCTGTTTGTTTATTTTGTTTTCAGTGAGATAAAAGAAATAAGGTAATAATTCAAAGGAAATTAAGTGCATTTTTTTAAAATGAGCTTGAAAAAAGTCGTGACCCATAGAAATAGGCGACTAATGGTAATGGCAATAACAACACATGTTTTCCATTAAAATAGTGACAATTATAAAACTCTTGATTACTCTTGATTACACCTACAAAATTTAAAAAAAAAAATATTTGGTCATACTTTTTTCTAAATCATCCTTAAAAAATGTTTTTATTTTCGAATAAAGAATTTTTTAGAGGGAAATTAATTCTATTAAGGAGTGCGATCGAAAAATTCTAACCATTTTAATAAAAAATAATTTACAGTTTATATTTTTTTATTTAATTTAATTGAAGTTATTATTACAATTTACAATACAAATAATCCATCTACCATGATTTTTGACACTTCTCTGACTATAGCTTCGGTTAGATTCTAGTCACAAATGCCACAATATTGTTGTTGTTGAAGAGCTTGTTCATCATTGTAACAGTATGCCAAGTCAGTCCAAAAATAAGTGAACATATTGTAAAGTGTTACGAATGGAATCAACCTTTTTTGTTAACATTTCCGGCTCAAAATGTATCACGTCTTTGGATACATTTTTAGTGCTCTTAAATTCTTTTTTAACAGGAGCCAAATATCTCTCCACTGGTCTTAACTCCGGTCAGTTTAAGTGGACACATTAATGTCTTTTTGTATACATTCCTTAACGTAAATTTCAATATTTATACATCCCCCTGTAACAATTGATTTTCTTCTTGTGCCGCAACTGTATATTGCTTGTCAAAAAAGATTTTTTTTCGAAAATTTTAACTGTTTTTGGGTTTTAAACTTTTCTTCAACATTCCCTAGAGCATCATCAACATTCAATTTTTTACCAGGAAGTTGCAAAAAATCTGCTTGGACATGCTCTTCCTCATTCATTATGAAGCAAGAATTACTTTAAGAAAACTTGACTTAAATATTCGTACCCCATTTTCGTGTCAAATAATTCGATCACTGAGCTAAACGGGCTACATTTTTACCTTATGTGTTGGGAGCTATTTTGAAAATGCTTTCTATTTTTTAGCTTCAGAAATATTATGTAGACCATTCTTTCTACCTGAAGTGGGTTTTTTATCAACGGACAAAACCTCCCGGTAATGTTTAATAACATTGAACTTTCGAATTAAAGGTCATCTTTCTGTACGACCAAGTTGGTTTTTCTTGAAAATAATTTTTTCTGGTCATTAGATTAACAATAAAGCATTTGTATTATTTTAAACATAATAACTGACATGTTTTTTACTTGATCAAAAAACGTGTATTAAGATTTTTTCGACCTCACTCCTTATTTGTTATTTTTAAGGTTTTGTTATTATTATAATTAAACCCTCCACCACCACAAGCGGTGAAGATGGTATATTAACTGTGTTATTACGTGTGTAACGCTAGAAAGGAATAATCTGAGACACTATAATGTACATATATTCTTGCATTAAATCAAAATCTGAATCGATTTAGCTATGTCCCTCCGTCTGTCTGTTTGTCTTTTTGTCTTTCTGTGTTGGCACGCTCACAACCACAATAATTGACAGAGCTCAATGAAAGTTGGCCTGAGTAATTGTTATGGTCCTAGAAAGTTCGAATTTAAAACCATTAAAATCGGTACACTATATCATAAGATATAGACCGATAACCGAGGAAACCTCTAAGTTTAAGTGAAGAAAATCGGTTCAGCAGAAAAAAGATTATAACTAAAAACAAAACTTAGTTTATGACCCACTAAATGTTCCTTTGTGAGTGTGTATGTACGAAACAAATCGTAGTTATTACACGAATTTGTGTTGGAGGGTACTGAAGATTCGGCATAGACGAATTTAGCATTCTTACTTGCTTTAAATGACAAAATGTTCATTAGTAATTGTTTAATTATGTAAAATTATTTTAATTATCTAAAATGAGTTTATTGCTTTTAATGCATTTTTTCAAGATTTAAAATAAAATTGTCATTTACAATTGTAATAATTTTGAAAATGAAAAAAATATATAAAACAGAAAACATTCGTAATGTTAGACTCTAATCATGATAAATATGGGTTTGGTGATTTTTTATCTGTAATACAAATTTTTAATGTTATTTTTACTTTATTTATTATTTTAAATTGCTGATCATGTTTTTTATTTATTATTATTTTTGCTCTAGAGAAATTATCATGTCAGTTTTTCTAAAGATTTAATTCATGTCGGAATTAATGAACTCATGATGAATCATAGTGTTTTTCATATATTAAATAAATCAACATATGTTCTGATTTTTTTAAAAGGATCAGTAATTAAATTCGAATATTTCATTTAATGTATTCTTAAACATTTTAAATGGAATAAAATTATTTCATAGCAAACAATTGGATTTTTATTACTTAGGAAAAATATAAAGTTTATTATCTTTTAAAGAAGGTTTCACGTAAAGATATGTTCCCGATACTAAAAAAAAATATTTTTCAAACTAAAAATACCAAACGTCTAATTAATTGCAAAAACAAAAAAGAATTACCAAAATCAAAATGTTGCAAGAATATGTGAAGCAACAAAACTCCACAATATTTCAGGTAGTCATAGACCCTAAAATGACATTAGATAACAAGACAATAAAGTTCATATTAACGTGGGTATTTGTCATATTGGCCTAATCTTACTGTTGTCTTAACATCGGTTGAGTAAAATGCCTAACTTACAGTCCCCATATTTAATTTATAGATAAAGACAACAATGAGCATTTTTCATTGTCCAGATGTAAAATCTCCTCTTGCTTAAGGATTGAAGCTATCCAATCTCAGGTCGCACCATTTTAGACTTCTGTGCAACATCGGAAGCTTGACCTCACCCCGCGATACTCTTTATCGCCACATAGTTTAATGTCAGAGGACACTAAAGACTTTGTGTGCTATAGCAATTATTTATAGGAAATAGTAAGTATAGGCACAGTTCTACGCACTTAAATATCATGAAGAGACTACGGAAGAGGAAATAGGTTACCTTCTAGCTCAAGTCCATAATAAAATGAAAACTCGGAAGCTTAATAATCTGAATATGGGTGTTTCTTTTTAGAATGTTGGATGACTAGTTCGGGACTGTCACCATAGTCTGAAGGGCAATATTAAGTCAAACGTATATACACACTCTTACACACCCAATGCAATGTTACATATACACTAAAATTATTGTAACTGTAATTATGATTTGATTTTGATAATTTCTATCAAATCTATGAGCTCGGCAAAATTTTAAAGGACTTTGTTTAAATTTGAAGGTTGTCTCAGATATAAGTCTATGTTTTAAATAGCGATCTACATCGGACAAAAATATACAAACATGCCAAAATGTTTGTAAGTTCAGAATTAAGCCTGCTAAGATCCTACTGATAGGCAGATTGACGAATATAGCAAAATTGATTCAGATTTTGATTCAATATAATATAAGAACTTAGAAGTTTCCTTCTTGGTGTAAGTATTGGAATAAAAATTTATTATATCAGAATCTATACATCAGTTCACTTTCCTATTCTTCCAGTGACAAAAGAAGTGCTAACAGAATGTGTATTTTTTGACTTTGAAGTACAGTTTTAATTCGATTTCGGAAGGCATTTGAAGTTATTTCATATACCAATACACACTTAGCTTCATAGAGTAATGAAAAAATATTTTGAGATATAATTACTTTTGCGATTATCTTTGAAATATATATTATTATTTTTATTATCATTATTGGAAAAATAATATTGATTGTGGAAATAATGCATAAAAGAAAAGTGCTTTGAAAAAATACTTTATTATATTAAATTCGTTATTAACTTGTAAACCCAAATCTGTAATACCCTCCACCACAAATTCGTGGAAAGTAAATACGTTATGCTTTGTACATTCACACTCACAGGTGTGTGCAATATATAAAAGTTTTTCTTAAATATATCACGGAACACTTAATGAATAATAAAATTAGTTATATTTTTGGCTATAACTTTTTTCTCCTGATTTTGATCATTTTTGGAACGGTAATGGCGTACATAAGGCTTAATATTATGTCAAAATTTCACTCAAATAACTTTAAATTCTTCTAAGGATTATAAAAAATATTGAAGCTAAATAATATGGAGATCCGTCAATTATTGTGGATGTGAAAGTGCCAAAAACAGACAGACGGACAGACACATGGACATAGCTAAATCGACTCGGATTTTGATTTCATGTGGAGGTTATAATAATATTAAAGAATTATTTCTTTTCCATCTCTGTTATAAAAAATAAAAAAGTATGAAAAATTCATTCATTCATTCATTCCAATATTCATTGATTCATTTATAATAGAACTTAATACTGTTACAATTGTTGTTACTATTACTTTATTGAATCTTTGATCGTGTTATGGTGTGACATGACAATGATGCATTAAAACATTATTTTAGATCATGAGCAATATTGTATTTTTACCTACAATAACAACAACATTAATATTAACTAGAAAACACATTTAGGTGGAATTAAATCTTATAATCTAAATACAACGTATATTTCTATATTGAAATATACGTTGTAGAAGAGAACGATCGATCGGAGTAAAACGGAAATATTTATTTGGTCGGATCGTACATCCTCACATGACATATTATTTGGTCGATTGAAGTCCATGTAACTGCATTTACATGGACTTACATGCGAATTCGTTACAAATGCGACACAGAATATTTTAAGGAAATATGTGAAATCTTTCTTCCGATATATGTTTTTATAAGGACTTGCTTCATGAAATAAATGAAAGTAGACTTGTGAACTCACCCATTATAAAGACCGCAATGGGATTAAGCCATCACGGCAGGTACCGTTATCTAGATCTAAAACTCTAGATATACTTGGAAGCGAGTATGTGTATGTATGTGATCCATTTGTCTGAAAATTTGATCGACTTCTCCGTTATTAAATTACGCACATATGTATGTGGCCTATAGTTCATAATCTGGAAATTTTATGTCCTGTAATAAATTCTCAGTTCGTTTTGTGCAAAACTTCATCACCAATTTCATTGTCTAAAAAATTGTTAGTTAAGGTGACTAACTGATAACCATTAATTACGACAGAGAGGTCAAGAGGAAAAGAATATTATTTTCTGGCAACTAGTTTCACACATTTCATATACAATGTGGCACATTCATGTATATATACTTATATAGACATATTGTAGCACATGATCTTCTAACAACTTTTGCACTATATGTAATATAATGTTGCCGTGTAATGGCAACAAATGGCAAAATGTTAAAAAAGTTCTTAACAAGTTGTTGTTGTTTCTAGTTGCTGTTTGTAGATTAAGTAGTTTATATGTTATTAATAATATTTCTTCTATTTTCTTTATTGTCTTTTTCTAAATATTTTATAAAACAAAAATGTTAATTCTTTAAGTATCCATAAAGTAAATTACAATAATAAATCAAATATACACATTTCTACTTATTGTACTCTGATTCTAGAGTTAAAGCAAAAAAGAAAAAAAAAGCTAGTATTTATGTATTTTTATGTATGCGAATACGATAATAATGTTAATTTAGTTTTAAATGTCATAACATTATTTAGAAAACAATTTATTGAGATTAAATTATTGCTGAAGTAGCAGTTGCTATTGCTGCAGTTTAAGCCAATAATGCTAGTGTGTAAGTGTGTTGTTAGTTGTAGCAGCTATTGTTGCTATCATAAATTTTAGTATTGACGATGCACAGTGTTTTCAAATTGATTTGTGAGGAAATAATTCTCTTCAATGAACTCTCTCAATTATTGTGGACGTGAATACTCCAACTACAGGCAGACAAATGTAGCTAAACCTACTTAGATTTTGATTGAAACAAAGTAACAAATTTAACCACTTGCGGTAGTGAAGGGTATATAAATAAAATTTTTTTGGATTTCTTTTATATAAAATGCTGTAGAAACGTATGCTACTAAAAATTAAGAGCCCAAACACAGAGCACAGAAGTTGAAAGATGACAAAACTCATGTTTGACATGACCGATTTTTTGAAACTTCCTGGTCAAAAAATTGTATGTTCCTGATGCTGGAGGGAATGTTGAAGAAAAACTTGGAACCAAAAAGAAGTTAAAATTTCTCAAAAAGTTCTTGCTTTGGCGAACAATATGTAGTTGCGACAAAAGAAACTACGGGCTCTATAAATACCGAATTTATACTAAGGAATGTTTACAAAAAGGGTTACATCCTTTCAGAAGACTTCATAATATATCTACTTATTTTTGGCCTGGTTTGGCATTCTGTCTTTATGGTAAATATGAGCTTGAGTGGTACAAGAACATAATTTGGTATTTGACCAAGAGAGCCTAATCTTGCAAACTGTACGGAGCTAAGGCCAGTGGCTTTTTTATAAAAGAGAATTTTTAAATGGATCACATCACATATGTAGTTACATAATAAACATAAAATGCAATGATATTATTGCAGTTGTGCGATTTGAGACTTGACTTAACAAAGAAAATATTAAAATTACTTAAATTTAAGTTTGCGTAAGATTTATGGCCAGATAATTTTACGGAGTTCATCCGATTGAAGGCTCACGGACTATGCCCCTTACCAGAAAAAGAGCTATGCTCTTCCAAATGCACTAAGAGAGACCTCAGCTCTAACAACGTGAAATTTCATAAAACAGCTCTAAATGATTAAAAAATTACAGAATTTTTTCCCAAAAAACCCACTGTGCGATGTCTATTATATGAAAATTACATATTTCTTTCTAACGTTATTAGTTGTGAGTGTTTTTTCTGATTTTCTTCTTTTATTATTTTTTTTTTGCATGAAATTTGTGATTGATTGACTTTTCCGTTTTGTGATAAAATAATTATTATCAACATAGAAAAACTTAAACTTAATAAAATGTGGCCATGATACTGAGTGGCCTGTTAACAATGTCAAGTTTAAATATTTCATTTTTTTTTTTTTGTAAATAAATTTTAATAATTTGTTTATTTGCAAAAGTGGCACAAATTTGAGAGACATATAAGTTAATTCTAGTTTTAACAAGATAAAATTGTTAAAAGGAAATTTTCTCATTTACTTTTGAAAATTAATTGAAAGATAAGACAAATTAATTGTTAGGCGGAATTTTTAGATTAAAATTCTGTATTTAGAAATAAAGTCATATAAAATATTTATGCCCTTCACCATCATAGGTGGTGGGGAAATTAAAAATAGTCCTACCACCACTTTAAAACATTTGACTCAGAACCACTTCCTGAGTCGATTTAAGCTTGTCCGTTCGTCCGTCTTGGAGTTTTTAAGATATTTAAACTTATTTAGGCTCAAGGACGATATTTATTGAAATTGGTTATGATCGGTCCATTATTTCATATTTTTAGTCAATAAAATTCCTAAATATAAATCGATGTAAACCCAATTTTGCAAAAATAAGTCTTATGATATTCTACAATGCTGTTACAATTATATGAGAATCGGTCTATTATTTCTTATAGATTCCATACAACCACCCTTCCAAATATATCTTAAAACTCATAAACCACACATATATGTGGGTATTGTATAGTAAAATTAGATAATTATAAACCAGAAACACTGTACGAAATGTGGTGTATGGTATTACATAGTCGGACTTGACCGACTATTAAATTTTTACTTGTTTTATTTTAATTTAATTTAAAATATCAATTTTAAATTGCCATATCAAGTAATCTCTTCAAAATACCTTAATTGCCTTAAATTAATTGTAAAAAATAACTTTATTCCTTTAATAAAAGAACAATTTATAAAATTTTAAACAAATGAAAAATTATCCAATTTAAAAAAGCCCTTTTTATAAAAATAAACTTTAATTCACTTTAATTCATTTTAATCTTCACCATTTAAAGTTTAAAAGTAAATAAATTACTTTAATAATTTCATTATTTATAAAACAATTACTCATAAAAACTTATTTTAAAAAACCTCCTTTACAAAAAAAAACCTTAAAATGTTTATGACACATGAATGAATGAAAATTTTATGCGATCATCGTTGTAATCAACAACATATTGTTGTTGATGGTTTTATAAAAGCGATAATCGAACATTAACTATGAGTGCAATTTAAAGGTTTAAAACAACAACAACAACGAGAAAAAGATGAAAATGGTTGAAATACAAAATTTATTAAATGAAATGCCAAAATCTGAATTCTCAAGTTCAGCGGAATATGAATTAAGCTTAAAAGCACTTGTTTGACCATAAAAATGAATAAATATTTAAAGAAATGACTTAAGATTAACATTCAATAGCTTTAGCAAAACTTTGGTGAAGAAAATGATATTCGAAAAAAGCTATAAGGTAAACAGTGGGACAAGAGGAAGAAAATTTATAACAAGAAATTCTCAAATAAAATTTACTTTATTTTGGAAATTTTCAAAAAATTTACTTTAATATGAAATTTTTGTTAATTCTAGACTTTTTAAAGAAAATTTTCAGCAATTTTCTCTTTTTGGTAAATGTAAGTAGAATTTCCTTTTATGAAAAATTTTGGTCAACTTTCTTACCATTTAAAAAATTCAATTGAAAATGTAGATAAAATGTTCTTTTTGGTGAAAATTTTGTGTTACATTTGCTTCCTACAAAAAAAAACTTTTTTATTATAGAACACTTTAATAAAATGATTTTCTTTCGGAAAAATTTCCTTTTTATCCGGTAAATTCTAAAGAAAAATTCTCTGTCGAGAAAATTTTCAATAATTTCCTTCTTTTGGTAAATTTTTCGACAAAGTTTCTCTTCTCATAGGAAACTTTTGAAAAATTTGCTTTGCAAAGAAAACTTTTGTATTAAAAAATTTAATGCAACAGGGATTTTTCCAAATCCTTATGAACCTGTCCGGCATAAAATTTTCCAAATTAAGGATAGACGATCTAAGTGATCGTCTAGGTATCATCGTATCATTTAGATGCGATCAGAATTAATTAAAACCTAATGGTTCCATAATGGCTCCAGTTAACACAGATATATCCCACTTTAAATAATTATTATTCTTTTCCCACTGTGTCATACGAAACCCTCACAGAAAAAAGACACTCAACCAAATAAGAAAAGAAAAGAAAAAAAAACGATCGCATTTAAAAAATGTTCAAAACAAGCAAATATTGAACATATTGGAAGACAATCTGACATGATCTCTCAAAAGTAGCAAAAACGCTACATAAATAAACAACAAATATGAAAATTGCAAACAGTAAAAACAAAAACGAACGAAATTGTAATCTCGACATTTATTTTATGTAAAAGAAACCCTGATTTAGACTTTAACTCTATGTAAAGTGTTTTTTTGTTTTATTGAAGAGATTTTTTCTTCAACTTTTTTCTGTTTTTTTTTTGGAACTACGACCAAAAACAGATATATTAAATCAACGACTAAACTCAATTATAGTTGTTGTTGTTTTTTTCAATATTTTTTTTCGTAAAGTTTTGGTGGCCAGTCATCAGATTTTTAAACAGATTTTCATATAAACTGAAATTGGTAGGTTTTGTTGTAATTGATGTTGTTGTTGTTGTTGCTATAGATTAAAACAAAAAAAAAACGTAAGCGTGCGCTATAAGACAACAAGTGCAACAACTATGTAGAGGAGATATAAAAAATCGAACCAAACCAAAAAAAAATATATATGTTGCATATGGCCTCGCGGCCTTTTTAACAGGCAAACGATCAATAGTTTTAAGTTTTTTTTATTTATTTCTGTAAGACAATTTTCATGTTACAGACTTTTTGGAAAAAAATATATTGAAAAAAACTGCCTCATAAAATGAATTATTATTGGCCATAACGATTTGTATCTTTATTCTTTAACATGCCATTGTTATTGTTATTTTCGTTATTTTGTTGTTCTGATGTTTAGTTTTCAATGTTATAGGCACATTTTCTTGATTTTAACATTATTTTTAGTGTTCATTGAGATTTTTTTCGTTTGTAATTTTTTGGGGGTTTTTCATGGTTCCAATGCATTTAACAAGCGTTTTATAAATTCATATAAAATTTTTAAATAATTTTGGGTGGATTTATGGTGTAAAATACCATTTTAAGTTGTAATAAGTGGCCATTTAAGTTTAAACTGCTTGTTGTGGTTCTTAATCATTTATATCAATCATTTTATCACTTTTGCCTTTAAAGTCTTTTCCTCTAGATTTTGCAATTTTGGAATTTTTCGCTTTGAAATTTTATTGAAGCGTTTATTCATTATTCATGGTAAATATACAACTAAAACCTGTGATTTTCAACTCGCGTGCACCATTATTAGGAAAAATTTAAATGCTCCTAGTTTTTAAGGGCCGATTTTATTCATGATTTAGTTTGTGACATATATTTGAGTTTAATCAAGATGTAATACAACGTTTTATGAAATCAGTCTGTTCTATGTTTTAATATTAATTATGTTCAGTGCGACCAAATGGATTTTATTTTTATACCTTCCACCAACAAAAGTGGTGATGATGGTATATTTTGTTATTTTTGTGTAGCGCTAAGAAGGAATCTTTCAAGACCTTCTTGCATACAATCAAAAACTGATTTGATTTAGCTATGTCCGTCTGTCTGTTGTGCAAACGCTCATATCCGCTATTATTGTCAGAGCTTTATGAAATGTGACATGAGTAGTTTCCTATTTAAAACCAGCAAAGTCTTTCCAAATTAAAATGTGTAGCGCAATATCTGTAGTAACCTTTAAGTTTAAGCGAACATCTTTCATAAGTTTGTCAGTTATAAATCGACCAATAATAATATTATTTCCAAAATACTTTTTGCATTTGGAATTTTAATTACCGAAATTTTAACGATTTTATAATTTTTTGGATTTGGAAAATTAACTACCGAGACATAACACTTTTATAAATAATAAATATTTTTCGAAAATTTCAAAAAGTAATTACAAATGAAAGATCTTTTTTCATTTGTCGAGATATAAACAATTTAAAAAAAGTCAATCATTTCAAAACTTTTTAAAACGGCCTTTTTGAATTTGGAGATATTTGTTATATAAAAATTCTATTCTTCAGGATTTTTTCCCAAAAAGGTAGCAACGTTTATTCACTGATAAAAGGATTTTTTGTTCTAAACTTTATAATGTTTTTATTGTTTTATAAAGCGACCTTTTATATGGATGAATTTGGGCAAAGATCTGGGCGTTTCTAAAGATTGTCAATTGAAAAAAAAGCAATTCTTGATACCAAATTGTCTACTAGAATTGTATATCTTGGCTGAAAGTCCAATCTGAAGTAGACGTCATAAATTTTATAAACACTATATATATACAAAATGTCTTTTGTCTCAATGCATTAATCGAGAGCTGTGTTCAGCTACAGAACTCGAAGTCATCTAAATTCTAAACATGTGAAAGTTTCATTAAGATAATTCTAAGGGTTCAAAATTAACCGAACTATTTCCCCCAAAAAATCGATTTGGACATAATGTGAAACATTTTGATTTACTGACTCATATTCATGAGATAATTATTTTTATTTGCATAAGATGAAAAGAAGATTTTTAAATTAAAATATTTTTCAATAATTATATTAATTTACAATCAACATAAAACTACTAATTCATTAAAATTCTTAATTCTAATAAATTTTGTGTTTTTTTTTTTACAAAAAAACAATATTTCAATACATTAAAACTCTGTAGCCTGAGTGTCTGCTATTAAATGAAATCAACATAATTTACTGATTAGGGTGCGGTGAAAAAGATAAGCAGCTCAAACCATACAAAAAAAACAAATATTTTTAAAATTAAGGAACTAAAAAAGAAATATTTAAACTCACATACATTTAAGATGAGCAGCCATAAATTGAAATGTAGACAAAAACTGAATAAAAATAATTTGCGAAATCCTCAAATCCACAAAAAAACACGTAAAGAAAGAAAGAGCACGATTATATGAAAAAAGTTTCGAATACAATTTATGATCACACATCTGAAATGAATGCATTCGACGGACTAACAGTGAACAGTGAATGAGTTTTAAAGAATGAAAAAAGTTAAGAGAAAAAATAATAATAAATAAATAAA
>PYHX02000495.1:30896419-30923039 GCA_004302925.2 Cochliomyia hominivorax | reverse complement strand
TTATAATTTGCTACTTCAATCTTAATAATGTTGAACTATTGAAGACAATAGAAATAAAAGAGAGAAGAAAAGGGTTATTTAGTTTGATAATTAATTAAAAAGAATCATGTTGTTTAAACATATTTTTTGACACTTTTCATTATATGTTTTTTTTTTTTGACAAAAAATGAATGAAATATTTTCTTTGTTAAATAAAATTTTAAATTGAAATATTAATTTTTTGTTTAAATTTTAAACAAAAAATTAATTAAAACAATACAATAATTTTCTCTTTTTCTTTGCAGAAAAAAAATGTTTTGCAAAATTACGTCCTTTTGTTTTAGTTAAAAGTTCAAAAAAAGCTACAAATTATTTTAACAATTTTGTTTTTTAAATATTTTTAAAAAAGATAATAAAAAGTTTAAAATATTTCACATCATTTTAAACAATAAAATCATGTATTTGTTTTCAGTGTATTTTTCAACAATAAAATCTAACAAAAGTTCATTGATCGTTTTCTTAATTAATCATTTCTGTTTAAAGACTCTCTTTATTACCCAGTAAGCAAAAAAAAAAAAACTATGAATGGAGAAACATTTAAACAGCTGTCAAACTATTAAACGAATTTTTACATATATTTGTTATCACAGGATATTTTTCTTTGGATTTCAGAGTAATTCAGAGTAAAATATTTCTAAATCATGTGAAATGGTCAAGTATAATAACGATTTTTATTTGAAATGAATATTAAAATAATATTTCTTTTTTTTCATGCGAAAACACCCAAAATTCCAAATCATAGAAAATATTTAAGCAAAATTAACGTTTTTCACTAACTTGTTGACCCTTTCACAATAAGGTTTTCAACTCGATTTTAAGAACATTTTTTGTGGCAGATTTTTGCCCCAATGCTCATCATGGTTTAGTTTTTACGCATTTCCACTTAAGACTCTGAAAAAAACTTTTGATTCAGAGATGTATGTTGCCACCATTTTTTAACAAAAAAACTTTAAAAATTCTTATTTTGCACAAGTTCATTGAGATTTTTATACTAAACTGACACATATTTTTTTAAAATTTCGGATGTATATATTAAGCCCGGTAAAAAAAAATTTTAAAAAATAGATCAACAATTTTATTTGGACTTGGTTATCGTATTATAAATTATATAAGGTTATATATTATGGTTAAAAAAAATTATTTCCAAAAAACAAAAACAAATGTTTTGCACTTACAATGAGTCAATCTCTTGACAACGTTGAGGTTTTCCATGAAATGACAGGGTGAAGGTGCTCAATGGATTTCACATTTACTACAAGAATTTAAGTTAAATTCTTCTGATAGTGAAAATATTTGTTCATTGTACAGATAAAAGATTTTTTGAAAAATATTAAGAAATTTTTGGTGAGAATGAATTTTTAGCAAATGGGAAATCTTTTTTCGTTAAATTTAAATCATATTTTTTGGTGGGAAATTTCATTTTTGGTGAAAACGAATTTTTATTGTAAAAAATTAAATTTTTCTTTGAAAATTGAAGTTTCTTTAAAAATTGATTGTTTTTTGGTGAAAAATTAAATTTTTGGTGAAAATAACATTTTTTACGTTTGAAAATTTTGATTTGCCCTTTCTATTTGCTTGTTTGCTGGGGTCCTGCTCATATCCAGAGCTTAATTAATTTTTTGCTTAAGTATATGTTTATTATTCTGAGAAGTTTTCTAATAAAAACCAGCCAAATTAGTTCAGCATATTTGAAGATTATAAACTAATATCTGAGGAACCTCTTAGTTCGCAGCAAAAAGAATTCCGTAAAATTATATATAAAATCGACAGATTGGAATAAAATTGTATTATAAAATTATGCTATAATGTACCTAATTACAATTCCAAAATATTATGAGATCGGCTAGATCAGTGGAAAAAAATATTCTAACCAACTGACAACCTTGCACACCACTCTGACTATATTTAGAGCGATGTGTAGCATGAAATATTGACAAATTTCTCAGTGAAATTAAGTATATCAGATAATGTTTGCAAGATTACAGTGCACTATAAAAAAGTTTTGCAAAATAATTATATTCTTTCATTTGAGAAAAACTGACAACAAATTCTATTTAATTCTGCTTCATTATGACATCATGTCACTAGAAAAAAATGATTTAAGAAGTCCAAAATATTTTTTTATCACATATGTAGATCTAAGAATAAAATTATACCACTATAAAAAATCAATAGGAATTATAACTGAAATAAAAAGTTTATATTAAAATCGTCTCAAATTTCCAAAAATATATATTTTTTATAAATAAAAAGTAAACGTATTCCAGTTTCATTACTTCATATCATAATTTCCAAAATCGGATCAGTAGAAATAAGTTTTGTCAAAACTATAAAACATTATATGACCCCCAACACAGTATGCTCGAATTGAGAAGCAGTTGTATTTGTTAAATATTCATGTGTTTTGCAGTGTATAAATGTGTAACGTAATTTCATTGTTAGAACACACATGTTTTAGAGGTTACTGGAAGATTTGGCACAGCCGAATATAGCTTCCTTCTTGTTTTCATCTGAATTTACAAACACCCACTTCCTCTGTTATTGGGTAACCTTTTCCTCGCTCACTTAATTTCAATGATTGATCAGTTATTAAAAAGTTAATTTCAATAATTCGTTATTATTTAATAATTGTTATTAAAATGTATATTAATTAAATAGTTTTTTATTAATATTTTATAACTTTTATAATTGTATGTAATATTTTTTCTTTCAACTCTTTAATTGTTTAAGCCATAATTTTTCCAATAAACATTTCCTGTTTTTTCTTTTGTCTCTTAAACATCTCTCCAGAAAATTTTTATGGCAAATCATTTGACAACAAATTAGTTAATAGATTTATGCCACAATTGCCAAAAAAAAAAAAAGAAAGAAACAAACAAATTGCAATAACTACATAAGTAGAAGATGCAGAAGAAGAAGAAGAAGACGAAGAATGTCTATGTTTAATAACTCTAGTCAATTCTTATGATCATTAATTGTATTTTGTGTCGTGTGCCATAAGCCTTTTATACCCTACACCACCATAGATTGTGTGTTTGTGTAGATGTTTGTAACGGGCAGAAAAAAATAATCCTACCACCACTTTTTAAGTTTGCTTTTCGACTAACAATCACTTCCTGAAACGTTTTAAGGCATGTCCATCCATAAGTTGGCTGACTGTCCACATAAAGCTTGGTCACATAGAACTTAAATAAAATAGGCTTGATGAAAATTTTGCACGTACTATTGTTTTGGTACAAGGAAGATGCCTATTAAAATTGGGTATGATCGATCCATTCTTTCATATAGGCCCCATACAAATGTCTTTTCGGAATGGGTATTTAGTTCAAAAAATTCCTAAATAAAAAATTATATTAACCAAATTTTGAAAATATAAGTCCTGTTATATTCTACAATGATGTTCCAAGTTTTACGAGTATCGGTCCATTATTTCTCATAGGTCCCATACAGCCACCCTTCCAAATATCACCTTGAAACTCATAAATCGCACATATACGTGGGTGTTTTTAAAAAATATTTACTTAAATAAGATAAATAGAAGCCAAAACCGTTGAGCGAAATTATACAACGGTCGGTCCACAATTTAATTCCAACTCCCGTATAACTCTCCAGAAAAAAATCCCTTTAAAACGCATAAATTTCACATAAATGTAAGTATCATATTAATCTATTGCACATTTAAGCATAAATAAGAAAAGCAAATTATACGAAGGGCCTTTCACCGATTTTTTGCAGCAGTCATTTATAAATGTGGTGTATGGTTTATATAGTCATGCTTTACCGACTATAAAATTTTACTTGTATGTTATGTTTATATGTTTTGTATGTGTAAACTCCAGTTATATAATTTTACTGCTTTACAGTTGACAACTGTCATTCCCAATGGGTCATAAAATCATAAGGTTTATCACAAACTTTAGCTAAAATACTTTTTTACCTTTTGAATTCTTGCCAGTTTTTTTTTGGGTTGCTATTTTAAAAAAAAATATTTAACCTGCTAAAGCCATAACTATTTGCTGCTGCTAGAGCAGCTGATGCTGCTGATAATGTTTCGTTTAATAAACCTTCCGATTGACAAATTGTTGATCATTGAAATTATTTGTTTCTTTTGTTTGGTTTAGATGAACTGACGAAAAAAACTTTTTTAGAATTTATTTGTTGTTGGAATGGAACAGTTTGACTTTTTGTTAAAATGCCGAAGACAAATTGTTAGAATTTACGGAATTTATGCATTAAACTTAGTGGAATGTCAGAGTTATGGTGAAATATATTTTTGGTTCCAATAACTAAAATAGTAATTTTTTAAAACCGAAATTATAAAAATTATAATGGTTTTTATAAAAAATATGTATCACATAGAATAGCGGAATTCGCCCATTACAATATTATACTATACTAAGGAGTGAGGTCTAAAAAATCTCAACACATGTTTTAATCCAAGTATTATTTGATTTTTTTATTAAGTTTCCCTTGTCAACCTTTGCAAACCATGGTCTGCCAACTAACTCTACAGTACTGGGAGAACACGTCCCTCAATAAAAAAACCCGGTTCAGGTAGAAGTTCTGATAGGTCTAAAACCAACAGGAAAGCATTTTCAAAAGAGCATCGAATACATCTGATAGGTAAGCATCCGGTTAGCTTTAAAACATAAAAGGCTCAAAAAGTTCCTGGCAGAATGCTTCTAAAAATTTAGAAGCATAAAACAGAGTACGAAAATTGAAGTAAAATTTTCTAAAATTATTCTTGCTTGGATGACGCAACGTATGATCTTGCAGATTTTTTGCAACTTCAATTCTGAAAAAGGTCTTGGTATGGCATGCAATATGTAGAAGCGTTAAATGAAGCCAATTCTTCAGGCTCTATACACAAAAGAGAGAGAGTGTCATCCTGTCACTATGGTAAACAAGTCCTTCAGTAGAACAAGAACAATAATATTATATTTGTGCCAAAAGAGGCAAATCCTCCAAACTGCCTGGAGCTAAGACCAGTAGAGATATATAAGGCTCTTGTTAGGCAGAATTGAAGAGCACAAAAGGGTATCTAAAAGTGTAGCAGATGTTTAACGGAAATGGACTACCTGGTTCAAGCAAAGCGACAGAAAGCACTATAAAAATAAGCCCACAAGCTTATACAAATATTGTCAATTAAAAAAACGATTTTTTGTTAAGTTCTCGGCTGGATGAATCTTAAAATTAGCTTAATATAAAAATACATATTTAATTTAATAGATTAACACGCAAAAAATATTATCCGTCGGTCTACTCTTATGATAAAGTTATGTTTTTATACATGATCATGAATGTAAAGAACATTAATTTTTTTCATTCCTCTGCCCATTTAGAACACTTTGGCTTCTTGTATACATTAAAAAGGTATCGCTAAGTTGACTCTCAACCAGCTCAAGAATATTTTAATAACGAAAAACAAATTTTAACATTTCTACAGTCTCTCTCCTTACATCTTAGTTTTATAATAATTACATCACTTAATTTGAAGCAGATTTCTCTAAAATAATAAAATTTCTATTCTAATCAAATTGTCCATTTAATAGAAATTCCAGAAGCACTTTAAACTTTGGCAGATACCGCTTAGAGGTCATTTATTATTGATCACACAAGAAAAAAATGATTCAAAATTATTTGCTATTTTTAGATTTTTTGTACACCCTTCACCACCACAAGTGGTGAAATTATTTTGTCATTCCGTGTGTAACACTAAGAAAAAAATCATCTTAGACTCCATAATGTGTATAGGTCCTCGCATCAAAATCTGAGTCGATTTGGCACTGTCCGTCTGCCTGTCCATCTGTCCATCTGTCCCTCTGTTTGTTGTTGGCATCAACAATAATTAACAGGATCAATAAAATCAGTATATTAAAAGATATAGACCGATATCTAGGACAACCTCTAAGTTCAAGTAAAAATCTTTCGTAAAGTTGTCACTTATAAATCAACAATTTACAATGAAATTATTTGTACTTCATTAATTATCAAAAAGGTTTCATTAGAAATAAAGTTGTAATTTTGTGACTCAGTGTTCATATGAATTAATTTATAAAAACTTTTATGCACGAAATAAAACTTATTTATTTGTGGTGGAGAGTAATGAAGATTCGTCATAGCCGAATATAGCATTTCTACTAGTTTTCATTTAAAAACGTTTAACTTAAAAGCCCTTTTAATGTCTTAAAATTTCAATAATAAGAAAAACAAAAATTTCACCACGAATAATTAAAATCCCATTAATGATGATAACTTCACTCAAAAGCTCTCTTTTTCAAAAAAATCGTTTGTTCTTGATTTATTTCGTTTTCGTTCAATTTTATTACAAAACAAAACCTTTAAGGTTTTTCGTTTATAATTAATTAATAAAATTTTATAAAAATTTATGTACCGTTTAGGCAGTGATTATGTAAAATTAAGACTTTGGGTTAACTAATTTATAATTCTATATAGTTTTCTCGATGTTTAAATCAGAGTTTCAGTCATCTGTAAAGTGATTTTAATTAACACTAATCAATTTAATTAATTGATCTGTAATTTCGGAATAAAAATATAAAATGTTGGGTTATTAAAGTCAAGAATTAAAAGCCTTTTATAGGTAATGTATCCCATAGGTAATTTATCTTTCCATCTATAAATATTTGTCTTTTAATTAAATGTTAACACATTTTTAGCCACCACGCTAGTTTAGGTGGTGGGGGTATTATGTGTTTGTCCAGATGTTTATAATAACTAGAAAAAAGTATTACCACTACTTTAAAGTATATTGTTCTAAAAAAACTTGTTCGTAATGTATCTTATTGATCCAAGGAATAAATGGTTATGATCGGTCTATTATTTCATATAGGCGTCATACAAATGTCCTCTTGAAAAGGAGTTTTGTAAAAATATTTAGTCAAATAAAGATTTTATGGTTTACTGTTATACCCTACACAAGCATATGTGGTTGAGGTGTTATACGTTTGTGCAAAAATTTTAACATGTAGAAAGAGTTCAGCTACTTCCACTTTAAAGTATACCGTTCGACTTAGGATCTTTTTCTGAGTTGATTTAACGATGTCCGTCTTTCAGAAAGGCAGCCTAGTTGTCCATGGGAACCTTGGAACAAAATTGTCGCAGTTTTAATAATATTTAAATAAAATTTAGCATACGAATTTTTTGGCCCAAGGACGATGCTTATAGGAATTGGTGATGATAAGACCACTATTTCACCTACATCCCATACAGATGTTTCTCCCGGAATGGGAATTTAAGGTCATAAAAATCCTAAATATAAAGCGATTTTTATGAAATTTGGCACAAATTAGTTTTATGATATTCTAAAATGATGCGCCATATTATACGAGGATCGGTTCATTATGTTTTGTAATAAGAATTGGTAATAGCAAGATAAGTGTAAGCAGAAATCAATGTATGAAATATTACGAGGGTCGGTCCATAATATCTCCTAGCTCCCATATTACATTCCACAGGAACAAGATTCATTAATTTTTGGTAGTTAAAACTTATAACCAACAATGTTGTATAGGGTATGTTAGAGTCGGGCTTGATCTTGATTTTTGATTTGTATCTTTTACTCTTTAGAAAATAATGTCACCAGTTTAACGGTTTATTTCCATTAAATTTTAATTAAATTAATGTTAAGTTTTTAAAAATAAAATGTGATTTGATATATAGAAAGAAGACGTAATTAGTGGATGATATAAATAATTACAAATAATTTATGAGGTATTTGGGTTGGTAAAGATTTTGAGGGGATTTTTTGGGCAAATTAAGATAAAAATAAAATTTTTAATTATATAATAGGAGTGCTATATTCGGCTATGCCAAAGCTTTTACCACAAATGTCAGCGAAGTAATTATGGTGAGTTTCGTTCATACACTCTCAAACATATACTCACACACGTATACAACATGTAAAAGCTTTTCTTAAATATATAAAATATTATGACAAAATATCATTCTCATTTGTCGGTTAAGAATTGAAATTATACGAACATTTTTTTCTTGAAGTAAGAGGTTGTCTTTTTTTTGCTTGTTTTAAATAGAAAACTTCTCAGGCCAAATTTCATTGAGCACTGTCATTTATTGTGGATGCAAACGTGCCAACAACAAACAAACAGACTGACATAACTAAATCGACTCAGATTTTGATTTGATGAAAGAATTTATATACATTATGGGATCTTTGATAATTCCTTCTAAGCGTTACACTCGAAATGACAACAATAATATACCTCTTTGGCACTTGTGTGTAAAAGATACCTTAATGAACGAGTTGATTGAGATAAGTACAAGCTCTATTAAGTTAGAAGGTGACACTCAAAGTTCTTTCTCCTCGAGTATGCTGATATTATAAAAATTTGCCAAAAATTATATGAACCTTTTTCTTTATGGTCACATCTATAATTTATTTCTTATGGTTTGAGAGTGGGTTAAGCAAAGGTTCAAACATTTTTATAGTTACATATGAAATGAAATTTTGCACGCTGTATATTCTTTGACCTAAGAACAATGGCCATTGAAATTGGTACGATTAGTTCATTATTTCATATAAGCCCCATAAAAATGTCCTCCTGGAATGTGGTCTTTTTCGGCCCATAAAAACCTGCTATAGCTTAAAAACTTTGTCGATCAAAAAATAAAATAAGAAATGTTTATGCATAGTATCTCTTATATTAGAAGAGATAACATCTAAAATCTTAAAATTTTAATCGCTTTAAATATTAGTGTGATCCGAGATGTAATATTTTGCGATTTGTGGAGCTGCCATCGTTTGGTCCACAAACACTCTATCACTCGCTTACACCTTGACTATAACTGTGCAAAATTTATAGCAGATCACAAGTAACAGGTTTATTTCCATTTAATCCTTCATATTCATTTCAATCGGTAGTAGAAGTAAAAAGTTAAAGGTTGACCAAGATACCGGTCATTAACTTCTTTTTTATCCAATTAGATTTTGATGGTTTAAAACAAAAATCTTTTCAGGATGATAACTAATAATCAGACGAAGTTCTATTGAGCTCGAAAGAAGCAAATCGAATATTAAAACTTAAGACGTTTAAACCGTCTATTTATTAACACACACTACATTTCTTGTTATAAATGGCGACCACCAAAAAAGAAGTTATGTACCGACCCTTAGAAAAACTTAACAAACTTATGCACAAACGCATGTGGTGATTTAGGGCATAATGAGTCTTAAATGATTCTTTCTTAGAATGACAAATGGAATGACAAGCAAAAAGAAATAGAGAATTATTAATATAATATGAATATTATGTAAATCTAAGATTTGAATAATTTTGTAGACATTTAAATGATCTTCCTTATTAACTCTTTTATAGTTCATAATTGACATTTAAAAACCATAAAAATCCCACGCAAAACTTCTATTTTTAAATTATGCAAAAATTAATTCTTTAATAGTTTATTGACAGTTAAGTGCTTCTAATAATTGATTAACATTCCCATAAATCAGAAGACTTAATAAGAATCATAAAAACCACACCCGATTTAATTTTATTAAAATGTATAAAAAAATTTTGTCAACATTTTTAAAACTATTTTTAAAACGATAACGATTTTCTAAATATTTTTAGAAACGAAAATATTAAAATAGAAAATATTTTTTAAAAATAAAATTTTAACAAAATCTACATTTATATTTATGATAATCCATCACATCATTTAAATAATATTAGATTAATTTTTAAAAATTTATACCCTACACTACCGTAGATGGTTGGGTTATCACTTTCTGAGTCGATTTAACGTTGTCCATCCGACAGTCTTTATATTAGTCTGTTTGACTGGCTGTCAGTCTAAACGTTGTGAACATTTACAGGTTCAAATTCTTAGATATCTTGATGATTTTTTGTACATTTTATTTTTTGACTCAATATTTGATATTTGGTATAATAATTCAGGTATACAAATGTTTTCTCGAATGGGATTCCAAGGTCATAATTTATTTGATGATATTTTAAATCATGCCAAATTAAACGAGGTTTAATTCATTACTTCTCATAGCTCCCATACAAGCCCCTTCTCAAATATCACTTAAAAAGGGCGTAAATCTCACATATTCAATCGTAGGTCCATAATTTCCACAGAAAAATCCTTTTCAATTGCATAAATTTTACATAAATGTTGGTATCATAATAATTCTCTTCATATACATTTTTGTAGCTGTCCAACCAACAATGTGGTGTGGGGTATCACATAGTCGGGCTTGACCGATCATAACATTTATAGTTGTTTTCGTTAGAATATATTTTTAAACAAATTGTTCTTTTAAATTGATTTCAGAAAAATCTTTCTCAAAATATAAACTTTATCATCATTATTTGGACAATAGTAAACAAATTTTATTTAACACCGAACGGCCTTTTTAAAAATTTGTCATTATACCCTACACAGAAACATACAGGTCTAATATACACATTTAAGAATACCGTTCGTCTCTAAGAACGAAGCCTATTGAAATTAGTCATGTGTGCGTCCATTTTTTCAGGTATCTGTCTTATAAATGTCCTTCCGGAATATGGGTTGAGGCTCATAACAGTCCTAAATATAAAGCGATTTTGGTGAAATTTAACAAGAACAATTTTTTTTAATATTTTAAACCCATGTGTCGAATTATGCAAGGGCAGTCTATTGCATGGGTCCCATTAAAAATATCGGTTTAATATTTCATGCAGATCTTACATAACCACCACAAAAAAAACATTGTAAAATATATAAATTCCACGAAAATGTACTGCAAACTTAAGAATAAATCCGAAAATAAATTATACGAAGGTCGTCCACTACATTCTCGTAATTATTATTTATAACCAACGTTGTGGTGTAGAGTAATACCTAGTCAGGCTTAACCAACTATACTATAGCTACTTCCGTCTATATGTCTGTACATCTGAATGTCCGTCTCTCGTTGGCACGCTCACATACAATAAAATTGGAGTAAATTAAAAAAATTAAAGATGTAGACCGATATCTGAGACAACTATTTAGTTCAAGCGATGATCTTTCATTAAATTTTCAATTAAAAATCGACCAATTAGAATGAAATTGTCATAATATTAAGCAATATGTACTCTATTATAATGCCAAAAATCATCAAAATCGGTTCAGTAGAAAAACTTATATTTATTGTATACGTCTGTGTGTGTATTTATTATATTTATTTATTAACATCACATGCATTTGTGGTGGAGGGTATAAAAGTTTTGGTATCGCCAAATATAGCATTCTTATTTGTTTTAATTTTTTAACACTTTTTGACAAATTATCGTTTAAGGCTAATGACAGAATATAACGGTTGATAAAACCCAAAAAATAAATTTAATTATGATTTATTTTGTTTATTGTTTTCTTGTTTATAAATATTTATTATTATCACATATTTTGGTTTTACCTTAAAAACTATCAGGTGCAATGTTCTTTTAAATTATCGAAAATTATTTTCAAGTTTATGGTGATCATAATAGAATTTCCCCCCAAAAATATATATTTATTTTTATGTTAAAATTAAATTTATTTTATATTTATGTGTTGAGGTTGCTTGTCTTCCTATTATAGTCGGAAGTACTAGTACTTTAACATTTTGTTATTATACCCTCCACCACCACAAGTGGTGAAGAGGTTATATTAGGTTTGTTATTCCACGTGTTACGCTAAGAAGATATCATTTCAGACTCCATAATGTATATATAGTCTTGAATCAAATCAAATCAAAATCTGAGTCAATTTATCTGTGTTCGTCTGTCTGTCTATTTTAAATATTTGTTATAGTCCAGAAAAACTTTCTATTTAAGATCATCAAAATCGGTCAGGTTATTTAAAGATATAGACCGATATCTGGAGTAATTATAAATCGATAAATTACAATAAGATTAGGGCATAACATAAAGTTGTATGTACTTCATTATAATTCTAAAAATTATCAAAATCGGTTCAGTAGAAAAGAAGTTATATCCAAAATATTGCTAATTTAATGAATCACTAAGTGTATCTGTGTTGTATTTATATATTATAGACGTTTATGACTGCGCATTTACTGAACATAACGTATTTACTATACGCATTCGTGATGAAGGGTATTGAAGATTCGATATATTCGTATATATGATTATTTATTTTTTAGAACTATAATGGGTACCTTTGCTATTCGATTTGGTATGTATCCGAACTTTGGTTATAATGAAAATGTAGTTCTACATTGATAGAATTTTGGAATACTTTTACACAATCAGCTCAACCTTTAAATAATACTGAAATTTAGAGTTTTCATTAAAAGCTTTTAGATCTTTTATATATTGTTAATTCATCATATCAAAATTTCCAATATTGCAAAATTTTGATCTATTGAAATTAAACAAGTGAAAATGCTATATTCTTCGCTTGAACTTAGAGGTTGCCTCAAATATCGGCCTATATCTTTCAATATAGTGAACCAAATTTGTTGGTTTTAAATAGGAAATTTATTAGGACTATAACAAATACTCAAGCCGAATTTCAATGTTAATTATTGTTGATGTGAGCATGACCAACAGCTGACTAACAGTCATACATAGGTAAATGATGCAAGAATATATATACATTATGGGGCCTAAGATATATTTTTTTCAAAATTTAACCTCACTGCGATTGGATGTTGTTCTCAAATGTACCAAAAAAATTCATCTACTTTAACTCGAAATTCAAATTTGTCTTCAACTTAATTTTTTTGAAATATAATAACTGGGATCCAAGTCTTCCACTTGTGAATCGAGAAATATTCCCAACATAAATTTTAGTGATGTGATTTTTGATATATGGAAGATAGAAGTTTAGACGGTGAAGTTCAATAAGATCTAGGTATCTTGGGCTAAATCCGATCTAGACAGTACATACATACGAACACCTACAAGTTTGTTTTTGCAAATATTCTAACGAATTCTCCGATAACATTTTTTTATTATATCAGTTTGATTTTTTTATGTTATTAAACCAAAAAATAAGGTCTTTCATTGTCTCATTATACCCGTAAAATCACTTGTCAATATCTTCTTTTTCTGCATTATTTCTGTCTCCCCATAACAATTTCCATTTAATGAAAAAAATTCTAGTATTTTTTAATGACATTATTTATTGTTATTAGTTCTTTTTCATTCTTTCAATTATCATTATTGTGTTTCTTTACATATTCTTAAAGAACTTCCGCTTATAAATATTGTCATCAGGTTTATATCAACTTCCCTATCGGTAAAACACTTTTATCCATTTTATCGTGTCTCCTCTAAGCAGCAAGTGCGTGTGCACCATGGGCACGTTTAAATTAATATTTTTATACCCTCCACCACCACAAGTGGTGAAGAGGGTATTTTAACTTTGTCATTCCGTGTGTAACGCTAAAATGAAATCATCTCAGCTCCCACAATGCATATATATACTTGTATTAAATCAAAATCTGAGTCGATTTAGCTATGTCCGTCTGTTTGTCCGATTGTCTGCATGTCTGTGATTATTGTTATTGTGATTATTTGCAAAATCGGTATTGTTTATTAAAAGATATAGATGGATATCTGAGGTAACCTCAAACTTTCGTAAAAGTGTCAATTATAAATCTACAAATTAGAATGAAATTTTGCCATAGTTTAAGTTATATGTACTTCATTGCCATTCCAGAAATTATCAAAGGGTACTGAAGATTCGACATGGCCCATAATAGCAATTTTAGTTGTTTCTGCTTCTTTTTCTCTTTTAATATATTTTATTTAAATAAAGAAAATTATAAATACTTGTGTCAACGACTCTAGTCGATGTGCTCAATAATGATTTTTAATGTATTTTTTTTAAGAATTAATTAAAATTGTGTCACTACAAAATAAAATCGTTTCATTGAGTAGAAAAGTGGAAGTAGAAACCCTGGTAAACTGACTTCTGACTAACTGGTGGGTAATCGGGCGGATGGAGGGATAATTTAGAATTTCTCATATTATTGATTTTTATTCTCAATATATAGTTTTTCTTCTCAACTATTTTATTATGCATAAATTGTTCCATTTTTTGTGTTGTCATGTCTGTCACATTGACAGTATTTTTTTCATAATTTAATTCATTGTATTTTAATTTATTTTCTGTTTTGGTTTTCTTTCTTATTCAAACTTATTGTTGTTATTGTTTTAATATTTTGTATCTTATAGTTTGTTTTTTTTTCGTTTAGTTACATTATGTGTGGTGCTTTTTACTATTTTTGAAAAAAAAAAAAAAAAACAAAGAAGAAAAAAAAAAATACCATCATATCGATACCATTAACCTTTAATCACCAAATGGCGGCCAATGCCAAGTTCACATGAGAGAAGGACGGACGGACGGACGCAGACAGTCAACTTCCATTGAACAATTATTGTGTTTATTTTTTCTTAATTTTTTTTTTTTAATTTTAACTACAAAAAATATTTTGTTTAAAATAATTTTACAAGAATTATCAAGTTCATATGTAAATAAATCGTTATCGTGCATATTTAGTTGTTGAGTTATTTAAGAGACATTAAAATAAATTACTTTAAAATTACACACTGTCATTAAAATATGGATGTTAAAAATTATTTCTTAAAAAAGTTACTTGATGTGATTTTTGAAAATATTAAAACGTTTAAAAAATTTTGGTATGTGAATGATAAAAAACATACCCTGAGAACTAGAACTAGACGATTGTCTTATAAATAAATATATTTTTTGTGATGGCATTTCGACTATATAGAAAATTAAAAAAACTTCCGCCAAATACTTAAAATATCAGAATTTTCTTCATAATATATCTATACATACACAGTAGTTTATATCACAGTCTTTTCTTCCGATATTGCCAAGATATTGAAGTGGGTGTATTTTCCTTATGTTCCATAATATTCACAGAGTGGAAAATAACAATTAATCTCAGTTCATTATAATCTGATTTTAATGACTACATTGGTGTTAGTTTACAAAGAAAATAATACAAATTTAAATAAATATTGTCAATCATATTCACAATATATTTATTGGTAATTGGTATAACAGTATACAATATAATATAGCAATATTTTTGTGCCGATAACCATAACTACTATAAAAAATGCAAAATTTTAAAATGTATAAACAAATATTTTATTGGAATAATAATCTTTTTAGTGGCGATAGCAATAGCTGTTGTTATCAATGCGAAATCACAATGCGAATACACAAATTTTTTGTTTCAGTAACAGCACCTACCGCAGACATATTTTTCTTTGCGTGTAAAAATGACATCTGAAAATTACAGAAATATTATAAAGTTTACAGCAAAAAATAGTTCTATCAGTGCATAAATATTATTTTAATGGATCTCAAAATTACATTTAAGTTTTTTTCTTTTGTTTTGCTTCATTAATGATTTTTTAGTCAATTAAAAAAAAACAACGAGGTGGCAAACTTTAGAGAGACTATAGTCTGGCAACGTACTCCACATTAGAGATACTTTGCCAATCACAACAAATTCCGCTGAAAATGTTAAACTTGCCAGCCCATGCGTAACGCTAAGAGAAAATCATCTAAGACCTCATAAAGTATATATTCTGTCTAGAAATTAGAAGCAACCATTATAATACATTAAACTTATTCGTAATTCGAAAATACTTTAAATTATTTTAAATTAAATTTAAATTTAAATTTTTTAAAATTTTTATGAAATCAAAATGTCCAGAAAATAAAACTTTTCAAAAAATAGAACTACACCTGGAACAAATTGGTTCTAATTACTGAGTGTCTACTGTAATATGATTTAGGAAAAATTTAGCCATAACAAATGTTGAAAAACTCTTGTTTTTAACTTAGAAAATCATTTAACCTATTGTAACTCTGCTCTTGATATTTTCACGTCTAAACTTATGTCCCGGATCCATTCTTATTTGTTTACTATCTAAATCGGCTCAAATTTAAGTAATTATAGTTCAATACCTAAATTTATACGTGAATTAAAATTTAAACAGCGAAATTTTACATATTTTTTAATTAAACATTAATCGATTTCTGCAAGATTGGGTCATAGATCTATACTTATTTTATCATTACAACAAGAATTATCAAAATCGGCTATAAATAAAAATATGACACACTTTGTGACTCGAAATAAACTCGTTATACGAAATATGTATGTATGTGTGTAATTTAATTATGTAAATATATATGTATGTATGTATGTATGTATGTATGTATGTATGTGTGTATGTATGTATGTCAGTATGCTTCTGGATCTCTTAGAGTATAAATATGTATGTGGGAGATGAGATTTTCATGTAAATCAGCATAAAAATATTCAATGTTTTTGACATAATTTAAGAGATTTATGTTAATTAAATATTTAAAACTATTAATAATTATAAAGTGATAACTGCTTAACAACTGTCATAATTTATTAAAATATCTCATATATTTATTATTAATATAAAATCTAGTTTTAATATAAAAATCTGGCTTTAAATTTCTATAAATATAAAATTAGTTTTAAAATTTATATCTTTAAATGAAGTTTTCTTACAATTAACATGACAGAAGACATAATTGCTTAAGGCAGTAGATGCTACCAACTCTAGACCAGTGGTCACATTTAACATCCTGAGAAAAAAATATTATAAAGAAAACTGTAATATTTTACACAACAATTTAACATATAAAATTCATTTACTGGGGAATGAATTTACAATTAATTGTAAAAATAATGTAGAATTATTCATTTCTAAAAAAGTTGGTTCTTTTTTCAGAATTTCATGCAATCGAATGATTTTAATGGTTATAAAAGTTGCAGTCATTTAAAACCAGTAGCAAGTTAGTTGCCAATGGAAACAATGTTGTCAACTTTGTAAACAATCCACCAACTTCGTTATTCCATCTAAATGTAACTGGTTTTTGTTCTCTTCTTATTTAATAGAAAATATTTGTCATTTTTAATTATAAAATCAATAAAATGAATCATTTTCTGTTTGTTTATTTTGTTTTCAGTGAGATAAAAGAAATAAGGTAATAATTCAAAGGAAATTAAGTGCATTTTTTTAAAATGAGCTTGAAAAAAGTCGTGACCCATACAAATAGGCGACTAATGGTAATGGCAATAACAACACATGTTTTCCATTAAAATAGTGACAATTATAAAACTCTTGATTACTCTTGATTACACCTACAAAATTTAAAAAAAAAATATTTGGTCATACTTTTTTTCTAAATCATCCTTAAAAAATGTTTTTATTTTCGAATAAAGAATTTTTTAGAGGGAAATTAATTCTATTAAGGAGTGTGATCGAAAAATTCTAACCATTTTAATAAAAATAATTTACAGTTTTTGTTTTTTTATTTAATTTAATTGAAGTTATTATTACAATTTACAATACAAATAATCCATCTACCATGATTTTTGACACTTCTCTGACTATAGCTCCGGTTAGATTCTAGTCACAAATGCCACAATATTGTTGTTGTTGAAGAGCTTGTTCATCATTGTAACAGTATGCCAAGTCAGTCCAAAAATAAGTGAACATATTGTAAAGTGTTACGAATGGAATCAACCTTTTTTGTTAACATTTCCGGCTCAAAATGTACCACGTCTTTGGACACATTTTTAGTTCTCTTCAATTCTTTTTTTAACAAGAGCCAAATATTTTTCCACTGGTCTTAACTCCGGTTAGTTTAAGTGGACACATTAATGTCTTTTTGTATACATTCCTTAAAGTAAATTTTAATATTTATAAATCCCCTTGTAACAATTGATTATCTTCTTGTGCCGCAACTGCATATTGCTTGTCAAAAAAAGATCTTTTTCGAAAATTTTAACTGCTTTTGGGTTTTAAACTTTTTTTCAACATTCCCTAGAGCATCATCAACATTCAATTTTTTACCAGGAAGTTGCAAAAAATCTGCTTGGACATACTTTTCATCATTCATTATGAAGCAAAAATTACTTTAAGAAAACTTGACTTAAATATTCGTACCCCATGTTCGTGTCAAATAATTCGATCACTGAGCTAAACGGGCTACATTTTTACCTTATGTGTTGGGAGCTATTTTGAAAATGCTTTATATTTTTTAGCTTCAGAAATATTATGTAGACCATTCTTTCTACCTGAAGTGGGTTTTTTATCAACGGACAAGTTCTCCAGGTAATGTTTAATAACATTGAACTTTCGAATTAAAGGTCATCTTTCTGTACGACCAAGTTGGTTTTTCTTGAAAATATTTTTTCTGGTCATTAGATTAACAATATAATCACTTGTTTTATTTTAAACATAATAACTGACATGTTTTTTACTTGATCAAAAAACGTGTATTAAGAATTTTTCGACCTCACTCCTTATTTGTTGTTATTTTTAAGGTTTTGCTATTATTATAATTATACCCTCCACCACCACAACCGGTGAAGAGGGTATATTAACTGTGATATTACGTGTGTAACGCTTGGATGGAATAATCTTAAACACCATAATGTACATATATTCTTGCATTAAATCAAAATCTGAATCAATTTAGCTATGTCCGTCTGTCTCTTTGCCTGTTTGTCTTTCTGTGTTGGCACGCTCACAATCACAATAATTGACAGAGCTCAATGAAAGTTGGCCTGAGTAATTGTTGTGGTCCTAGAAAGTTTCGAATTTAAAACCATTAAAATCGGTACACTATATCATAAGATATAGACCGATAACTGAGGAAACCTCTAAGTTCAAGCGAAGAAAATCGGTTCAGAAGAAAAAAGGTTATAATTAAAAACAAAACTTAGTTTATGACCCACTAAATGTTCCTTTGTGAGTGTGTATGTACGAAACAAATCGTAGTTATTACACGTATTTGTGTTGGAGGGTATTGAAGATTCGGCATAGACGAATTTAGCATTCTTACTTGCTTTAAATGACAAAATATTCATTAGTAATTGTTTAATTATGTAAAATTATTTTAATTATCTAAAATGAGTTTATTGCTTTTAATGCATTTTTTCAAGTTTTAAAATAAAATTGTCATTTACAATTGTAATAATTTTGAAAATGAAAAAAATATATAAAACAAAAAACACTCGTAATATTAGACTCTAATCATGATAAATATGGGTTTGGTGATTTTTTATCTGTAATACAAATTTTTAATGTTATTTTTACTTTATTTATTATTTTAAATTGCTGATCATGTTTTTTATTTATTATTATTTTTGCTCTAGAGAAATTATCATGTCAGTTTTTCTAAAGATTTAATTCATGTCGGAATTAATGAACTCATGATGAATCATAGTGTTTTTCATATATTAAATAAATCAACATATGTTCTGATTTTTTTTAAAAGGATCAGTAATTAAATTCGAATATTTCATTTAATGTATTCTTAAACATTTTAAATGGAATAAAATTATTTCATAGCAAACAATTGGATTTTTATTACTTAGGAAAAATATAAAGTTTATTATCTTTTAAAGAAGGTTTCAGAAAAAGGTATGTTCCCGATACTAAAAAAATCTTTTTCAAACTAAATATGCCAAACGTCTAATTAATTACAAAAAACAAACAAAAATTACCAAAATCAAAATGTTGCCAGAATATGTGAAGCAACAAAACTCCACAATATTTCAGGTAGTCATAGACCCTTAAATGACATTAAATAACAAGACAATAAAGTTCATATTTAACGTGGGCATATGTCATATTGGCCTAATCTTACTGTTGTCTTAACATCGGTTGAGTAAAATGCCTAACTCAACGTCTCCATATTTAGTTTATAGATAAAGGCAACAATGAGGATTTTTCACTGTCCGGATGTAAAATCTCCTCTTGCTTAAGGATTGAAGCTATCCAATCTCAGGTCGCACCATTTTAGACTTCTGTAAAAGTTTGACCTCACCCCACAATACTCTTTATCGCCACATAGTTTAATGTCAGACGACACCGAAGACTTTTTGTGTTATAGCAATTATTTAGAGGAAATAGTAAGTATAGGCACTGAATATCATGAAGAGACTGCGGAAGAGGAAATAGGTTACCTTCTAGCTCAAATCCATAATAAAAAGAAAAGTCGGAAGTTTAATAATCAGAATATGGGAGTCTTTGAAAGACTTTGTTTAAATTTAAAGGTTTTCTCAGAAATAAGTCTATGTTTAAAATAGCGATCTACATCGGACAAAAATATACAAACATGCCAAATGTTTGTGAGTTCAGAAATAAGCCTGCTAAGATCCTACTGATAGGCAGATTGACGGATATATAAAGTCTTAGAAGTTTCCTTCTTAGTGTAAGTATTGGAATAAAAATTGATTATACCTTCATTCACCTATTATATCAGAATCGATACATCAGTTTACTTTCCTATTCTTCCAGTGACAAAAGAAGTGCCAACGAAATGTGTATTTTTTGACTTTGAAGTACAGTTTTAATTCGATTTCGGAAGGCATTTTAAGTTATGTCACATACCAATATAACTTAGCTTCATAGAGTAATGAAAATATATTTCGAGATATAATTCCTTTTATGATAATCTTTGAAATAGATATATTATTGTTTTTATTATCATTATTGGAAAAATAATATTGATTGTGGAAATAATGCATAAAAGAAAAGTGTTTTGAAAAAATATTTTATTATATTAATTTCATACATACACACTCACAGGTGTGTACAATATATAAAAGTTTTTCTTAAATATAACACGGAACATTTAATGAAATTTAAATTCTTCTCAGGATTATAAAAAATATTGAAGCCAAATGTTATTGAGATCCGTCAATTATTGTGGATGTGAAAGTGCCAAAAACAGACACGGAAAGACACATGGACATAGCTAAATCGACTCGGATTTTGATTTCATGTAAGAATATATATTCACTATAGGGTCTGAGATGATTCCTACTTAGCGCTTTACCCAAAATGACAAACCCCTCTTCACAACTTATGATTGAGGGGGTATAATAATATTAAAGAATTATTTCTTTTCCATCTCTGTTATAAAAAATAAAAAAAGTATGAAAAATTCATTCATTCATTCATTCCAATATTCATTGATTCATTTACAATAGAACTTAATACTGTTACAATTGTTGTTACTATTACTTTATTGAATCTTTGATCGTGTTACGGTGTGACATGACAATGATGCATTAAAACATTATTTTAGATCATGAGCAATATTGTATTTTTACCCAGAATAACAACAACATTAATATTAACAAGAAAACACATTTAGATGGAATTAAATCTTATAATCTAAATACAACGTATATTTCTATATTGAAAATATAAATGTAGTAAACGACAATTATGGCTGAGATAATTGTTAATGCTAAGATTTTTAAAAACGTTTTGTATTTAAAGTCTATAAGAGCTTCGAATTGTGTTCACAAAATTTAAGTAAAAATAATAAAAAGATCTGAATCAACTGATCTGTTTAAAGATTTACTTACATTACTGTAGACTGGAATAGGAAATGGAACAGGGTGACTCTAGAAATGTGAACAAAGAGAACGATCGATCGGAGTAAAACGGAAATATTTATTTGGTCGGATCGTACATCCTCACATGACATATTATTTGGACGATTGAAGTCCATGTAACTGATTCTATTCATATAGTCTACAATTGCAATTCTACAGTTCAATTAGAATTGTGGAATTTATTTCATCCGGATTAAAGCATTTTTTTCGAATTCGTTACAAATGCGACACAGAATATTTTAAGGAAATATGTGAAATCTTTCTTCCGATATATGTTTTCATTAGGACTTGCTTCATGAAATAAATGAAAGTAGACTTGCGAATTGAACTCACCCATTATTAAGACCGCAATGGGATTAAGCCATCATGGCAGGTACCGTTATCTAGATCTAAAACTCTAGACATACTTGGAAGCGAGTATGTGTATGTATGTGATTCATTTGTCTGGGAATTTGATTGACTTCTCTGTTATTAAATTACGCACATATGTATGTGGCCTATAGTTCATAATCTGTAAATTTTATGTCCTGTAATAAATTCTCAGTTCGTTTCGTGCAAAACTTCATCACCAATTTCATTGTCTAAAATATTGTTAGTTAAGGTGACTAACTGATAACCATTAATTACGACAGAGAGGTCAAGAGGAAAAGAATATTATTTTCTGGCAACTAGTTTCACACATTTCATATACAATGTGGCACATTAATGTATATATACTTATATAGACATATTGTAGCACATGATCTTCTAACAACTTTTGCATTATATGTAATATAATGTTGCCATGTAATGGCAACAAGTGGCAAAATGTTAAAAAAGTTCTTAACAAGTTGTTGTTGTTTCTAGTTGCTGTTTGTAGATTAAGTAGTTTATATGTTATTAATAATATTTCTTCTATTTTCTTTATTGTCTTTTCTAAATATTTTATAAAACAAAAATGTTAATTCTTTAAGTATCCATAAAGTAAATTACAATAATAAATCAAATATACACATTTCTACTTATTGTACTCTGATTCTAGAGTTAAAGCAAAAAGAAAAAAAGCTAGTATTTATGTATTTTTATGTATGCGAATACGATAATAATGTTAATTTAGTTTTAAATGTCATAACATTATTTAGAAAACAATTTATTGCCATTAAATTATTGCTAAAGTAGCAGTTGCTATACTTGCTGCAGTTTAATCCAATAATGCTAGTGTGTAAGTGTGTTGTTAGTTGTAGCAGCTATTGTTGCTATCATAAATTTTAGTATTGACGATGCACAGTGTTTTCAAATTGATTTGTGAGGAAATAATTCTCTTCAATGAGCTCTCTCCATTATTGTGGACGTGAATGCTCCAACTACAGGCAGACAAATGTAGCTAAACCCACTTAGATTTTGATTGAAACAAAGTAACAAATTTAATATACCCCTATCACCACTTGCGGTAGTGAGGGGTATATAAATAAAATTTTGTTGGGATTTTTTTTTAAATGGTGTAGAAACGTATGCTATTAAAAATTAAGAGCCCAAACATAGAGCACAGATGACGAAGATGACGAAACTCATGTTTGGCATGACTGATTTTTTGCAACTTCCTGGTCAAAAATTGTATGTTCCTGATGCTGGAGGGAATGTTGAAGAAAAACTTGGAACCAAAAAGAAGTTAAAATTTCTCAAAAAGTTCTTGCTATGGCGAACAATATGTAGTTGCGACAAAAGAAACCACGGGCTCTGTAAATACCGAAATTTATACTAAAGAATGTTTACAAAAAGGGTTACATCCATTCAGAAGACTTCATAATATATCTACTTATTTTTGATCTGGTTTGGCATTCTGTCTTTATGGTAAATAAGCGCTTGAGTGGTACAAGAACATAAATCTTGCAAACTGCCCGGAGCTAAGGCCCGTGGATTTTTATAAAAGAGAATTTTTAAATGGATCACATCACATTTAAACATAATTTAATATCATTTCAGTTGTGCGATTTGAGACTTGACTTAACAAAAAAAATATTAAAATTATTTAAATTTACTAAGTTTGCGTAAGATTTATGGCCAGATCATTTTCCCGAGTTCATCCGATTTACCCAAAAGATTTTTCAAAACGATAAAAGAATTATAAACATACCTCAAAGTAACTAACTTTGAAGGCTCACGGACTACGCCCCTTACCAGAAAAAGAGCTGTGCTCTTCAAATGCACTAAGAGAGACCTCAGCTCTAACAACGTGAAATTTCATAAAAACAACTCTAAATGATAAAAAATTACAGAATTTTTTCCCAAAAAAACCCACTGTGCGATGTCTATTATATGAAAATTACATATTTCTTTCTAACGTTATTAGTTGTGTGTGTTTTTTCTGATTTTCTTCTTTTATTATTTTTTTTGCATGAAATTTGTGATTGATTGACTTTTCCGTTTTGTGATAAATAATTATTATCAACATAGAAAAACTTAAACTTAATAAAAAGTGGCCATGATACTGAGTGGCCTGTTAACAATGTCAAGTTTAAATATTTTATTTTTATTATTATTTTTTTTTTTGTAAATAAATTTTAATAATTTGTTTATTTGCAAAAGTGGCACAAATTTGAGAGACATATGAGTTAATTCTAGTTTTAACAAGATAAAATTGTTAAAAGGAAATTTTCTCATTTACTTTTGAAATTAATTGAAAGATAAGACAAATTAATTGTTAGGCGGAATTTTTAGATTAAAATTCTGTATTTAGAAAAAAAGTCATAGAAAAGATTTATGCCCTTCACCATCATAGGTGGTGGGGAAATTATGCGTTTGTGCAGGTGTTTGTAACGGACAGTAAAAATAGTCCTACCACCACTTTAAACCATTTGACTCAGAACCACTTCTGAGTCGATTTAAGCTTGTCCGTTCGTCCGTCTTGGAGTTTTTAAGATATTTAAACTTATTTAGGCTCAAGGACGATATTTATTGAAATTGGTTATGATCGGTCCATTATTTCATATTTTTAGTCAATAAAATTTCTAAATATAAATCGATGTAAACCTAATTTTGCAAAAATAAGTCTTATGATATTCTACAATGCTGTTACAAATTATATGAGAATCGGTCTATTATTTCTTATAGATTCCATACAACCACCCTTCCAAATATATCTTTAAAACTCATAAACCACACATATACGTGGGTATTGTATAGTAAAATTAGATAATTATAAACCAGAAACACTGTACGAAATGTGGTATTACATAGTCGGACTTGACCGACTAAAATTTTTACTTGTTTTATTTTAATTTAATTTAAAATATCAATTTTAAATTGCCATATCAAGTAACCTCTTCAAAATACCTTAATTGCCTTAAATTAATTGTAAAAAATAACTTTATTTCCTTTAATAAAAGAACAATTTATAACATTTTAAACAAATGAAAAATTATCCAATTTAAAAAAGCCCTTTTTTATAAAAGTAAACTTTAATTCACTTTAATTCATTTTAATCTTCACCATTTAAAATTTAAAGTAAAATAAATTACTTTAATAATTTCATTATTTAATAAAACAATTACTCATAAAACTTATTTTAAAAAAACCTCCTTTACAGAAAAAAACCTTAAAAAGTTTATGACACATGAATGAATGAAAATTTTATGCGATCATCGTTGTATCAACAACATATTGTTGTTGATGGTTTTATAAAAGCGATAATCGAACATTAACTATGAGTGCAATTTAAAGGTTTAAAACAACAACAACAACAACGAAAAAAGAGATGAAAATGGTTGAAATACAAAATTTATTAAATGAAAAGCAAAAACTGAATTCTCAAGTTCAGCGGAATATGAATTAAGCTTAAAAGCACTTGTTGACCATAAAAATGAATAAATATTTAAAGAAATGACTTAAGATTAACATTCAATAGCTTTAGCAAAACTTTGGTGAAAAACATGATATTCGAAAAAAGCTATAAGGTAAACAGTGGGACAAGAGGAAGAAAATTTATAACAAGAAATTCTCAAATAAAATTTACTTTATTTTGGAAATTTTCAAAAAAATTTACTTCAATATGAAATTTTTGGTTAATCTAGACTTTTTAAAGAAAATTTTTAGCAATTTTCTCTTTTTGGGAAATCTAAGTAGAACTTCCTTTTATGAAAAATTTTGGTCAACTTTCTTAACATTTAAAAAATTCAATTGAAAATGTAGATAAAATTTTATTTTTGTGAAAATTTTTCATTACATTTGCTTCCTACAGGAAATATTTTTCTTATAGAACACTTTAATAAAATGATTTTCTTTCGGAAAAATGTCCTTTTTATCCGGTAAATTGTAAAGAAAATTCTCTGTCGAGAAAATTTTCAATAATTTCCTTCTTTGGCAAATTTTCGACAAGTTCTCTTCTCATAGGAAACTTTTGAAAAATTTGCTTTGCAAAGAAAACTTTTGTATTAAAAAATTTAATGCAACTGGGATTTTTCCAAATCCTTATGAACCTGTCCGTTGTAAAATTTTGCAAAAATTGGATAGACGATCGTCTAGGTATCATCTAGATCATTTAGATGCGATCAGAATTAATTAAAACCTAATGGTTCCATAATGGCTCCAGTAACACAGATATATCCCACTTTAAATATTTATTATTCTTTTCCCACTGTGTCATACGAAACCCTCACAGAAAAAGACACTCAACCAAAATAAGAAAAGAACAAAAAAACGATCGCATTAAAAAAATGTTCAAAACAAGCAAATATTGAACATATTGGAAGACAATCTGACATGATCTCTCAAAAGTAGCAAAAACGCTACATAAATAAACAACAAATATGAAAATTGCAACAGTAAAAACAAAAACGAACCAAATTGTAATCTCGACATTTATTTTATGTAAAAGAAACCCTGATTTAGACTTTAACTCTATGTAAAGTGTTTTTTGTTTATTGAAGAGATTTTTTTCTTCAACTTTTTTTTGTTTTTTGGAACTACGACCAAAAACAGATATATTAAATCAACGACTAAACTCAATTATAGTTGTTTTGTTTTTCAATATTTTTTTTCGTAAAGTTTTGGTGGCCAGTCATCAGATTTTTAACAGATTTTCATATAAACTGAAAATTGTAGGTTTTGTTGGAATTGTATATTGCTGTTAAAACAAAAAAA
>PYHX02000495.1:30878484-30896319 GCA_004302925.2 Cochliomyia hominivorax | reverse complement strand
TTTTGACAAAATCACTCCATGAAAATCAGTGTTTTTTAAAAGAGTAAGATCGAAAATTCTTAACACACGTCTTTTAAGTAAACTTTTAACCAAGTTTTATTTGATATTTTTGATCAAGTTGTCTTTGTAAAACATGTCCGTTATTATGTTTAATGTCAAACAAATGAAGATATTGTTAAACTGACTACAATGAGTGACTAGAAAAAAGTGCATACTAAAATTATTAAATATAAAAAAAAAAACATCTTTGGCCTGACTTGGCATCCTTCCATATGGTTAACAAGCCCTTGAATGGTACAATAATGTGGTATTTGTACAAGAAATGCAAATCCCCAAACTTGGCAGAAGCTAAGGTCAGTGGACTCTTGTTTAAAAGAGATTTGAAGAACACGAAAAAAGATTTCGTCTAGCAAATTCTACTCTAAACGTTATAATTAGAACTTAATCAAATTTTTTTTTGATTACCTGCATTGTTCCTGGACAGATCGCATACTATTAGGGGTATTTAAGATAATAATTATAGTTATTTTGCTTATTCCGTCTTTAATTCATCTTATTTCATAATTAAATACTTCTTTACTTGAAGTTTCAGAAATCACGATTTAATGTGAAACAATTTAAAACAAACTTTTTTTAAATTTGTTTAATGTAAAAAGTTTTAACACGAAACTCTTTAGGAAATCGTATCAGGTATTCGTGTTTTAAATTAAATAGATTGATGTTTTTTTTTGCCACAATTACAGGTTGCAAATGATAATAATAATGATAATTGCAACTCGTTAAGATTATTTTTATAAAAATCCCTTTTTTCATTTACATGCAATTTCTTCTTTTTCATATTAAAACATTGAGGAAAAAAAAGAGAAAACGTGGTAATAAAACTAATAACTAGAATTAGTGACAATAATATGTTGCATAAGTTCAGGGTGCCTTAAATGGAATTAAAGTGAAGCATATCTTCAGAGAGTTTAGGAATTTGTGTTCATGAGCTTAATTCTAATTTATTTTGAAATTCAAATTTAATTTAAATCGGGGCGTTCATTTTATTATATATAGTGAATAAGTATAATGCATATTTTAAGGGCGCTTTCAGTATTGTTAAAAAATTATATGTTAACAGATTTTAATAAATTTATATTATTATTTTATTTAAAGCATAAATCAGGAAGTTTCAAGAGGAATGCAAATATTTTTTTTATCAGGGATCAAATATGTTGCATACATTAAGGGTGCTTTAAATATTATTAAATAAAAGCATATTTTAAGGTTTAATAAATAAATAAACCCGGTCAATTTATAATAACCATATTTTCTTTATTTCATTCTACTTCCAATAACTTTTTCATTTGCTTGAAATTGAAACAAAACTTAATTATACGTTGACCTTTGCTTTCTCTAAACCATTTAGACTTAAACTTAAATATTTCTACTAGTAAAATTTTAACATGCAAAATTAGTTGGAGCATAAATAAGTTGATATCTAATAGATACATTCCCGCTATCGTTATCATTATTTCATTTGCAATTCTATTTTGCATATTTTCTCCAGTTGTTGCTTTAAAATTATAGCAACATTTCAGTTTGGTAATATTGCATAACCGTAAGAGTATAAAAAAACATGATAAAATAAAGAAAAATACTTAAATAAAATTACTTTTAAATAATATTTTTTTTACTCATTAACATTTAATTTTATGTTTGAAAAGCGAAAAAAAAGAAATGGAAAAAAAATTAAAATGATAATGTGAAATGGAAAAATAAATAAATAAAAAAAATACACTGGGGAAAATGACATAATAATGAATGAAATTAAAAATATTGTATACAGAAAAAATACAGTTATATAAATTAAAATTATTGTACAAAAAGGTACTTTATTTAACGCCATAAAATATGCTTCACTTTAAATATATGTCAGGCTCCTAAAAGTTATGCAAATTTTTTTATCATAACACAAAAAAAAACTTTTATGTAGAAAACCTTCTGCTTAAAAAAGGAAACATTTTCCATAGAAATGTTCTCTCTTAAAAACGAAAATTAGAAAAGTTTCTCTTTAAAGAGTAAAATTTTCTATAAACTCTTAATAAGAGTAAAATTTTATATAGAATTTTCTCTTAATAAGAGTAAAATTTCAAATAGAAAATTTCTCTTAATAAGAGTAAAATTTAAATAGAAATTTTCTCTTAATAAGAGTAAAATTTCTATAGAAATTTTCTCTTAATAAGAGTAAAATTTCATATAGAAATTTTCTCTTAATAAGAGTCAAATTTCATATAGAAATTTTCTCTTAATAAGAGTAAAATTTCATATAGAAATTTTCTCTTAATAAGAGTAAAATTTCATATAGAAATTTTCTCTTAATAAGAGTAAAATTTCATATAGAAATTTTCTCTTAATAAGAGTAAAATTTCATATAGAAATTTTCTCTTAATAAGAGTAAAATTTCATATAGAAATTTTCTCTTAATAAGAGTAAAATTTCATATAGAAATTTTCTCTTAATAAGAGTAAAATTTCATATAGAAATTTTCTCTTAATAAGAGTAAAATTTCATATAGAAATTTTCTCTTAATAAGAGTAAAATTTCATATAGAAATTTTCTCTTAATAAGAGTAAAATTTCATATAGAAATTTTCTCTTAATAAGAGTAAAATTTCATATAGAAATTTTCTCTTAATAAGAGTAAAATTTCATATAGAAATTTTCTCTTAATAAGAGTAAAATTTCATATAGAAATTTTCTCTTAATAAGAGTAAATTTCATATAGAAATTTTCTCTTAATAAGAGTAAAATTTCATATAGAAATTTTCTCTTAATAAGAGTCAAATTTCATATAGAAATTTTCTCTAATAAGAGTCAAATTTCATATAGAAATTTTCTCTTAATAAGAGTCAAATTTCATATAGAAATTTTCTCTTTAATAAGAGTCAAATTTTCATATAGAAATTTTCTCTTAATAAGAGTTAAAATTTCATATAGAAATTTTCTCTTAATAAGAGTAAAATTTCATATAGAAATTTTCTCTTAATAAGAGTCCAAATTTCATATAGAAATTTCTCTTAATAAGAGTCAAATTTCATATAGAAATTTCTCTTAATAAGAGTCAAATTTCATATAGAAATTTTCTCTTAATAAGAGTCAATTTCATATGAGAAATTTTCTCTTAATAAGAGTCAAATTTCATTATAAAATTTTCTCATTATAACAGTAAAATTTCATATAGAAATTTTCTCTTAATAAGAGTAAATTCATTTTTTAAAGGATAAAATTGCCCATATTTATTCTCTTTTCAGGGAGTAAAATTTCTGTAGAAATTTAAAATTAAAATTACAAAAACAAATTTTTAAAGTTTCTCTCAAACTTTCGTAATATAAATTTCCAATATTTCCTCAAGTGTATCATTTCCCCCGTACAATGACTTTTCCAGAGCCACCAAAATACAAACGCCAGTATCATCTTTAAAAAAATATATATAATTTTAAACGGGAATTAAAAACAGAAACAAAAAAATGCAATAACAAGCAAAATGGGAAAATAGCGAAAAAGAAAAAAAGAAATGTTTGTGTGTTGAAAAGAAAAAGAAAGAAAATCAAGTTAAAACATGATAATCACTGAATCACATTTGGCCAAGTCACAACACCGACATAAGCAAATACGGATATAATGAATGTTGTTACTTTTCTTTTCTTTTTTTTGCTTTTTTTCTTTCGATTTTTTTGATTTTTTTTTTCAATTTCTGTTTGTTTGCTTCCTACAGTTTTTGTTTTTGCATTCTATCATGTATTTCCATTTGAACACCTCCATGTATTTTTTTTTCTTAACAAATTTGTTGCCAACAATATGTTTGGGGCACGTTGCAACAAAAAAATTTATGTATTTAAAAAAAAGTGTTGTAATCTGTTGAATTGAGTGATTTTAAAACGTAAACTGCAGTTAAATGCAATTTGAGTTTATTTTTGGATTTGTTTTTTGTCGGATCCTCCAATATTGCGATTTCAATTAGTGTAAACGCGAATTTTATAATAAAAAAAGAATAAATAAATATTTAAATGTTTACATTAATTAGGAAATTTATTTATCATGAACAAAATAACGAACGATTTAAGTGTTGAGGTAAATTTATTTTATTAAGAGTTATTAAGTAGATATGATGACTTTCGGTATTATAAATATAAAATAAGGGAAATTAAAAAAAATACTTATTGTAGGGGAATTTATTATCACTTCTGATATCTTTTAGTGAAGTATATTTGATATATTGATATTTACTTGAACCTCTCAAATTTGAAACAGAAATAGAATTGGAGCAAACTTTAAAATGCTCTGGGGGCGATATATAACAGGATATCAGGTGAGGAGGTAGCCCTCGCACAAGCTTGATTTGGTGAATATCTAAAGCACTATAACAGCAGTAGTTCTCAAATTCGATCCCAATCACTTTCTCATGAAATTGTTTTTACTGATTAAAATATATTGAGGTTAGGATCAAGGGGAACGGCACTCCCATACAAAGAAAATATTAATTATCGAATAACTAAAGGTGTATTCATATTGGTTCCAATTATATTCCCAAGGATCGTTTTTCTCTGGACAAAATGTAGGTTCAAATTAAACTAAAAGTTAAACATCACTGAGCGATTGCACAGCGACACAATAGAAATAAAGAACTTCTGATCGGTATGTTAAATATACATAAAATTTTAAAAAGAAACAACAGTTTGAAGGATAAACCTTAGAGCATCTTCACAACAAGATGAGATGAAATCAAGCAAAATCTAATCGATTCCACAACGATCAGAATAGATGTTTGTACAGCAATCTGCTCTAATCGGCCTTCTTATGCACATAGAATTATATGACCATTTCTGAGAGCAGTGTGTCACAATATTTCAAGAGAAGTGCTATGGACTCACTTAGATCTGTATATCTTCTCAGTTAGCAGAGAGAATAAAAATATGGTTAATTTATGATCATCCAGTTAGATTAAAAAAAGTTTAAGTATATCTGATATAAGTATTAAAATAGGATCCCACAACTGTGTTCTAAGTGAAAGATATGTGGGCCCAATGTTGGGTACTTTTTTAACTTTTTATTCTTAAAAATGTATATATTTTCTTAAGGCCCCAATAAGTTCTATTTATAATTAACTAAATAAATTTATTATAAATCGGAAAATAATGTTATAGACTGAAAATGTAGAGGGTAAAATCATCTGCTCATCGGTATTTTCATTACAGAAGTGGTTTCTACTCGCAGGTACCAAATGCCACGTAGAAGCAAAATATTTCAGCCTGAAATATACGGCATTCATTAGGAATTCAATATGAAAGGCATATTTTAAGATCTTGCGAATATACACCAGCCCCTACACCATTCATTTTGGAACCATCTAGTGTAAGAACCCAAATCTGGAGGGTATTTGACTTTTAAAAGATTTATTATAGTTCATTTTTGGTGTTTCATAATCATGTATGTTCTAGATTTTTTAACATTTTACTGCTTTGAAACTCTCGAGTTGCTTGCAGATTATGTACAGATCAATTGGGATAAGACGCAGTACGAAATTCAAAAATATATGATTCCAGACTTAAATATGTTTTTGATATGATGAAGATGAGTACCGACACCTTAAAAATTTATAGACATTTTTGTTAAGTATTATCTACGATTTTAATTTTAAAGAGAATATTCAAGAGAGCAAAAATCAAATTGTTCTCAATCTGTTTTTTTAGAAAATGTAGGACTTTATAGGGGCAAACGTGGCCCTTTAAAACCTGTTGAGAAATAATATTCTGTTCTTGTTGGAATTTCATTCTCAAAAGCTGCTCTTCTAAATAAATGTTGGGTGTATTGAAACAGTGACCTGGAAGTTTCCATATTAAGCCAATAAATATTTTGAAAGGGTTTTTAAAATTCAACACTGCCCTCTATATTATTCTCATTCATTTGATTTAGTAACAAAATTTAATTCTTATAATTATTTATTATGTTAATTTTAGTTTTATTTGTTCATTCTAAATTATTGGGTTAATAATGCAAAGTGGGTTTATTTGTTTCTTTTGCACTTTTTCTGTTCAACATCAAAGGTGCTTGTATCTATAACTTTTGCACTTCTTCTTGCATTTTTTTGGTCAAAATGCCACTTTTTTTAATTATTTGCAACAATTTTGTATTTAATTCTTAAGTCGGTTTCTTGTTTGCGGTTTTAGGTTTATAATTTTTTTATTGTGTAAAATGTTGGGTGTTTTATTGTTGCGTTATATAACATTTTTGCATAATACAGTTTGAACATGTAAAATAATGTAATTTTAATGAATTTTCGTTAATTTTATTTTATTCCCCCAAACAAAAAATAAAACATTTTATTGTTTATTTTTTTATACAATTTTAATGTTAATCGAAAAATAAGTACGAGCGCTATATTCGGTTATACTTTCCATAATAAATTCGTGTGAAGTAAATACATTATGTTTCGTACATACACACTCACAGGTTTATACAATATAAAAAAAACATTTCTAAAATATAACACAAAAACACTTAATGAGTCATAAAATTAGTTTTGTTTTTGTCTATAACTTTTTTTTTAACTGAACCGATTTTGATCATTTTTAAAATAGAAATGAAGTACATATAACATAATGTTTTGGCAAAATTTCATTCTAATTTATCGATTTATAATTTACAATTTAATGAAAGTTCATTTCTTGAATTTAGAGGTGGCTTCAGTCATCAGTCTATATTTCTAATACTCTGAACCGATTTCGATGATTTTTAATGGGAAAATATCAAGACAATAGCAAATTCTCAGACTAAATTTCATTGAGCTCTGTCAATTATTGTGGTTGTGTGCGTGCAATAAACAGACAGACAGACGGACATAGCTAAATCGAATCAGATTTTAATTTGATGTTAGAATATATATGCGTTATGAGATCTGAATCGATTCCTTCTTAGCGTTACACAATGTATGACAAACTTATTATGTTTTTTTCACCATTTGTGGTGGTGAGTGTGATACCCTACCCGACAATGTTGGTTAAAAATATTAGTTACGAAAATATAATAAACGACCCCCGTATAATTTTATTTTCTGATTTATTCTTAATTGTGTAGAGCATTTTGTTTTGAAACTCGGATTTATGTGAAATTATAATTTTTGTGAGGTGTTAAATGGAAGCTACATGACATTATGGACCCACCCTCGTATAATTTTTGTTTATCTTTATTTAACCTATAATTATTACAATACCAACATATTTGTGAGATTTATGTCCTTCAAAATGATATTTGGAAGGGAACTTTTATGGGTTCTATGAGCAGGAATGAACCAACCCCTTTTATGTATCCATCCTCGTATAACTTTTGTTTATATTTATCTTTATTTAACATATAATTATTTCAATACCAACATATTTGTAAGATTTATGTCCTTCAAGGTGATATTTGGAAGGGAACTTTTATGGGTTCTATGAGAAGGAACCGACACTCGAAAAATTTGCCACATCGGCTAAGAAAATCATAAGTCTTATTTCTGTAAAATTTCGTTAAAAATGCTTTATATTAAGGATTTTTATGAGCCTTAAACCTCATTCTGGGAGGACATTTGTATGGAAGGTACTTGAAATATTTGAAATATTGGACCGAATATGGCCAGTTATTTTATGTACAAAATTTCATAAAGATATGTAAAAAAATGCGACCTGTACAATGTTCACAATGTTTACATGGACAAGAATCCGGAAGCACGGACAGACGGATGGACTTACGTACATCGTTAAATTCGACTTAGAAAGTGTTTTTGAATCGAACGGTGCACTTAAAAGTGGATCTAACGCCATTTATGCTGTATGTTACAAACATTAGCACAAACGCATAATACCCCAATCACCAATGGTGCTGTATAAAAAGCTGTTTAAATGTTATAAAACCAGAGGGAGATAACAACAATAACAACAAAATACATTTTAAATCAACAGAGTGTAAAATTACTGAAATTTTTATTTGAAATTAACATTTCTAATACGAAAAAGAAAATAAATTTTCTATTGTTAATTTTTTTTCTTTATAACTCTGATTACGTGATAATTCACTTAATAATGGGAAAAAATAAAATTTAATAATTTTCTTTACTTTTGATTACTTAAATAATATACGAGGGTTGGTTACTGTAAATGTTGTAAATATGATTTTTTAGAATTAATAATTTTTCTTATATAAATTTTTTCTATCACTTTTTTCGATCAATTTAATTTTGGTCATAAATTTGTTTCCAAGTTCCATTTTTGCCAAAGTTTTATAACCAACAAAAATTTTTTTTTTGTTTTATTTAAGTGTTTTTCAAACTTTAAATATCAAACTAACAACAATTGTATTGTTGTAATTTTGTATTATATTTTTTTTTTTATTAAAAAAATAATGCAACAATTAAAAATTAAGTTTGAAAAACCACATGAGGAAAAGTTTGTCATAAAACTTTAGTTTTTCAAAAAGTTTATTACAAAACAAATTTTGCTGAAAAAATAAGGTAGAAGAAAAGTTGGCATAGAAGGACACGGTTATAGAATATTAAGATAGAAATAATGTTCTAAAATATTTATAACATAAATAGTTTTAATCTGTTGAGTACAACTGCACACAAAATCACAAAAAAATTAGAGAATTAAGAGAAAAGTTATGAATTTGTCCTAAACCCAATTAAAACGAGACCACAAAATTTACAGTTTTATTTTTTTCGTTGAAAATATTATAAATTAAAAGCAAAAAAAATATTTTTATAGTCTTAACCACTAGTGAAATTTTCGCTTGAAAAGCTATTCCATCTCCGTTTAAAATCTACCACACTTTTCCACACTTTTTCTGTGCTCTTCGATTCTCTTTAAGCAAGAACCCAATATATCTCCACTGGCCTTAGCTCCGGGCTGTTTAGAGGATGTGCCTCTCTTCGTACGAATACCACATTATTATTCTTGTAACACCCAAGGGCTTGTAGACCGTAGTGATAGGATGTCAAGTCGGGCCTAAAATTAGTGGACACATTATGAAATCTTATGAATGGAAGCAGCCTTTATTGTACATTTCGGTATTAATAGAGACCGTCGTAACAAATGATTGTCTACTCTTTTTTGCAACTGCATATTGTTTGTCATATTAAGACCTTTTTTGTAAAATTTTGACTGTTTTAGGCTCTTGAATATTTTTTCGATATTCCCTAGAACTTTAGTAACAAAAATTCAATTTGCAGTCTGCATATAAAGGCCAGCTTTACTGTGCCTTTATGTTTCTAAACCTGAATAAGCTTTTACTTTTCGTATCCAAAATTCCGAGCACTGAGCTAACCGGGCTATTTTCCTGCCGCATGTGTTGGGAGCTCTTTTGAAAATGATTTCTAATTTTTAGCTTAAGAAGTAACGTCATGTGGACCATTCCTGTTATCTGAATTGGGTTTTCTACCAACGGAAACGGAAACGTTAAGATTTCAAACAAATTTGTAATTTACAAAAATTTTTAATATCTTTTTTTATGAAAAAGTTCTCCAAATAAAAAACAATTTAAAATTCCATTTTTATTCAAAAAATTTTAAAATCACTATTTCCATTATGTTTTTTAAAGATCAATATCCCTTCTATTTTTTTTTTAATTAAATAAGCACGATTTCTTGACATAACTCTTAGAAATCAACTAAATATCGATTATTTATTAAAATAAATATATGTCCCACAGAAACCAATAAATCACAAATGTAACTACAAAAAAGTGTTATTCAATTCTCATCCAATTTTCTTATTTTTTAATGTGATTCGAATAATAAAATTTAAATAATAAAAAAATATTAAATCGAAACAAAATCTTCAATTGCAATTAAAATTCTTGTTTTTCCACTATTTTAGTAAAAAAAAAATACTTAAATGAAAAACAAATTTCTGTTTAAAACTACGAAACACCTGAATTCGAATTTAATTCCTTAGAGGTTCTATGAAATCATACAAACTGCTTTTGCAGAAGACACATTTAGGAAAACATACCTGAAAATAGAAGAAAAAAAATTATTTCATTAAAATTAATTAAACAAAAAATAATGAAAATGATTAAATTTTTATTGTTATATTAAAACAAAAATTAAAATTGGCTTAAAGCTTCAAAAATATTTTAAAAAGTTTATTAAATATTAAAATTAATTTCAATAAAAACAAATGTTAACTTTTATTTAAAAATGTATTTAAATATTCATTAAATTAAAATTATAGTTTAATTAAACAATTAAAGACATATGATTATTTTAAATCATACAAACATATTACTCATACACTTTTGTACACCCTTTTAACTCTTCAGTCCACCATTGAGAGCGTATACTTAATATGAAGTTCAAAACAATAAATTACTCATACGCTTATTTTCGTATAAAATTCGAAAATTAATTAAAGTAAAGAATATTAATGCTCTCATTAAAAAGCAACGCTAATGTGGGTTCTTGACACTGTAAGTCTGCCGGGAGGGATATTAAACAATTACTGTGATCAAGAATCCTTATCAGCGTAGATGCACTTATCACATGTTGCGATGCTAAGTGGAGTTCATATACCAGCAAATTGAACTGCCTCTGGCATGCTTTAGGAGGAATGTTGAGAAAATCAACTAAACACAAATATTCCACAGAGCACTACTTCGAATATTATGCCAGCCAATTTTAAAATTCTACAATGTAATGCAAATTCATCCAGACGATCATAAGTTGTAGTTCTATTTCCAAAAAAGTCTACTTTTTCCCATAGTGCAGTATAAATTTAACAAATTCAACAATAGAGGAGTGTGTTTAGATTCTTAAAGCTCTAACGAAAATGTGCCTTAAATTGAAGTACATTTGGAAATTTTGTTTGCCAGCATTAAGGGCCAAAATATGTTCAGAATCGGGAGAATGAGTGCTAATTTTAATAAATTTAATTTAAAAATGCGTTCAAGGTTCCTTTCACTTCTTTATTAATTTATCATTGTTTTTTGGGGTTGATCCCATCCAGTTTTATCTTCACTTTCTTAATAGATTGTGTTTTGGGTGAATCAGGTTAAAATTTGAAATACACTTAAAAAGTATAAAAGTACAGGCGATCGATCTTGTATTCTATTGGTACCCTTTTTTAAGCCTTCCTTTTGAGTATATTTTATTATTTATATATATTTTTTTTGATTCTGAGCTTTAATATAACATGATACTTAATAATTATGAAGGATTATCATCAAGTGACAAACGCTTCTTTGTTTACTGATGGAAATTTTCATTATAAAATTTTCGTAAAGGAAGTAAGTTTAAGATGCTGTAAATTTGTTATTGCTGACAACTGTTCTAGGGAACATAGAATACAACAAAATGCAGTTGTGAAAATATTTCTCCTAAAATCTAGAATAAAACATTCAGTTTTATTAAAAAAAATCATGCAATAAAGCATTAATACATTCTTGATATCGACTTGAGAAGAAAAACATTCCATTTGCGTTTTTCAACTTTGTAGAAATCTCTTCTTTTTAATTAAATACGGTTAATTAAATTTTAGAATTTATTAGTGTAAAAATATTACTCATACGTCCCTGAACCTCCTTTCAACACTTTACTCAATTTATGAAAATCATTTAAGAACGTATACTTAATATTAGTTTCAATCACTTATACGCCCCCTTCTAAAACTCTTTCTATCTTCCTGACAATAAATTTGATATGTTTTGTAAAGTAATTGCTTCTATTCTTCTTCCTCTTATTCTTCCATAATCTAATCTTTTAAATGTGTTAATTCTCAATTTCCTTTCCCTTTTGCTGCTTAAGTGTAATTTTCATTTTAGTTAATTACTGTTTTTCTTAACAACTTAAATAATCAGTTACTAGTTAGTAAGTAAATACCACATTCACTAGCTTCACACATTTGTTAAATATCTATTTATCTGTCTGTCTGTCTGTCTGTCCGTCCATCTGTTTATCTCTTATTACTAGAATTTTCCCCACATTTCAATTTCTTTCTATTCCTTTTTCGAACTATGCTAATTTGTTGTAGTTAAGTTTTGTTTTGCTTTTTTTTGTAAGCTTTCCTTTTTGTCCCTTTTTCAGACCATTACACATTTCTAATTCTAACCAGTTCTATTTTTTATTTCTCTTTGTGTATTTTTAATTTTGCCATTCAGTTTGTTTTGTATATAATTTCGTTTTCCCATTATATTATACCCTACACCAACAAAGGAGGTTGGGATATTATGGGATTGAGCAAAAATTGTAACGGGCACAAAAAATTGTACTACCACCACATTTAAAAATACCGTTTGATTCTGAGTCGATTTAATGATGTCTGTCCGTCCGTCTGACCAGCTGCCTATAAAAACGTTGAGAGCACAATGCAGATGGCAGTTTTACAGATATCTTTATGAAATTTGACATGTGTCATGTGTCATTGGATATTTCACTTATCCCCCATACAAATGTTCCTCCCGGAATGGAGATTTAAGCTCTTAAAAATAAAGCAATTTTAATTAAATGTTTAAAATAAAATTGTTAAATTTTGTATAAATTACTTTTATGATACTTTGAAACAATGTGCCAAATTATACGAGGATCGCTTCATTATTTCTCATATGTGCCATACAAGCCACCTTCCAAATATCGCTTTAATGTGCTTTAATCTTACATATGCGTTGATATTGTAACAAAAATTGGTCAAACTAAGACAAATATAAGCAAAAATCGATATGCGAAATCATACGAGGGTCGGTTCATAACAAAAAAAATCCTTTAAGAACGCACTAATCCCACCCGTATAATATATTTTACTCTTAAGCATAAATTACAAAATACCTTTATACGAGGGTGGTTCATTAATTTTTGGTAACAACCACTTTAAACTAAAAATTTTGTGTAGGGTATTAAATAGTTGAACATGATCGTCTATAACTTTTTACTTGTTTTTGTTGCATTTCATTTCATCCATTTAAAGTTTTACTCATTTTCCGGTTGTTTTAACATCTAAACCAACATTTTGCAAAATGTTAATGTTCAGTTAAATGTCCAGCGTTGTTATTTCTCTTACAGCTCCTCTCTTCATTCCCACACACTCTTCTCTTTTCATTTAATCCTCTTAGTTTAGTTTTGTTGTTTGTTAAATTATAGAAGTTGCAGTTTGTTTTTAGTCGTATTATGTTTTAGTTCCTCTCTTTTTTTGTTAAATTGCAGTTCTTGTTGTTCTTTTTGGTTGTAGTTTTTGGTGAAGAGTGTTTGTGAGTGTGTGTGTGTGTGTGTTTATGTGAAGTAGTAAGTGAATATTTGCCAAATAATGTTTAAGTTCAGACAGTAATAAAAAAAATGGATTCAAGTGTCATTAATTAAAACTTAAAATAACAAAAAAATTTAAAATAAATAAAAAACAATTTTTAGATATACAAATAGTTGTAATTCTCTTCTATGGGTTTTTGTCTTTGTCTTTGTTGTTGTTGTATTGCAGCATAATTAAATTTAAATAGAAATGGTCAGTGGAAGGATTAACAGATAATTTATTAAGAAAAGCAATAATAATATTTGACCAATGAAAGAGAGAGTAGAAAATAAACGATTGATTAGGTTAAAGTAAATTTGATACAAGATTGTTCAATTAAGTCATTTTGACTTGTTCTTAAATACCCGAAGTTAATTGTATTTTTTTCCGAACCCGATTTGAGATTACTTTGCTTCAGAAGTCTGCAACTTGCAAAGTTGGATAATGATCCCTTTGTGTAATCCTAAAGAACAGTCTATTGACGGGACTGCTATTCAGTGGTTTACATGAAAGCTTCTTCAAAACAACCAGTTCTTGAGTGAAAAAATAGTAGTGACCTCAGATTTTTATTATAAATATCATCTAAAGTATGAATTCCAAATAAGCTATTCGTTATGGCAATTGCGACAGAAAACTCATCCTTCTCGCATTGGCTCTCAAAACGTTTAGTTATAATTGACACGATTCCTATGCAAAGCGGATAATTACCTAGTGCTTCGAATGTCGTGCCTGGGCCAAATAACGCGAAAAGTTCAACACGATAATTTATCGTGTTGAACTTTTCGCATCGCATCATGTGGTGAATGTATTTGGGCTGATTTTGATTCCGCGTGACAATAATTGTGCGATGTTATTCCTGGCAAAGTTATTGTGACAAGGGATATCAATCAGCTTAAAATACACCAAAATGTTTTAAACCACATGCCAAATGCTTTCTACTTTACAAAAAAATTGATGGCCGAGGCACAATGGGGTGCAAACTCCAAATTCTATGTCTTACTACCTGTAAATACAGGCCTGTGGTCTCTCTATTCCAGATCCATTTTAAATCCTTCTTTTGTGACACGTTTTTTGATATATCCAAATCAGTACTTCATTGCACATTTGGATTAAGTAATAATGATCCTAAGACTTTCAAGTCATATCGAAGAGTTTCTGAAGTATTATTACAAAATTTTTTTATTCTGTATTCTGTGCATAACTTAATGGGAGTTAATAACTTGATCATTTAACAAGAGTCTTTAAAAAAATCAAATAATTCAGATAGATATTGTATGATTCAAAAATTCTATAAAGAGGTCCAGTTATATTGCACGATTCTTATTGCGAATTTAGTCTGTAATATATCACTGATGACCGTTTTGTTCACTTTCCCAATCAAGCTGACTTTAATGACACCTATAAAAAATACCTTCGGAGTTCCCGGAAAATTTCCCACTCTAACCCCCCCTGTTGCGTATACGTAATATTAATTATAAATATTTATTAAAAAATGCGTGTATTATGAAAATAATGTTAAAAATTGTTCCTTTTTCTTATTACAATATTGCGTGTTTTTGCTATTTCCAAACAGGAAATGTAAACATAAATTTATCTTAAGGAAAGAAAATAAAACCTCCTTTTTTAAAAGCAGATCAAGAAAAATATACAAAAAACTCCAACAAAAGACATAAAACCTGAAAGTATAAATATTTTATGCATTTTTACACATAAATGCTGTCTGCACTTAACTCGCACTTGAAATGAAACGAAATAAAGAAAAAAATAGTACACAACAATTTATGTGGCAACAACAACGGTATGTAATATGAATTTGTAACAGCAACAACTGTAACAACACAAAAAAAGTGCAAGTAAAAATTGCAGTATTTTGTTGCTTCTTTCCGAAATGAGCAAAAAACAATGTAACAAAATTTTATAAAAAAGCAACACACGCATTAAAGAGCAAAAAAAAAAATCTCATAAAACATAAAACCAAGGTACGGCTTTTGACTCTTTTTTTATTCTTCTTAAGTTTGGATCTTTCAAAGAGTTTAATTTTAATTAAAAAAAGATTTATTTTTATCGCTCTTTGAAAATAGTTCTAAAAAAAATGACAAAAAACAAAAAGGATAAAAATAAAAAAGAGCGAAATCGAAAAAAAGAGTTTAAAAATGAATAATTCACACAAATTGTTGTGAAATTGTGTGCAGCAGTCAAAACAGTTTTTGATTAAGCTGAGAAAGAGATACTTTGTATGAATATACAAACGTACTCACATATTAAAATACGTTTACTTTTGTTTTATGAATTATTAAGTGCTACAATACCCTCCACCACAAATGCAAATTCATATAACAGATACCGATATTACCGTGCCAATAACAGACAGACAGATGGACATAGCTAAATCGATTCAGATTTTGATTTGATGAAAGGATATTAATATATAAATTATCAGGTCTAAGATGATTCCTTTTTAGCGTTACTCACGGAATAACAAAGTAAATATACCCTCTTAATCACTTGCAGTGGTGGAGGGTTTAACAACAACAATAAATTTTATTGCGGCATGAAATTTGTCTGTGTGTGGTTGTGTATGTACAAGCACAATCTTCGTTTCTTTTCTTTAAAACCATTTCGCATATTTCAGCGAGTTAAAAAAGAATCCTCTTTTTATATTCTTAACTGAACGAAGTGTAAAGTAGAGTAACAATTAAGATCATTTGAAAATAAAGATTTTTCTCTGAGTTTTTCGATACACTGCACAAAACGCTGCTGGTTACCGTAAAACACACTTTGAATGGGTAAAAAAGTTTTCCATAAATAACAAAACAACATTTGTTAACTACAAAAAAAAGAAGAGAAGAAAATGGAGAAAAAAACCTAAAATCCATAAAAAAAACCAACACAAGTACTCTTGTAACAGAAAACATGCGGCAACAACAACAAGGAGTAGTAGTTAGCAACATTTAAAATATGAGCTGAATTTGAAGCTGCTACAGCAGCCATAGAAAAAAAAAAACGAAACTTAAAAAAAAACTCAGAAATGAGTAAAATGATTACAGTTGTTATTGTTGCATTCATATCTCATGCTACCACTTTCATATTCATCCAAATGGGGGGGGGTGTTTTGTGGGGAAGTTCTCTTTTTTGTATTTTTTTTGTATGTTGCTGCTGCTACAAAAACAAGTAGAGACAATAAAAACTGACCTAAATTGTTTGTAGTTTTGTTTTTCTCACTTCCATTTCTATATTTGAAAAAAATAATAAAATAAAACTTTTTTTGTTTTAGTTTCAGTTTCATTTTCATTTCACTGATAAACTACTTTTTTCTGCTATTTCCTCTTTTTTGCTGTAGTTAGGAAATTTGTCATGTGAAAAAATTTGATTAGTTGCTTTTGCAATTTTTTCTACACGCACACACACACACATTCATTTCATTTTTCCTAAGCCTCACAAGGACTTTGTTGTTGTGGGCAGTTTGTAACTGTCTTTTTGACTCGTTTTCCATACAAATGACCAGGTATGTCGCCATTTCAAGCGACAAAGAAATCATTTGATATCATCAATAATTTTCATCCATACTTGACTTGTTCTCCAAAAAGTTGTAGTGGAATTTAAGTATTTTTCAACTGCCAATAAAGTACTGCGAATAAAGTCCGCTTTTTTCATAGTTGTTGGAAATTTAAGGAGTGAAAAATGGATTTTAATTTTTCCATTTTCTTGATATAAGTTCATTACTGACTTTTTAATTGAAATTTTGTCATATAATTTCTACAGTGGTATGAATCCACTTTGGAGACTTTTCTATCGATATATTTCCACTTTCGGAAGCTCTGTTGAGAATAGAGTTTTAAAACAAGAATTTTTAAATATTTTTTATTATCACTTCGTATCTATTAATGGACTTTACTTTTTCTCAGTTGAAAATCTCAAATCACTCTCATCTAAATCCGATGCTTTATTAGGTCGATATCAACACGAACTTTAAGAGCATTTCCATTGAATACTTGCTCGACTGTCTTTTTTCCAAGCAAACGTTTCTCTCCTCTTCTAAAAGCCAGTTAAGTGCTTACAAAAATCAGATAACAGATTGTCTCAAGATTTTTTCAGAAGTTTCGATTAATTACGTAGAATTTTATATGTCAATCAAACAATCCACTTCAAACAAGTTCAGCCTATAGGAAACCCATTTTTATACTTGATTAAATTTCAGTATCTCGTGAATACTTCCTTCTTAGTAAATAATACACGTGATCCTTTCCATTATCATATTTGCCACAACCGTAAGCGTTTATCCACAGGCTTATTTTGAAAAAGAAACTAGTTTAGTTATAAAAACCCAAAGCTATAAACTCCGGCTATGAAATGTGATTGAAAAATTGTTAACATACATATATATGGAACCACAGTTTTATTTTTTTTATCTTTTTATCGAGCACAATTTTGTACACCATTTTTTTCTCTCAATTTTCTCTTAAGAGCCTATGTCTCTCCACTGGTCTTAGCTCTAGGTAATTTTAGATTTGCTTCCCTTGTGCCAAATTATTTTTCTTCTACCATTCAAG